>CM034044.1:10939414-11325152 GCA_019804595.1 Bruguiera parviflora
AAAAAAACAAAAGGTTACAAGCTAGCGACGACAAGAACAATTAGGTAAAAAAGTCAAAATCGATTTTATCCCCTTTGTAAATTTATTACCTCGCCGAAATGACGCTGCCCCAACAACATCAGCCACGACCAAGCCGCGTCGAACTCCCTGACCGCCCTCCGCCGAATTTTCGGCCCCCATATCCATCGATTCAAGCCCAAACATTAGATCGAGAGAATAGAGAAGAAAAAAGAACACAAGGCCGAAAATGCCCATATCTGGTTTCGAATATTGAAATCTAGAGGGTCAATTTTGATTATCCTGCCTTCAAATTAAGTCATTGGATCCTCCAGATGGAAGTTGGCAGCATCTTGAAACCGAAGACAGAATGACCATCTCTTTGATTATGTGGACTCTAGTTACGGTGTCCATTATGAGCCCAGGGTCTGACGCTTAGTTGCTGGGCTCTTAACTCTACGACCCCACCATTAATTTGCAGACTAGTGGATCATCAGTTTCCCAAAGGATGTTAGTACTAATTCACGTGCTCACTTTGTTCCCCATGCTCGCCAATTTTATTGGGCCGAAAAGACTTGAGATCCACTGACGAATCCACCATTAATATCGTGCAGCGGCAGGGGGTGAGAGCTAGCTACTTGCTGGCTAGACGCTTAAAAAGGTGCTTGCCAGCGGATACGGCGAAGGGGAGAGTAAGGAGAATGATTCCTTGCATACCATGGCCAGAAGCTTTCTCCTTGTGGTGGGGCGTCAGTGACACTCCATCAGATGCAACATGTGCATTTTTCGGCTGCAGAGCAACCTAAAGCCCAACATCAGCAATTTTTATCGATGTCCAATGGGCTTCTGGATCGCAATATAGCGGATCGTTGTGAGCTTACACTAGTATAAGCAAAGTCATTCCCCTAATAACACTATCTGTAGGTTCAGATGTCAGGCCTAGAGGCAGGCTTCTAGGCAGAAACATGTCCAAAACTTCTGATTGTCCAAAAACTGGATGTTCACCAGAAAAAAAAAGAAAAAAGAAAAAACCTTGCAACAATAATTGAGTTTCCAAAAATCATGGCTTATAGCCGCAAGCGTGCATTCAAAAAGAAAGTATGACTGGTTCTGCTTCACAATAATTGATTCTCCCCACTGATGTATTGCCCTTCGTGATGATTCTATAAAGCACGATGTTCTAGCTTCTGGCCCCAGCAGAAAATTAGCGCCAATGCTACGGAAAGAGAGAATTGAAGACCAAAATCTCTACTTTCAACCTGTGTTCATCAAATTCTTCCTGTTATTCAATGGCCTGCGGAACTTCCTTCTCTAGTACTGATGTGCCCTTAAAAACCGTCAGCTGGTAATCCCTTGTATAGTGCGATAGCTGAGCATAAAAACACATTTGACAACAGTTCAGTACTTCATCCAGAAAATTTGAAAAAGATAATGAGCCTTACCCAATCTTTGCAAATATAAAGACTTTCATCATTACCTTTGTCAAGTAAACAAAATGGGCATCAATAACAGAGTTATGTTCCATTTTTTATGCACCAAAAGAGTTCCATTTTTCTACCTCTAATTTACCAGAGAAAAACATTTATTTTCGTAACGATAACGCTATAGTAAAGGGAATGGAACAACACAACCTGAGCCCAACCCCTGGTCCCACTGGGGCAGTGAGCAGACCAACTTTCCTCTTCCTGCCTTCCCACAGGACAGGAATAGTAGCATTCCCTCCCCCGCCGCCATCCCCACCCCACCAAAAAAGAAAAAATGAATTTCATCTAATTCTGTATGCACTTCATAAGGACATCAGTAAATTTCCCCCCATGCACTTCAATTACAAAAACTACTCAAGCCATTCTGGACATCCATGGTTTATTTGCTGTCAACAATTCTGCAATGATACAGAAAACGCCAACTACAGATGCTCTAATTAGTTATACACTAGAGCTCAATGCATAATGTGAATCTAGATCCTCTAATAAGGTAGTTCTATAAAAGTATACAGAAACTTAATGCATTATCTACGGGCAAGTGATGTTGTTCCAGCCAAGACATACAAGCCACTCTTTTCTAGTTTTCACACATTTTATTTCAGCGATATATCATGAAGAAAAAATAATGCAATTTCTTGACCAGTCAAAGAAATGCTAATGCTGGGACTTACTTGTTCCTCACTCATCTTTTTAAAGCCAAATTTTTTTGTCCAGATTGACTCAGCTTCCTCGGCTGCAGGTAACACCAACTTTTCCACAGTGAGGGAGCACAAGAATCTTTCAACGCAAGAAAATAATGCTTGGAAGTACCCCTGCAACGTATGGCTCGGTAAGCACACATGAAAAAAATCACAAAAGGGAACTCAAAACACGAAATATTTTGTTGCGTGAAATAACAGGAGGAAATTGTTCATTCTGAGTCAAAAACTTACTTTTCCTTGATGTTCCCTACAAGTAGCAACTAGCGGAAGCTCAGCAACCTCCCTGCCAAAGATCCTAAGAAGACAAGCCGACACAACAACACCCCTGTGGATGGTTTAAAATGGAGTAATTATGTCAAACATATACGAAAATTAACAGTCAAACAAAAACACTAAGCACAAAAAGGCAATCTTTACAAAAGCAACATACTTTACAAGTAAAAGTACACAATACATGTTCAAGAATTCTTGGCCAGATATATTTCTCCTGCAAAAAGTTGAAAGAGAATTAATTATACTCTATCAATATATATATATTGTGAAAAATTACGAAGGCTGAAGAAATATAACTAAAGCCAACATGTATTTGAACACGTCAATCAGCGACTACTAACTTCCTACAACATTGAAATTATTACTAGGCCAAGAAGAGAGAATGTGCCCTCCTCTCCAGAGGGATAATAATGTGACCAGCAAAGTGCATTTTGAATGTAGAAGCAACATATCAAAATATAATAAAAGCACCAAAAGAGATTATGCAGAAAATTGTACGTAATAGAGAGCATATTGCACTGTGAAGTTACCCATAAACCATAACAGGAATTAGATCACGGCCTGAAGTTGCAACAATAGGATCAAAACACTCCTGCCAAAATTAGACAAAGAGGAGACAATATTATAACTCAGAAAACATGGATAAACAGCAGATCAACATTCAATAGCTCACTTGACTACATTGCATGTATATAAAGACTTGGGTCAAGTTTTCAAATCTAGGCAGCCAATTATGGATCAACTGATATAGCGAAAAGGCTGTCAATAAAGATGTTAATGTACAGGAACCCAATTGAAGAGGAATTTACCCGGAAAATTGCAGTGGCTGCTGAGAGCAGATCAGCCCGTACACGACTTTTTCCCATCAGAATTCTCCATTGAACATCACCTGCTGCTTCATCAATAAATAATCCTTTCTCAACTTGCTTTCTATTTATCACATTTAACAATGGAGTTGGAATCATTTTTATTCCACTGGAAACTGAATCCTGGAGAGCCTCATGGATCCTATTGCAGTCATCACAGCAGAACCAATCATTCCTGGGTACTTCCTATATACAAGAAAAATTGGTAAGTAAACCTGGAGCACTAAAACAACCAAGCGACTGTTATTGGTTTATCAACCTACTTTTAGGTTGCATACTCCATCGTCCCTCAAGCAACCAACATGGAACTCCTTCTCGCACTGAGGCAGAAAGCCAAAACAATAATAAGTTACAGGGTCAAATTTGGAAGATAAACTGCAAATTCTTAGGTGGAAGAAGCAAGCATACTTGGTCACAATAGATAACTGTCCGGTCACCAAAGATTTCAGTATCAAAATCATGGGCCCTGATAAGATGACAACAGAACAGCAAGTCAGATGTTGATCATCACAAATAAGTATCAACGAGATTTTTAAACTAAAAATAAAGTTGTTTTTTTTTTTTCGGAAGGGAGGGGGTGGGTGGGTGGGTGTTGCAGTTGATGTTTGCCCAAAGGAACCTAAAACTATTATCAAAATATTTGGTTTTACCTCAACATATTCCCTGCCACCATCAAATTAACTTTTTAATTGATCAACTCATTTTTGAGTGCCTGGTGACTCTACCAATTAAACCATTTTGAACCATTATCCAAAACCAATACAATTTATTCAACCTATCCAATTCTCCTTCACCAACTTGGCTTGACTATTTAGAATTACACTGCCAAATTTCATGAATTAGTACTGGTTTTAAGATTTAAATTCTACTTAATTTCAAACAAGGCACATCCACAGCTAGAACAGAAGAAAAAATTATTATCCTCAATGCATTATGACTACATGGGCCTTTTCAAGAACCCTTTTTGTGTTGGTTCCAATTTCAGAAACTCTTTCTCAGCAAAAATAAAAGATACTCTCACTATTCAAAGACCAGAGTTAATTAAAAATCCAGAGAACCAACCGGCAAATGACACAACCACCACTTTCATTTTCTGGAATTTTAACAACTCGATTTAATCGAATAATTATAGGTCTTGCTCCATGGCCTAATTTATTGCAGTTTGGACAATGCCAAGGACCTTTCGGAACAAACTGCAAATCCAAGCATGCTGCAACAAAAAGATCAAACCAAATCAAAAGACTGAAATAGAACCTTAAACAGGAATGGCATTAATAAGCTAAATTTGGACCTCTTAATTTGCTTTCATCTATGACTGGAGTTTTGTGTGACTCCAAAATTCATATTAAGTTAAAAGATAAATTCTATCAAACAACAATTGGGTCACTGATGCTGTACCATGCTGTGCTGGGCTGTCAAGAAACAATATGTCCAAAAATTGATTGTAGCAGAGATGAGAATGCTTAAATTAATTTGTGGCAACTCTAGGAAAGATCAAAAATAAAACATGAGGATCTTCATATCAAAGTAAGTGTAGTACTAATCGGAGATAAATTAAGGGAGTGACATAAGCATTGGATTGGATATATCCAACATAGACCTGCAAATGCCTTAATTAAGAAGGGTGATGAAGTTCAGGTAGATGGTGCAAGGAGAGGGAGAGACCAACCTATGTTGACTTTGAAATCTTTGATTAGGAAAGATTTAGAATAATTAGACCTTGCACAAAACATAGTTCATAATAAAACAGAATGATGGGCAAAGATTTATGTAATCAACTCTAATTAAATTTGAAATAACACTTTGTTGTTGTTGTCTAAAAAAGCCAAGAATAAGGATAGCCAGAACTGTTCCATTGTAGCGGCACTTCAATTATAAGGTGAACACTAAATGGGTCAATACAAAGTGAAAAAAAATTTTGAGGCAATATCACAAGTTAATACAAGCCAACATCCCTAATGAGGAGAAACTTATAAAAAATGATGATGAGAATCTTGAAATCAGTTATCAGAAGCTGAAAACATCTGGGATAACATGAAAGTAAATGAAATTGCCCTCAATCTATAAGATCAATTAAAAGTATATATGCATAAGTATTCAGCAGGTGAAAAATACCTACCTGAATGAAATGCCCGAGGGCAACTCTCACAACATATTAGATCCCCACTCTCCCCACATTTGGTGCACATATCATCACTTCCACCCATCATAATGCTTTGCCCATTTGCCAATGAAATGGCTATATCATGGAGGGTCAATCCATTTGAAGAATAGATGTGACGATAACTGCTCAAGGATTAAAAGCTTGATTACAATAGCTAGACAATTTGTGATAAAAAGGGACAGAACTACTTAGTAAAGCTACTCACGGTTGACGCTTGGCTGCCATTCCAGCATGTGCCTCAAACTGAGAAGGACTAATCTGTTAAAAGTAAATGAATAAATAAGAGAATAAATTGCAACTGAGAATGACTACTTTGACAGGTTGCACAGCTCGATGTCCTTACCTCCGTATGACAACAGTTGCATACTATACCATTTCCATGCTTATAGCCATCCAGTATTTTCTGGGATCAAATACAGGTTTAGATCCTGCTAAAAGAATGCACAGAACAAGAATATCATTGATACACATCAAACAATAACAGCTGACCTGTCCTTTGACATAATAAACTAACTCAGCTCCATCTGGAAGACCATTTGGCATGAAAAGCAAGCGGTGAAGATCATTGTCTCTGCCAACACATAAAAAGAACATCCAGGTCAAATAATTCAAGCGATGGTAAAAATTCCAATTGCATAAGTAGATTTTAGTAAACAGGGCCATCCTCAAAACTGTAACAACCACAATAATAGCAATAACAACCTTTTCTTGGCACCACCCTCAGGTATTTTTCTTTGTTTCACAACTGAGCCAGACTCGTAGGAGATTGGTCTACAAAAAGCAAATAGCATCACACCAGAGTACAAAGCAAAACAATCATAGAATAATTTAAGCAGGGAAGTTCGCTTCAACATGAAAAAGTTCATCCAGGAGCTCAAATTGAAGTGTCTTTTTCCCGTTTTTTTTCTTAAAGGTAGAGAGAGAGAGAGAGAGAGAGAGAGAGAGAGACCTCTTCAGTGCACATTTTCGTTCTTCTGAAGGGCCCATATATGTACCAGATGAGCTGGAGGGAGGGAGGACTCTCTCAACTTGAGCTCGGTATGGATGGCTGCAAGTTCCACACATCATTATCAATTAGACAATAAATAAGTTAAGCGAACATCCAGCATAGCAGACTTTCAGGGGAAGAAATTAGGAAAACAAAATGATCTTAAAAATTAAGTTGGCTTATCAAACATCAAGCTTCAAAGAAAAATACTAATCTGTGCTGATGGTTAGCTAAAAATGACAGAAACACGAGCCCACAACTTCTTTTGACTTATGGATTGCTGAGGAGTAGAATTGATATTCATTATTCAACATTTATATTTCTAGAATACATGTTTATCTTGTAAAAGTGAAAAAAGTTCTACAAGAAAAGAAATTTTTGCAAACAAGTATTTGCAATTTAAATCATGCAATTATCAAAGCATTAGACAAACAATCCGAAACTCAGAACAGATATATTGTTGTCCCTCTAAATTTCTAGTCAAGTACTCAAATTCAATAATTCAAGTGGCATATTACCTAAGCTGTGGTATAAAAGGAACAGTCAATTGGGTTTAGATATGCATCTATATTTCCATCGAACTTTCCACTAATAAAGGTGAATAAATAGCAATTAAGCATGTTCAAGATACATAAATGGAGAGATTAAAAGTAAAACACTAGCAAAAATATTGCAGTCAGCCAAAATAAGTATCAACAGCCTAAATATATCCTCCCCACACCCCCACCCCATGTACCAGTTTCATACCAGTACTCTTGGAGAGCAACCAATATTGACAAATCTATCTATATACACCCATACGTACACACAGAGGGGAAGAAGAAGAAAGAGAGAGATCCCAAAGAGTCTTAAGGAAAATACAACACAAGTCAAAAAGAGAGGAGAAGGGAAATGGTAGGAGAAGAGAAAGCCTGTAACCATCTAGAGGGGCCACAGAGAGATGACAATGGAATGACGGCATGGTGAGATTCCTTTTTTACACCTAAGGCATCTATAACTACCACACGGAAAACGCGGATTCATATCTTAGCATCATGGGGTTGCCTTTAACACCTAAGCCATGTCGCGTACAGCACATTCTTAGGCTCTTACTTCAAAAAATCCAAAAGTAAATTGACCAAGAGACTTAAGCAAGCACCAAACACGTTCCAAGCTTCGTAGAATTGCTGCAGTAAGTGAGTAATATGAAATCATGCCTAATAGTAAACAGGGGAAACATGAAAGGAGAAAATAAGCCAAAGAAAAGGATCAAATATGGACGCACTAAAAATTACAAGAGAGATGTAATTTATCACCTAAGAAGAGAGTGAGACAGAAGAGGTAGCTTGCTGTTGCATGTTACATCTGCCCCAAGGCCAACCATTTCTTTTGTTTGCTGAAGACTATCTGCATATGACATTAAATGTAAATCAAAAAAAGAGGTAGCTTACGTCATTGCACACCTTGAGGCTGTGGATAATCTTGATGACACCTTATGCTTATTCTTTTAAATTATCATTTCCCAAGAGTATTGCACTTGAAAGAATGTAAAATGCTCAAATATTAATCCTGGCATCTGATCAAATGTATCAACAAGGAAATGAAAATAAAGTGTAAAACGGAACAAGGCAGTGATGCCAATAAAATATGTATTCAACATTATTACCTTTCCAAACCTGGAAGAAATCCTCATTGATGGATGAACCAGCTGCATCTTTTATTACGTCACCCAGTAAGCTGAGTGGAGCAGTTTTTACTTCCTGAATGATATTATAAATTGGCTTCCCGTTCTCCAAGTATATATGCTTGTTTGGATGTCTAGTTTTAAAACCAGCATGCTGCTCAAACTCATAGGCATTGAGAACCTGCTCATATATCCTTCAACCACTGAGCAATATAAAGTGCAAAACTAAAAGGCCAGTGTAATTTCACAGTGTTTCTTAAATAGAACAGCTTACTTTAGAGAAATTGCATAGGGAACAGCCACACAAGTATCCCCCACCATCTATAATCCCATGTAGCTGTCGCTGGCAAAACATTCAAAACAGTGTATAATTAATAAGGAGCTAATTTTGAAAATTAAAAAGTAGTGTCAAAGAAAATATATAATGATATAACTTACCATCGGAGAAGAAGAAATATACTTCACCTTGGCCCCATCAAGGATGCCAGTTGTTAACAACTTTTTAACAGTTGTCAGATAATTACTGGGAACAACCTTCTTCGACATCTTTAATTCCATATTGGGAGGACATGAATATGTACCAATGCTTTCAGGAACTTCTTCACCTGAATCAATCCAAGCAGAGTAATTCCTTCCATGTTCTTCATTATGAGGCAGTCCTCCACTCGTCCTATTAGCCACTGAACAATCTGTTTGGGTGTCGTAGTCTTCTTTCCTTTTGCTAAATTTGAAAGTGATCTTCCTAATTCCCGATGAACTTGCATCCTTAGGTGCCTCCAAGACAACATGAGAGGTAGAGACAGAAGCAGACGTGTCTACTCGAGGATTGTAGCTTTGAGAGGTGGCATTTTCGCTGCCTCGCTGTCCCTCCTCACTAAGGGTTTCCGGTGGACTTGAACTACCCGAACATATGGAAGTTACCTCGTCTGAGACCTCTTGATTAACCCTTACCAATTCAGTTGCTTGGCTACTGATATTGTGGCAACTGGATGTATTTTCTTTAGTAGAAATTATGGGATTCGAGACTTCAGATTTAATATCCTCGTTCGAAGCTTCTTTTGCCTCTTTCCTGTCTGGGAATGGATTTGGTACAGTGCCATCTATCAGCAACTGGCTATCTCTACCCATTTCAGTTCCTGAGGTATTGTCCTTTTCCATACTCACATCCGCAACCATTTCCCCGCAAACGGCGTCTTCTCCCATTGGTATACTTCAAAGCTTACGATAAATTCCACAAGACTAAAACCACGAGAGAGCATCCAAGACAGAAGCAGAAAATAACTCTGAAATTGAACCTATTCGTTGCCTCGCGGATTGGTCTGACTCAGAACATGTGTCAGCTAGCAGGGGGAATAGAAATAAAATTTGAATTTTCCACCGGAAGAAACAAAAACCAAGAAGGTTACAAAGAACTCAACGCCCAAAAGACCCACAACTTCGAAGCAAACAACAAGAAATCAGAACCAAAAGAACTTCAAGAACCGTCGAAACCGCCAAAAACCGCCGCAACCGTTCTGCTCATTCAAATAGCCACCTCCTTCTAAAAAGCCTTCAAATCAAGAAAAAGCAATCAAGAAGAGCCTCTGGATCGAACGAAACAAACCGTTTCTTGAAATTCGAGGCAATAAAACGACAACAGTTGGATTTCTTGTCAAGATTCCGGATCTTGCGGATCCAAGATTTCCGAAAAGGACCGAGTTCTGAATATAGAAAATGGATTTGGTGAAGAAAAGAACAGGGAGATATCGTTAGGGTTAGGGTTTTGATTTTCCGTTGAAAAGGCGAGCGGGAACTGGCAGAGCGGCAAAATACACCAGAGGAAGGAGCCTGGCTCCCGGTCCAGATTTAACTTCTCGTTTCCTTTTAAGAAAGAAGATAGAGAGTCGATAGGGAAACTGACGTTTTCTTTTTCTTTTTCCTTTTGTTTTTTTCTTTTTTGTTTGTTTGCTTGTTTGTTTGAGCTTGTTAATTTAAAATTGAGAAAAATAAAGTAAAAAAAAAAAAAATGGCGGTTGTTGATGATATTTTGGAAGTTACGAGAAACAAGCGGACAAAGAAAGTAGGAACCTTTCTTTCTTCGGCTTCGTCGAGCCAGCTGCGCCTGATGGATCCCACCACGTGGCATGGTGTAGAGAGGTCATCTTCCCCAACAGTCAGTGCCGGGAGCAGTGGGAGAGGACCACCGGCGGCTGGACTGGGCCATAATTCATATATCGAGCAAAATGGTTTACTACAAGCCTCCAGCCCAGCGAGATTAGGCTTTATTTTAGATCCACAAATCTGTGTTTCTCCTTTCAGGGGCTACCTTAAGGGTCCCCCGTAAGCACCAACAAATGGCCTTTTCCTGTGGGGCTTTGACTGTCTTAAGTTGAAGTTCCCTTTTAGTTCCACAGTACTTAGAATTATAAATTTTTTTATATAAAAAAAAAGAAGAGGAAATTAAAATATACGGACAATTGGAAGCTTTCAAAATTTTACTATTTATCAATTTTCTTGCTGCCCAACCACGCGAAAAAGTCAATCATATCTGAGCGATTGTTGGGACAACTGCGATGTGACTCGTGGATGGGAAGAAATAAAAACCTATTTTTTTTTTATGAAATACATTTTCATTGAATTTTGTCCATCATTGACTAGATATTTAATTAATAAAAGTGTGATAAATTTACTTCACTTTTTTTTTCTTTTTTTTTTTTGGTGGGTAAACTTGAGGCAATTTTGTAAATTTGTGAGTTGAGTCCATAATTTCAGTGGTGGATGAGACTCAACCTAATATAAATTCAATATGCACCTTCAATTCCCGCGTATTCCAAATGCCCACACAATCTACTAGACTTGACGTAAATGAGCTTGTTCTAGATTCGCCTCTAGGAAGCCACTGGCAAAGTCACTGCACGAAAATTTTCCAGAATCTCTCAGTACGCAAAAATAGGGAAAAAGAAAAAAAAAAAGAAATATTAGTCTTATAAACAAATTAACAAATTGTACAACTTTTTTTTTTCTTTTTTCAATCACAAACCACGGCTATAATAACACAATTAGCCACTTTTATTTTTAAATTTTATTTATGAAATTTAGGGTTCCTAACGTCGGCCACGTGTGGCTAATTTCTACATGTGGTATAGGGGCGAAATAATAATTATAAATTTATTTTAAAACAATTACATTATAATTATTTTATATAATAGTAATAATAATAATAATTAAAAAATTATTAAATAGTGTTGCGTTTTTTATATTTCTTATTATATCGAAATAATATATTCTTAAAATATAAATTTAAACTATAGTGTAATTCTATTTAATATAAATTTAATAATTTATTAAATACTAATAAAAATACATTTAAAGTTGGAAACTAATGTTTCTCAAAATGCAATTATTTTAAATACACCCTTACTTGTGTTATATTATTTCAACCAAACCAAAAAAAAAAAAAGAAAAACATTCTCAGCGGCCTCACCTAACCTTCAAACTAAAACAAATAGCCAACTTGACCAGCATAGGTGCAATGTACCCACCACAGTTCGCAGCTTACAAATTCACCTAAATTTACTGTGATTTGGGCAGATTCGTGTAACGTCCATATATATCAAGGATATGGATGATCACCACCTAACACGTTTCGTCCTCTGCGCGAGGAGTCAAACCATTTACTGCTGCTTTTAAAACCCTACCTTTTTCTTTCTCTTCTTTCCCCATACACAGCCAAATTACCAGAGTACTTGCCCAGAAAAGTAGGGAAAGAAACATGTCTCAGCGACCGAGCCGCCACCAAAGAAGGCCATCGCAGAGCGTGATCATTTCCTTCACCGACGATCTCTCTGCGCCTCTGCCAGACGGCCCTGTAGACGCGGTGGCGCAACCATCTAATCAAGCGCTGCAACCGCCGCAGCAGCAGAGCCGTGCCCCTCTGCCACCTTCCCCGGCGCTTCCAGCGGCTGACTCTGCGCAGAATGTGGCAAAAGACGAAAAGAAAGCGACGGCCGAAGAAAATTGATTTTGTTTTTCCATTTTGGTTTCCGTTTCCTTGTATCGTTTCCTTGGCTGTTGTTGTTATGGCTATATCGAGGCATGAGATGGGAATGTTTTGAAAATTTGTGTTACGTTAATATTATCATCGTCTTTAATGGAGAATATCTCATTTGCAGTCTGCCTTTCATAATTTTCTTGGCCGTGGTGTTGCTTATTCTGCCATTAGTGGATTGACCTCAAGTGTAAGAGCATATTCCATTCGCTCTTGTCTGAATTTCCGCTCGGCAGCTAATTTTTCTTTTTACTTTGCAATATAATCTATAATGTACACAGAGCCCCTTTGTGCATCAATATGCTGTACATTCTTGAATCTCGGGACCGCATCGTGAATTATTGATGTTTGGCATCGTAGGGTGTTACGTGTGCAGGATTTACGGGGTTAGAAGTCCAGCGTTAGCAATTGCGCAACTCGTAAAGTTGTACATTACGATCATCTCACCGGCCACAACTTAAAATTGATGTGAAATCTTCGTATACGAGGTCAAGTTAAATGTGGATGCTAACAAGGTCTAACAGACTATAACACTAATGGGCGCTGATTTCTAACCCAAGATGAGAGATCCTTTTTTTCAGTTGTCATATAAGCGTGCAAGTGAGTGTGTACTCGTGAAACTCTTTTGAAAAATAATGATATTTACTAATGAAAATTCAAATTTCACATTATTCACAACTAATGCTATTTCCTAACATACTCATAAAATACTTACTTCTCTTTTGGGAAGTGCAAAAGTTCCGAAAATTTCAAGTTTCCCCATATATAAGCAAATGGATAACCATTCCTTAACCAGATTGGTTAAAAATCTTTTTATTTTTCGATTTATCAAGATATTTATTCAATTGTGAGTAATTTAATTAGAATATTTCTTTTTTTGTTTTTATGAATTTTATATTTTTCTCTAAAATTAAAACAAAGACCTCTCTAGATTCTAAAAAGATAGAACTATTTATAAAATGAAAGGTTGCTAAGAACGAAAAAAGCCAAATTATAGTCACCTGTATTCTATGTTCTAATTTTTCGTCTGTTTACGGCTTCAGAGATTTACGTACAGACCCGATTCATTAAAATGGTTTTAGCTATGAAAATTTTACGCTCAAGTCGAAAGACTGTGAGACAAGGAGAATGGAACCTACACCATACGTGTCGGCGAAGAAGGTCCAAATTGGCCAACCACAGGTTGACGTTATCCCTTTCCAACTTTTAGGTACGATGGAAGGTAAGAATTTTAAGAACTTTATCGCTCGACTTTGTTTCCCATAATCAATTAGATAAAATAAAATATTAAATTTAATACAAATTAATTTTGAGTTGACGTTCATCAAACTATATAGCATTTAATGTTTTGTACTTACGTGTCGTGGTGAGAAATTTGCAAACTTAAAAACATTAGTTTCTTTGACGTGATTTTCTATTCAAACCACGGCATTTTTTAATGTGTTTTTCGTTTTTTTTTTTTCTTCTTCTTTTCTTGAGGATGGGAGTAGTGGAGATTTGAACACTTTCTATTTTGCGAAGGCGATAAGATATCTAGTAGGTCGCGTCTCGATCTGGATTCTCCTTTGGCATGATTTCACGTTAATGTATATGGAAGGACTGTATTCGCGTGTTGAGTAAGCGTGGGAACGGGAGAGGCCTAAGTCTATCTACTTACAGCGTGTGCGGATGAACTCACAATATGTTTCGCTTTTCCTTCGCGGCAAACGAGGTGGATTAAAAAAAGGAAAAAAATTGACTCCGGATTCCCAAGTCCTTAATAACTGGGAAAGGAGCAACTGGGGGGATAGCGAAAGCTGCAAAACCCTAGTATAAGCAGTGGGGGACCATTTTTGCACCTCATTAATCAACAAAGTCATGAATTTCTATGGCTCGTGCATTCGCGGTCGGGATAATATGTTAATCGGGACTGGGAGCCGGCACAGTCCCGACAAATCTAAAAGTTTGTTCTCGGATTTCGGCCCCGGTATCTAGGGCGAGCATGGAAGTTTAGAATTTTCCGGTTTGACGTGTATAAATTAATCATTCGGTATACTTTTAAACAAATTGTTTTATAATATTTTGTCTCACTTGTACTTATACGTATATAATATAATTATTCATATGTATTTATGTTATTGTGTAAATATATATTATTGAAATTGAGATAGAATTAGGAAACTATTTATGTGATAATATTTACAAAATAATATACATATTAATTTAAATTTAAATTTAATATTTTTAATAGCTATTTTTTATTTATTTTTATTATTTTAATAGAATTAAGATTTTAATATATATATATATATATATATATAATTTTTATTAATTATTTTTTAATATATGTCTAAAAATTATATAATGTAAATGCTTATAATTAAAAAATAAAATAAATAATAAATAATAATTTCTAAAAAAATTCTAAATTTTTCTTTTTTTTTCTAAAAATAATTACTTAATTTTTGTATTTATTGCATAGACTTATTATTACCATATTATGACTGCCAAAATTGAGAAAAAAAATATAAAATTTTGAATAATTATTTGTATATATTTAAAATTTATACAACTCAAATATGAATAGTTAAAGAAAATAAAAAAATTTATGAAAAAATATTCCTAATTTTTTAATTTTTTTAGAGAGGAACAAATAATTTTTAGTATATATTGTTTTTCAAATAATACTCAAAATTTAAGTTTATTTTTATTTTTTAAAAAATATAAATATAAATATAAATATAAATATAAATATAAATATGTTTTTTTAATAAATTTGATAAAACATATAAGTCTATTACTAATTTACCCTTATAAAAAACATAGGCATGTATTGGGCTTCACGATGTTGCGACAAGCTCAGCCCAACTTGATTTGTTGGATCCAAAATCTGGAAGGCTTTTTTCGTTAACGGAGTTTCTTCTTATTCTCTCTCTCTCTCGCTCGCTCGCTCGCTCGCTAGAGATGCATTCGGCGTCTGAGCAGGTTTATTTTTATTAACAGATCTTGTAAGCAAATCACACCGAACAATCCCGCATATTTGTTCAGAATATTTGCATCCACCCCACCGATATTATTGCGATAAAAATTGATTAAATTTCAGTAATAATTGTAAAATTTATTTATCTGGAGCATTTGATATTTTTACTGCTCTCCAATTAGAAACGCGAAAGGTACTCCGCGCTGGGTGACAACTGACGAGAGAGAGAGAGAGCGCAAACGTTTTGAATGCACACACAGTTTTGTCCCTCTTCGCGACACTGTTTATTTTCTCGATAAAATATTTATCGCTTAATAAATTCAAAAGAACACGCCGCGCCTCTGGTTCGGAGCTAAATACCGAATAAAGCGGGAAAAAAGAAACGTAAAAATGAGAAGCGTTTAAGAATTGACAATCTGCGATATCTGCTTGTAAGAATCCTGTTATTTGCCTCAAAATGTTTGCTGTATCCGAATATCAGAAGCGTTTTGAATGATGAAACGTGCGTTGAATAATTAACCGAGAGATCTTTAAAGAAGCAGCGCTGTATTGACGCAGAGACAGAGAGGGCGAGGGCCCAACCCGAGTGTCGGGACCTTTCCACTCAAACCAAGTAAATGAATGATTTAGGGTGGCGATGAAAACCCACCCCCCCCCCCCCCACCAAAAAAACAAAAACAGAAATTCGCCGCTAAAATAACAAAGACGAGCGTCAACGACCAGCAATTATCTGCAATCAGTTCGGGGAATTGAGCTGGCTGAGCCAAGAGTTGGATCCCCTCGCGCGGCTCATAACTTGAAAATTTCTCGTGTCAGTAAAAGTTATAACATCAAAATATACGAACGAAGATTCCATTTTGTGATGGCAACTAGACGGATTAATGGGTGAAAATGTTAAAAATTTTAAAGCGTAAAATATATAATTAAAAAATTACACATTAAAAATAATAGAGGAAATAAATATTATATAAATTAAAATAATTAATAAATTTAATATTTTAAAAATTTAAATTAAAATTTAATATTAAATTTATAAATTTATTATTTATTTGAAATATACTTCTATTAAGTTCTCAATTTTTACTGATAATTATTACGCCGCTGAATTTATATGTTCAATTCAATGTTGATTTTTTTTTAAAATAAATTTAGTGTTACTAAATAATTATAAAATTTTACTTGTAAAAAAAAAAACCTTATACTAATAAATCAATATATTTTTAGTAAACAAACATAAAAATTTATTCAATGAATCAAGCTTAAGAACAAAAAAAAAAAGAAAAAGAAGGAAACTATCACCTTTATCTTAAAGGTTATAATAATCTTATTGCAGGCACCTATAAATAAAGCTTATCATTTAAATTACATTTTAATTTAACTAAACATAAAATAAAATAAATAGCCCGAGGCGAAGGCCCACCTAAACGGCGAGGTTTCGACCAGAATAATTTAGATACTGAGGCATTAGACTGGAGGGAAGCCGAATGCCCCAAAGGCTCAGAGCGCAGGAGCCGGCGGCTGTGTGCATTGCCATTCTCTAAGAAAATGCCATTATCCCTACGCCACGTGGAATCGCATAATTGGGTCACCAGTACGTCACACCCTAACAACAGTACAGGATCTAACCACGATAGAGTTTCCCTTCCGGACCAGAGACAGCCACCTAATAAAGCGAGAACCGAAACATCATCGCCCCAGAGCCCTCGGCATCGGAGGAGAGCAATATCACTAAATTCTCTCAAACGCTCTCTTCCACCTTCTTCTCGTCTCTTCTCTTCTCTCTGCTCCCCGTCTCGAAGACTCAAAGGAAATGGTAAGTCTCTTGATTTCTCAGTTAGATGGTTTCGATGATTCTCCGTTTCTTCTTGTTAAGTTTTGGCAGCTACTGCTACGGTTTGACTTTTTTTTGGGTTTGCAGAGTAGTTTTGTTTTGAAATTGGTGCGTGATCTGTGATCGATCTGGTTATTGAAGTCAAATCTGGTGGAATCGATGCAATTTTTGCGAATAAATTTTTATTCGACTTTTGCTTTTTTTTGTTTTTTTGTGCTTTTTGAAGCTCGCAGATCTGGTTTGATCTTGATTAGCTGTTGATTATTTGCGTCTCCTTGTAGGTTTAGCTATCCTTTGGCTTTGTAGTACTGACTTTATGTTGTGAGCTGGTGGATAATGACGGCTGTTTGCTTCATGGGAGATGCAAGTTTTCGGTCTCTTGATGACAGCATCTGGCTATGTTTGTATGCCTTTTGGTGACTGTTTTATTGGGAATTTTCTGATGATTTACAGTTATTTTGTTTAGCATAAGCTATTTTGATCTGGCGTTTGCTTGAGCTCTTGTTGTTTACGTGTATCATTCTTGGATGGAGCATGTTCAGTTTGGCAGTTTGGATAATACGGAAAGTTAGGAAAATGGAAATTGAAGTATTGGATCTGGAGCAATATCCAATCGGATTAAGTAAATGACTCCCTGAGCAAAGACACATCATGCCTTTGATTATTGGGCCTTGGTTGAGTCTGTCATCTTTGTATTCTGGGCTAAAATACTTTTGGGAGAGCTGCTTTCTTTTTTCTTTGTTATATGATTTTTTTTACAGTAATCAAGCAGTTTGTTTTATTATCCTCCCTCCTATCACTATTGACACAGAACTGCAAAAGGTTTGGTTATCTAAATCAAATGAAAGTTTAGTTCAGTTAGAGTTGTCCGGTATTGTTACCTTTTCTTTTCTTCATGGTCTGATTGATATATGCATAATTCTCAGGCCAATGCGGCATCTGGTATGGCAGTCCATGATGACTGCAAGTTGAAATTCTTGGAGCTTAAAGCTAAAAGAACCTACCGCTACATAATTTTCAAGATTGAGGAGAAGCTAAAGCAAGTCATTGTGGAGGAGATGGGTGAGCCAACCCAAAGCTACGAGAATTTCACAGCGAGCCTCCCTGCTGACGAGTGCCGATATGCTGTTTATGATTTTGATTTTCTCACCACAGAGAACGTCCCAAAAAGCAGAATTTTCTTCATTGCTTGGTAATGATAATGTTTCTTGTGCTGTGTTCTCTGCCATTTTTATCTACTTGATGGTTATGTTTTATTTTTGCTCCATGAAGGTCTCCTGACACAGCAAGGGTGAGAAGCAAGATGATTTATGCCAGCTCAAAAGACAGATTCAAGAGAGAGCTTGATGGAATTCAGGTAGAGTTACAGGTAACTGATCCGACTGAGATGGGGCTTGATGTTTTCAAAAGCCGTGCCAGCTGAACGTGAAACACATGCAACCTAGATGTCACTTCGTTCAGTCTTCTTTAGTGCGGTGAAATGTTTATACCTTGTGGGATGGTAAACTGATATAGTTGTGATATCTGTTACCAAGTTCTCCATAATGTTTTATTCATCTGAGCATGACTTTGTGGTTTCTGGTATATTTTGTGATTTGATATTTATAGTACCTATGTGTTGAGTGTCTTCTTGTAGCCTTACGTCTACAAGCTACTATGTAACTGTTTGCGAGGGTTTAGACATCATCTCTAGTTCATTTTGAAGTTGGAGTATTCAACCCTGCATTTTCACTTTGAATGCTAAATGAAATGGGATGTCTTTTTTAATTTTAACATGCAGATTGATTGTCTGTGTGTTGTTATAGGGTATCTAAATCTAGCATACGGATGTTTGTTTGGGACAAAGGAGTATGTTTGCTCAATTTCTCTTATGACCCCCGTCCTCTTATGCAAGCTTACATGGTGCCGTTTGCTCTCACTCGGTGGCGTATCTGCTGGTTTGTTTTTACCTATAGCTTATTGGCCTTAGAACTTCCATGTACAAACGAATTCCGTCCTTTTGGATCATCGCCGAAGAAGAGAAAAATTGATCTAATTTAATAATGGTAAATAATAATGAATTATGTCGCCAGGCACCAGTTGTAAGCTTTATAAATTTGTGTGCGCGGCAAAGGTGAGCAGTGTGATTGTTTCGTATTAATTTAGCAATAGAGCTTACCAAAGTGGATTGAATTAAATGATATGTTTCAATTCATTTAATTAGTAAATGGACTCTCGCGAGTGGTGTGTGTGTTCAATTGGCTTTATAAATTTGTCCCATTAATCCTAAATATAGGATTGACTTGGGCTGTGTATTATTTTGCGAAAAAAATGTCCCACGATTTATCACGTGTTTTACTCAATGATTCGAATCTTTCATCTATTTGAAAAAAAATTATCGAATCTACTAGGTATTAAAGTTTTTTAAGTAATAAAATTTAATTTACCTGTCATGTGTCAAACCTAATAAAATAATTTACCGAATAGATCGAATTAAATTTCGGAATTTTTAACCGTGGAAGGCTCTAATCGACTCAACTCGCTACTCCGTGTTAGAAATGCCTTCTAGAAATCAGATGAAATGTCTCATCGGGGTGGATAGCTCTCTTTGGGTTCGCTCTCTCTCTCTCTCTCATTCTCTCACAGGGTGTCAAGAACGGTTCGGACACAAACAACCGAGAAGAGACGGATATTTTTGCGTTGTCTGCCAGTACTAACAAGAGCGCCGTTCTGCGGATGCACCGGCTCTTTTTGGGTTTGGACGCTCCTTGTTTGTTAAATTGCCATAATGACTCTCTCTCCATCTCTGAAATGCTACCCTTCGTTTTACTTCCACCATACCCACTCTCTCTCTTCCTCACATAAAACCACCTCATGTCTCGCTATCTGTCTCGCATCCTCATCGAAACGCCAAAGTCCTCTCACCACCCAATCGTCGCCCTCTATCACAAGTGTGGCCCCACTCTCTCCGGACTTCACTCCGACTCAGCTCTTCGACGCCCTCCGTCGTCAGGACGACGAGTCCGCTGCGCTCAAGGTTTTCGATTGGGCCTCCAAGCAACCTAATTTCGTGCCCACTTTATCTGTATTCGAGGAGCTTCTTCGCATTCTTGGCAAAACGGGATCGTTTGATTCAATGAATCATATCTTGCAAGAGATAAAGGCTTCTGGTTGTGGAATCGGCAGAGGTACTTTCTTGATTTTTGTTGAAAGTTACGCGAATTATGGATTATATGATGATACTCTCGACCTTCTTGGATTGATGGAAGCAGAATTTGGGTTGGAACCAGACACCCATTTTTTTAATTTCTTGTTGAATGTTCTAGTTGATGGGAACAAGCTAAAACTAGTTGAAACTGCACATTCTCGTATGGTTGATAAAGGGATTGAGCCGGATGTTTCTACATTCAATATATTGATAAAAGCCTTGTGTAGAACCCATCAAATTAGGCCTGCCATTTTAATGATGGAGGAGATGCAAAGCTACGGTTTGTCGCCAGACGAGAAAACGTTCACTACCTTAATGCAGGGGTTCATTGAGGAAGGAAATGTGGAGGGTGCACTGAGATTACGATCGCAAATGGTGGAAGCTGGGTGTGTTGTGAGCAATGTGACTGTTAACGTTTTGGTTAATGGATTTTGCAAAGAGGGAAGAGTAGGTGAAGCATTGAGTTTCATAGAAGAGATGTCAAAGGAAGGGTTTTTTCCAGATAAGTTTACATTTAATACATTGGTGAATGGGTTATGCAGGGCGGGGCATGTTAAACATTCTTTGGAGGTTATGGACATGATGCTTCAGCAGGGCTTTGATCCAGATGTATATACTTATAACTCTGTAATTGCTGGTTTGTGTAAATTGGGCGAAGTTGAAGAGGCAGCGGAAATTCTTGATGAGATGGTGTCAAGGGACTGCTCACCAAACACTGTCACTTACAACACACTGATTAGTACTTTGTGCAAGGAAAACCAAGTTGAGGAGGCTACTAAACTTGCTTGTGCTCTGACTAGTAAGGGGATCTTGCCTGATGTTTGTACTTTTAATTCTCTTATACAAGGACTGTGCCTGAACCGAAACTATATCACTGCAATGGAATTATATGAGGAGATGAAAAAGAATGGGTGCCAACCTGACGAATTCACCTACAATATGTTGATTGACAGCCTATGTAGTAGAGGGAAACTAGACGAAGCTATGAGCATGCTTAAAGAAATGGAATTAAGTGGTTGTGCACGAGATGTGATAACGTATAATACTTTGATTGATGGGTTTTGCAAAAACAAGAGGATTCAAGAAGCAGAAGAAATCTTTGACCAGATGGAGCTCCATGGTGTTTCAAGAAATTCCGTCACCTACAATGCCCTTATTGATGGCTTATGTAAGTGCCGTAGGGTGGAGGAAGCTGCCCAACTGATGGACCAGATGATCATGGAAGGATTGAAACCTGACAAGTTCACCTACAATTCTCTGCTTTCCTATTTCTGCAGGGGAGGTGATATAAAACAGGCGGCAGACATTGTACAAACAATGGCATCAAATGGGTGCGAACCGGACATTGTCACCTATGGTACTTTGATTGGGGGACTCTGTAAGGCTGGTAGACTAGAGGTTGCAAATAAGATCCTAAGAAGCATTCAAATGAAAGGCATGGTTCTAACTCCACATGCTTATAATCCTGTAATCAAAGCACTATTTAGGAGAAAGAGGACAAAAGAAGCCATGAGGCTTTTTAGAGAGATGGAGACGGGCGGAAAATCAGATGCTGTCACATACAAGATTGTGTTTCGTGGGCTGTGCAACAGTGGAGGACCAATTGGAGAAGCAGTTGATTTCTTGATTGAAATGACAGGGAAAGGATTTCTACCTGAATTCTCTTCATTCTGTATGCTGGCTGAGGGACTTTGTGCTTTGTCTATGGAAGAGACACTAAGTAAGCTTGTTGAGGAGGTAATGGAGAAAGCAAATTTCTTGGAAAATGAAGTTACCATGATCAGGGGTTTTCTCAAAATTCGTAAGTTTGAAGATGCATTGGCCACCTTTGGAGATATCTTGGATGACCGAAACCCCAAGGGAAGTTACAGATGAAGAAGATATTTGCTGGTGGTGTTTGCCTCTGTCAAAATGATCTGCAAGATATATGCGTGTGCATCCCCGCTTATTTATCTGGTCTTGAACTTGAACCAGTTTCGAGTTCTAACTTCAACTCTAGCCGACGGTGCAGTGGTAAATATGGTGGCGGCATCTCGCACATTGTCCATTTTGGTTTTGCACAAAGAGTAGTTTCAACTCATTTAGGAGGAAGATTTGCTTGTTAGCCTCAGCCTGCCCTTTTTTCAGCACTGCAGGTGGTGGTGTTCTCCGTAGGCTGGTCCTCACGTTTTTTAATTATAAATGGCATTCCCGGAGTGCCCTTGTATCGTGTTATTGTACAATTTACGGAGAGTAACAGTAATAGAATTACCTTCGATATTTGGGAATATGCGGATTGGATTGCAATACCTTCACGGTTGGCTAATCTTACGTTGCCGCCCTGTTTCATATTGATAGTCAAATTAGAGCCCACAAAATCGACTACTCTGATGAGTCTCCGATTAGGCAACGAACAAAAAAACGCCTGTTATACATTTTGGTTCTACCTTTCTACGTTGAGTACAGCACCGACAAAATGTACTCTCCGTGTCGCTGAGGAGTCGAGAGTTGTCCAAATGCCCCCTATTAATAAAAATACCTTGCATATTTATCTATCTAGAGAAAAATGGATCCATTTTGAATGATCTATTGTCTAGCTTGCAAGTTGAGAAAACCACCCCCCCCGGGCCCTTAAAAGGATAAAAAAAAAAAGACCATCCATTTCCTGCGACAATTGTAGGTCGCATGAATGGCCAAGTTAATTGCAGAGTAAAATTAAATTAAAGATAAGCTTCGTATTCATTGTGTACAAACCTTCCATTTCTTTCCTAATTCTTATCCGACAGCAGACGTATTTGATGACCTTTTGTGTTCTTAATTTTCTGCTCCTGTCGGCGCCTGCCGGTCTTGTTCTCAAGAGTCTCACGTATCCCGCAAGTTTCTTTCTCTGAGGGGTACGCCGTTCGACGCCGATTAACCACACGAAACTACGCAGAAGTACTTTAAAAAAAGAAAAAAAATTCCTTCATTTTCTCGGCAGCCAAAAGGAAAGTGGAGACAAGAAAGAAACGATAGGCCGTGATAATTAGTTAATCGAAGGAATCGGAGAGCCCATAACTCTTATGCGTGTCTTGTAGTATACCAGATGCCGGCCGGCGCCTCGGCGTTTCTCATGGTTTGACTTCACGCGATTGGGCTACGACGCTCGCCGCTAGGGCTATCTGTAGCCATTTTACCATCGATTTGTCGGACTGGGAAGTCAAGAAATGGCCACTGTGCACGGTGCTGGCGACGAAGAGGCTCCGCTGGTGGTTGACAATTCGCAGATCCGCACAGCCAAGAAGAACCATGCCAGAGACGTTCATATTTTGAGCTCTGCTTTTTTACTCATCTTCCTTGCCTATGGCGCTGCTCAGAACCTAGAGACCACTGTCAATACTGTGAGTTAGATAAGTCAAAGATTGTACGGTATGCTGATCAAATCGAATCATTGATTTTAATCGCCGAAGGTGTTTTTTCTGTTTTTTCTTTTTTTTTTTTGTAATTTGTTTCAGGAGAAAAACATGGGCACGATTTCATTGGGGATACTGTACCTCTCTTTCACATTCTTCTCTTTAGTTGCGTCTTTGGTGGTTCGGTTTTTGGGGTCGAAGAACGCTCTGGTTCTTGGAACTACTGGTTATTGGTTATTCGTTGCTGCAAATTTGATGCCTACGTGGTGATTACCTGCTTCCTCTTTACTTAGTTCAAACCACCATCACTTTTTTTTCTTTTTTCCTTGGTGGGAGTTACTCTTCTTGTAATCTCCACCATTCTCAAGCCATGCCTTAAAATTGAAGTTGCTTGGAAAGCATAACCAAAATTCTAGTACCCTTGACCTTGGGGTGAAAGCAACTTAGCTGATGAAATTCCCCTCCAGGCACAATTTTATGGTTTCTGTTGATTGATATACATCGTCTTTATCATGGCTTTGACTAGTTTTGCATGGCCAAAAGCCGTTGTCAGTTCAAATGTAGTTAGTTTTCGCAGATGAGTGAGGAGCTCCTAAAGTGTTTTTGCAATTGTGCCGAAGTTAATAAATAATGTATCTATAATGATGTGGGCATCCCTTTTCATGTATCAGTGGGATTATTTTGGATGTGTTTTTGATATTGAACTATTCACTTTTAGGTATACGATGATACCTGCTTCTTTGTACCTCGGCTTTGCTGCCTCAGTAATATGGGTTGGACAGGTGCAAGTGCATGTTTTAGATTATGATAGTTTTCCGTTTACCGATTGTAATATTTGTGGGGTAACATCTTGCTTATTATTATTAGGGTACATATCTCACTACCACTGCCCGTAGTCATGCCAGAGATTTGCTGTTACATGAGGGCACTGTCATTGGTAGCTTCAATGGTGAATTTTGGGCAGTGTTTGCCAGCCACCAGGTGACCTATCTTTTATCTACAAATTTCCCGTCTGGCTGCTGCCAAAATTTTTCAATTTTCTTACCAGCATTGCCAAGTTCTAAGTTTATTGCCCCATTTTTGTCCCCTGCATTTTTCAGGTCGTTGGAAATCTTATGTCTCTTGTGATTCTGAAGGATGGAGAGGTTTGTGCTGCTCTTTTGCTGTTTACGATTTGGTTTAAAACTGGTGGAGTAACTGTATGTTATTTGATTGACTGTAATTACTACCCTTTTGTCTAGTTCCTGCAGTAACTCTCTTAAAAAGCTTTCAAGTCTTTGCTATTCTTTAATTAAGGGAAACATTGGATAATAATGGTGCTTGAAAAGCCAAGAAACTTAACTATTAGAACCAACCAAGTCTTGAGAACTCGTCTGCTTGTTGGCAGAGCTTTGATGAAAAGAGTTGTATTCACAATAAACAAAGTTGTTTATTTGCTAAGATCTAAGGAGAAGGAAATTAAGAAAGATAAAAGCTGGAAAGGACTTATATCATGCCAAAGTAAGGCAGATGCAGGCTTCTCAATGTCCTTCATATAGTGTGTTTCATGTTTCTGCAGGGGGGAAGTACCAGTGGCACAACTTTATTGTTCATTTTGTTCCTCTGCTGTATGACCTTAGGTACCATACTAATGTGTTTTTTAAGTAAAAGGAATGATAAAGTGGAGCAGGAATCAGCAGATTCTTCAGTCAGTCTATGCTTTTCTGTAACATCACTTGTGAAGTTGGTTATCACTCCTTTGCTTGACATGCGGATGCTATTAATCGTGCCCTTGTTTGCCTATTCTGGATTGCAGCAAGCATTAGTATGGTAATTAAAAATTCACTTGAGTTGTGTACTGTTTAAGCAACATCTGGAGCCAGATTGCAGGGTCTATCTTATTTCATTTCTCCATAAGATTACAACCCTTTGTTGAGCATCAACATATTCTGTTTTTCAGGGCCACTTTTACCAAGGATATTGTAAAACCAGCACTTGGTACATCTGGTATTGGTGGTGCAATGGCAGTGTATGGTGCTTTGGATGCAATAGTAAGTATAAGGACACAAGAATTGGCAGTTTCTTCCCATTACTTAACAACAACTCTTGTTGATATGCCCACACATATTTGCAGTTCTTTTCACCATTTATTAAACTGGTGAGATTGTAAATTAAAGAAACTTATTCCCCCCTCCAAGTTGTTATGTGTATCTTATTACTGTTTTCTTATCCCACCTTTCGTTTCGTTGTGTGTACTAATATTACTGCACTGTAAACCTGTCTAACCATCACCAGCAAATATTGCTTTTTTATTACCCCCTAATCATAATCAGTTGCTCAATTCAGGTGTGGCATAGAAATGAAACTTCCTCGTTTTTTTTTTCATGGTTATTATAAGTTCATTATAAAAAGTTTTGGTTATTTCTATGGTTTTCTGTTGGAAATTTCTCAGTGCTCGCTCACTGCCGGTCGCCTTACCTCCGGTCCTTCATCAATTAGCTGGATAGTATCTTCTGGAGCTTTTCTCCAAGCTATTGTATTTATCTGGATTTTGCTTGCTTACAGGTTTACAGCTCTGTTTACTTGTACTATTTTATAATATTTTGTTTGAAGCTAGTCTCTTTGACTGCATTTTAACCCCTTGCTGTTTGCAGCTTAACCGGTGGAGTACATGGAATTGTATACCCACTTCTCATGGCAGCCATGCTTGGTATTGGTGATGGAGTGTTCAACACACAGCTTAATGCTTTGCTTGGCATCCTTTTCAAACATGATATGGTAGTCTAAAGTTTTATATTTACCTCAGACGGTGATTCCCCCTGGTTGTGATCCCTGCATCATGCAGCTCATATTATCGGTCTCCATTATCTTTTGATTCTGCCAACTCCTTAATTTCAAAACAAATCCATATGTGTCAGATCCAACTAACCTTAGGGTTCATTATTACCGGTCCCATGCCCGGATAGAGTGTTGAGACTTGCGGTAGGTGGGCTGCCACCTTAAGACTAAACAATCCTCTTGGCACATGCAAATTTGCACTTTCGAAGCTTTTTAGCTGATAGGTAGTTCTTTGAGATTTTTGAAACTGACCTCCCTCTCCACTCTGGGAATCTCGATCTTTTGGAACTAACCCGTTAAAATGAAGTAAACCGAGGTTCTGCCATGACTCACTTGACTACTATATATCCTGTGACTTTCTTCTGGCTTAAGCTGCATACAAGTTTCAGTCTTCACTGTTGTACTCAAAATCTCAAGTTGAAGTCCAGTCTTATGTCTATTTTCTGCAATTTTGTTCTGTTCATCTTCGATGTAAATTCAAATTACATTTTTTTTTTTTTTTTTTTTTTTGGGTTGGGACAGGAAGGCGCGTTTGCTCAGCTCAAGGTTTGGCAGAGTGGTGCCATTTCCGTAGTGTTCTTTCTCAGCCCGCACATCTCATTGCAGGCAATGCTGGTGATTATGCTCGCAGCACTCTGCGTCTCCGTGGCTGGACTTTTCTTCTTGATTCTATGGGCAGAGAAAAATTTCTCCTCGCGGGCAACCCCGAGTTCATGATTTTCTGCTTTCCATTCCGCACACCCGTTCGTAGTGCCATGCAATCATAGTTGCCACTAAATTTCATCTTTAGGCTGTCAGATCCTCGAAAACTGCAGATCGACGTATTTTGTAAGGCGCTCGTCCGTTTCAAGCTTTTTATATAATTTTGGAAGCCAAAGCATCTCCACTTTCAGACTATGAGTTGATACGAGAAAGTTAGCGGCTTCATTCGACTTAATGGTTCTGATCAAAGTAGTTGAGGTTCGGTCCCCGCCTTTCTCTAATGAATAAAATTGTATAGAACTATCTATTTTAACCAATCGTTTGCGAGAAGACCTAGATTCTTGACAAAATTCTCTCTCTCTACGATTCTCTCGACTCCGTTTTCGACGCGGTGGCTGCTACTGTACCCCCACGTGGAGCACGCTCCTGACGGTGCTGGTGGCCGCCGTGGCGTCGTCCGCGCCGGAGCTAGCGTTTGGATCTGCTGCGTCTGCTACTTCGTCGTCGATTTTGAGCGGGCGAGGAGGGTGAAGTGTTAGGGTTCAGCTGGACCGCGGGACCCACGGGAGAGGTAACGTGTTCGCGGTGTCGTGGACCCGCGGTGGCAAGCTCTGCCTGGATGGTTCGGGCCGCAGGCTTGCCAGAGCATAATGAGCCTATAGAGCCAGGCCCAGACTGCTCGATAGAGCCTCTGTTTCAAAATGACTCTCCCTCTCTCTCTCCCTTTTTTTTTATGTTTTCTCGGTTTTTTCCTTTTCCCGTATTTTTTGCGGAAGAAGAAAAGAAAAAAAGAAAGAAGATTGCATTGCATTGATTTCCAATGATAGGATTATTCTTGCACGCGTCCTTTTACAATGAAAAAACAAATTTTAAAAATGACAGGGTAAAATGTATGCGTCCCGCGGTAAATAAATCGCGTGACGTCTGTAAATGTATTCGAAGTGGCATAATTTAATTAGCTGCATGCTATGATTATATGCTTCATTAATAAAATGTAGTAGTGAGGATAACATCGTCTTAGATTTTTCATCTGTGCGCGCAAAATCTCAGATATCTAGTAATTTGGTCCCTGGAATTTATTTAGAATTAGCTCTAGAAGGTACACTATAACAAAGGAGCTTCTACTTTATGCCTTTGAAGCCAGCTTGTTGCTGAAGTCCCATAGTTCACCAGCCAGCTTTTCATCCCTAGCAAGCGCGGTTGGTTCCACTTCATTGCAGTCCGCGAAGTACCTTCCAGTGACGCCTTTCAATCGTGGGTGCAATGCTACATAGCATGTTGTGGCTGCTCCCTGGGATTATAATTTTATTGGACAAAAAATATGCTGATTAAAGCCAGTTGAACAACAGTAAGGATAGGAGTCGCAATTTTCTCCTCGGGTTAATAAATTACCTGTGGTACATTCTTCCACAGGGGAAAAGTAAAAAACTTAAAAATTCCTGCCATAGAAAAATTGAATTGATTAACCCTTTTGGATACAGAATATATGTTGCTCTAGGGGATCGGACGTACTCGTTGAAATTGCAGAATGTCTCATGAGAGGTGTCATTATCAACCCTGGGTGGACTGCACTCGCCGTAATGTTCACGCCCTCTTCCTGCACACGATGGAAACAAAGTTCTTGATAAACAAAGTCCTTCACCTAGTTTCAGGGACTGGCAGAATTATGAATACTATGCAGCATCCTCATAATGGATTTCCGAGTCTGAAGTTGTTTCTCAGTTCAGATTGAGCCGCTTGATTAAACAGCTTCAGGTTTCCAGTGAATCTGTGTCCTACGAGCAGCATGGAATTAATCTGAAGCTACAGTTTGCTTACCTTCAAGCGACGAGAAAGCTCTTTGGCATGCAGTATATTTGCTAACTTGGATTGCCCGTACGCCCTTTTGTCAGAGTAACTGGGAAACAGTTATCGATAATCCATTAATTGACTGTAAAATCTGAGTTTTGTGGGGGAACTTGCATTTCGGTTGCAAGTTACTTACGTTCGCTTGTCATTGAGGCGATCAAATTGAATCCCACCTTTGTAAGTGTAAATGTGTGCTATTGATGACAAGTTTACAATTCTCCCCTGAACGCCGGTGGTTCTCGCAGTGTGTTTCATTTTGTCAAGGAGAAGATTAGTCAAAAGGAAATGACCTGAAAATAGAGCAGGATGACAGTCATCATCCGAGAGCTTAGTAACAAATGCTGAATATATGATGACAGTTTTCAATATTTATATGTCACCCACCAAGATGATTTGTTGCAAATTGCATCTCCACCCCATCTTCAGAGAGTTGGTATGGACAGAACATAATGCCGGCATTGTTTCTGGAACATGTAAGTGTTTTTGTATCAGTCAATCAAGTTAAAATGCTTAGAAAGATGAATTGCTCAAGAACCATTAGACTTCAAGGGAGTGAGATATCACATTAAGATGTTCAGAGGTAGATCAAGAGAATTAAACTTGTCGACAAAGTCTCTAATGGATTTAGTTGAGGACAAGTCAAGTTTTAGAATATCCACACGGGCAGTTTCATTGCCGTTGAGAATAATCCTTCTTGCTTCACTTGCAGCCACCATGTTCCTTGCAGCGATGATCACATGGGCTCCACACAGAGCCAGGACTCTTGCAGTCTCCAGCCCAATCCCACTGGCTCCACCTGCATCCAAAATGTCAAGGTGCCATCTTGCATCATTAATTGCATTGCATTCTTTGTGATATTCATTTCTCTTGGTCAATATAATAGACCAACTTAGGCTAAACCATTAGCTAACTCCATTTGTCTACCAAAGCCGTGACATTGGAACAGATTTAGAAATTGGCTTCTATGAATGGAGCCATGTAATGAATAAAGAACCATTCATTCTGTCTGAAATTCAATCAGGGTAATTTTTTAAGCAAAACATACAGACACATTTCTTAGCCAAACATTAAGTGTACTTTACGGAATTCACCGCTACATGGTAGAAGTTATTTAATGCCACCCAAGTTTATAAGATTATTTGGTGTTGAAATCAGATTTTCCTCCAAATGAATAGTATGGTCTGTCTTCTGCTTGTCTCTGCTTTTTTCTTCCTTTGATCTCCCAATGAGAAAAGAAAGAAGTATGGAAGACGGAATTATTGGCCGTTTACACATCACAAAGCTGGCCAGTGTACTACTGGATGACCCACCAACGTCCTCAAACTTAAAAGCTGGAAAAGAAATGCTTTTTGACTTTCCTTCTTTGTTTGTCCTTTTTTTTTTTTAATTCTTTTCTTTTTTGTTCATTGAGATTAAAATCCTCACCAGGGGCTTGCTGTTTTAACCTCCGAGCTCCCCGAGAAAGTTCGCTCTTTTGACTTGTTTGACATTCAGACTCTGTGACTCGCCTCTCGGAAAACGATACAGACACTTTCTTCCCCTGGCTGTGAGTCTCGTTTCTATTGCAACACGTCAGATTTTGTCCCCTCAGGAGCAATGCTACCCGTGATAAATTTCAGGAAATAAATGACTTCGCAATTTACGGATGGTGATAAAAAATAGTGGATTCTACAGAAAAATTTAGGACGGAAATTGGTGTTCCATGTAGCTTTTTGTAAACCAGAACTACAATATTTTCCGATGTACACTAAAAAATTAAAACGGAACTAAAAAAACCTACAATATTACTTCCGTTTTAATTTTTATGTCAAGGAATTCCTGCATTTAGAATCATTACTATCAAAATCATTTCGTCAAATGGCAGACACTTGTTTCCTTAACTTTACTGAAGCTGGAGTTGTTATTGAGCCTGAAACTTAGTTGCACTGAAGGAAACTACTGGGAACCCCAATAAGGGGGAAAGTGGGAATGAAACGTAGAGAAAGAAAAGCTGAAAACCATGCAATTGAGATTGTCTATCTAGAGATCAAAGAACGAACGAATGGCATCAAAACTTCCTGTTCGCTGTTTAAGGAATGCAAAGGGGACAAACTTTTTTAAAGAGGAGAGACTTTCTCAGCCACTAGAACATAATCTTTTTAATCGCGCCATGAACTCAAAACATGGAACCCGAGATCACAGAGAAACCCCACAAGAAAAGAATTACAGCAGTGATATTGGAGAGCATAGAACTGACCAGTGACAATAACCGTTCGATCGCTAGCATCAATCCCTTGTGTCACCTGCTCTGCGATAGAAGCAGATCCAAACCCGCTGGGACCAGCCCTGCCTGTGACCAATGAAAATATATTCATTTCCGCAATTTCTCCACAGGACCACCACCTCGGTTGAACGTTCCTCGGCCTTATGTCTCCCCGAGACTATGGAGAGATGATTAAAGAGGGACAGAAAACGAGAGAGGCAATGTCTAGCATTGCTATGCTGGCGGTGTCTTCACTATTCTAAACAAATGGAGATGTGTGTTGAGAAGCAGAACGAGGGCAGTTGACCGGCTTAAGAAGGGGAAAGAAAGGGCGTGAGAGTTACGAGGAGTTGTAGGTAGAAAATTTCCGATAATAACTTTTGTTCGCACGGCTGCCTCTGTCTGGCCTGAGCGGCTACAGGCGGCCTTTTCGTTTACCGAAACGTGTTTGGTCTGATTGTTTTTAAACCATCGAACGGTGCCGTGAATGAAGTTGGACTGGGACCCTTTGCCTTTCGTTGCTTTCTGTAGTCTATCAGTAACAAGCCTTGAATAAAAAGTTGGATTGGGCCGCTGGGAAATAAACGAGGCATTCGCGGGTGAAGGTAAATCATTTGATTGAGATATTATTGGACCAAGAACCCAATTTAACTTTTTCATGCTGACAAGCTTGATTGTTTCTTTGCTTCTTGTTTTTTTGTTTTTTTTTTTGGCATTTAACTACTTAGGTGGACCTTCGAACCAGTGAAGCATCCCTTCTTCGTATTCCTTTTATTTAGTTGGAAAGTGTTTTTGGTCCGAGAAAGCGTATGACATAACATGACGAATTATTCAACTTTCCTGGTAATACGTAATGATCAAGAGGTGTTAACAGTTATAAATCTTATCCGGTGCGGAAATTTTCTGGGTAGAACGAAGGAGAAATTTTAAAATTGTTTCATTTTCTAATGGATCAAAAGTGTTTGTTCAATAAGCGCCTGTGGCCTAATGGATAAGGCGTCTGACTTCTAATCAGACAATTGTGGGTTCGAGTCCCACCAGGCGTGACGGTGTGTGCGTATCAGTGGAAGCATCCGCGGGATGGATGGGTGCAGACAAGCTGCCGTTCTCGCACGCTGACCCTGACCCCACCTGAAAGCGAGCAAACAGACGAAGGATATAAATGCACCGTACTTCTGATCCCCAATAATAACATATCAAACTGTGCCACCAACCACCAGGCGTGTCGGTGTGTGTGTGTGAGTTCGACTGCTGATGATACTTTTGGAAGCATCCGCGGATGGATGTTGCAAGACAAGCTGCCGTTCTCGCACGCTGACCCCACCTGAAAGCGAGCAAACGGACGATGAATATAAATGCACCGTACTCTGATCCCAATAATAATATATCAAACTGTGCCGCCAACCTCAGTCGCCCTTCAATGCCCAATGCCAAACGAGTCGTCCTTCCATGCCCTCTTTAATTGCAGCGATAACGAGTTGTCATGGGAGTGTCTTTGGACCGCGCTAATTGCTCCCCTGATTTGAAGGCGGAGAGGCTCAGCGCATTTTGGTGAGGGCGCGTCAATTTGTCCTCCCCTAGGATTCCTCCTCTTCAACCCCGTCGTTTGAATGGACGCACGCGCCGCGACGTTCAGGGTTCAAATTTCGCGGCAATCGTAGATTGCCCTTCGCCACCAATGCTGTGGCAGGCTCGGGTACGTTGCACCTGGCGCCCAGCATCTAATCCAATTCGGCCCTTGAAGAGGGGATGTTTGTGGGCGGGCCGACCCACCGGCTCAAAATAATGGACCGCAGAAATATAAAAAGACCACGAACAATTCAATCGCCGAAAAAAACGAACCGTCCTAGGCTAAACGAGCCAGTCAGGTAGAATCTTTCAAAGCAAAGCCCATGTTGTTTGTTCTGGAGCCGGACAGCGGCAAGTAGGCGGTGGGAACCCGGTCCAGTGTTGAAGAGAGCTACTCTTAGTCCCTTAAGTTTGTTGGCTTAAGCATGCAGAGAAATTGGTGGCACTTTACACTAATTCCTGCAGGAGAAGTTGAGTGTAGACATTCAACTAAAGCAAGGTGGATCAAGGGCACGTGCAGGGAAGCATGAGCAAGAGGTTTCGTTGGAGACCCGGCTAGCACCCGAACCAGGATCGGTTGTAGCCAGTAAGTACCCAGAAAGTGATGGGGCGGACCTTGGCAGAAGCAGCTCTCCATGGGCCACCAAAATAGGAGATAGTGGGTGGTTATCTCCTTAAACATGTGGCAGGGGCAGAGGTGGCAGTTTGGCAAGGTTACAGAAGCCTTATCCAAGTCAAATGCGTTGGCAAAACCCCCTTGAAGGAAGGAGAACATGAGTGGTTGCAAAAAATGGAGCAAGGAATCCTATCCAAGCCAAATGGGTTGGCAGAACCTTCTTGAAGGAAGAAGAACGTAGGCAGTTGCAGAAAATGGAGCAAGAGTCCCTTGATGAGGTATCATGCCCTCCTTGAATGGAGATACATGATCTAGAGAGTTAGTGAGGAAGTTAGCCCAAAGTGGGGAGCCCCACTATGCATGATTAGCTTGGTGGCCAAGTCATGCATGACCCTAGGTAGTTGGGGGTGTCAACTACCAACACTATAAATAGATGTAGTGTGGCAGCCAAGGGACACAGCAGAGAACATATAGAAAGTTGTGTTGAGAAAACACTTGTGTGAGAAATCTTGATATCTTTTGTATATTTTGTGGAAAGTAATAAAGGTTGAGAGTGTTTTCCTGTAAACGCTGTTTGTGTGCCTCAGATAACGAGTTTGGCTGAGACTAAGTGAGACTTAGGACCATCACAAGGTCCAAATTTTGAGTGAAAACTTTGGCCCTGTGATAGCTACCGTTGTCCAAAGGTTGACTTAGAATCCCCTGATTTTTGACCTTTCCATTGTCAATTATAATTTCAAAATTAATCAAGTTGCCACTATCAATTTGATTCAAATACGTGTGACAAGCACACGGGCTTATACCCCGAGTAAGAGCCTCACATTAATCAATTAATAAAATGCCTTGTGCTTTACACGACCCCGCACGTGCCAGTGCATCATCCTTTGGCTGCCAACTGACCTCAACAGCAGCGGTTGAAAGAAAGAAAGAAAGAAAAAAAAAAGAAATAAAAATAAAATTAAAAAAAGGGGGGGGGCAAAAAGCACCGTTTTCGCGTTGTCGGCGAGAAGTGAAATCCGCCCAAAAATAAAAATAAAAAATAAAAAATCCACCCAAATTCGCATCCGCGCGGACGCGGCTCACCCTCTCTCGCTCTCTCTTTATTGTCCTTCTCTCCTGGTGAACGCGAGAGAAACAAAATAAATAATAAATAAGTAAATAAATAATAATAAAATAGAAACAGAAACGATTTATGCGAGTGAGCATCATCTCCGTTCTTCCTTCTTCCCCCATTGCGTTTTGGAGAATCCGATTCAAGGTGATCGGGTCGGGTCGAATGAAAGATGGCGGCATCGAGGAGGCTCCGAGATCTCCAATCGCAGCCGGGGAACAGGATCTGCGTTGACTGTTCCCAGAAGAACCCGCAATGGGCGTCCGTTTCATACGGCGTCTTCATGTGCTTAGAGTGCTCCGGCAAGCACCGCGGCCTCGGTGTCCACATCTCCTTCGTCCGATCCGTGACCATGGACTCCTGGTCCGAGATCCAGACTAAGAAGATGGAATCCGGCGGCAACGAAAAGCTCAACGCTTTCTTGGCCCAGTACGGTATCCCTAAGGAGACCGATATCGTTACCAAATACAACACCAACGCCGCCGGAATTTATAGGGATCGAATCCAGGCGCTAGCCGAGGGTCGGCCTTGGCGGGACCCGCCCGTCGTTAAAGAGACCATCGGTAGCAAGAATAAGCCCCCGCTGGCTCAATCTGGCGGGGGCAGATATAATAATTTCGCTAATAATGGCGGCTGGGATAGTTGGGACAACGACGACTCGTTTAATTCCTCCAATGATATGAGGAGAAACCAATCTGCTAGCGATTTTGGGGCTAATAGTGGCGGCGGCGGCAGTGGAGGATTAGGTCACGGGAAATCGAAGTCATCCGACGATATTTATACGAGATCACAACTGGAGGCCTCGGCAGCCAATAAGGACAGCTTTTTCGCCCGGAAAACGGCGGAAAATGAGTCGCGGCCGGAAGGGATCCCGCCCTCGCAAGGCGGCAAATATGTCGGATTCGGATCGAGTCCTGTTCCTTCCCAGAGGAACAACAATTCGCAGCCGGACGTTCTCTGTGTAATGTCTCAGGTATTAGAAATTTAATCTTGGTGTAACAGCGTGTTTTCCTTTTTGTGTACATTGTTTAATTAGGTCGGCGACCTGCTTGCTATGTTGTTTTGCAACTCAGGGATTTGGTAGGTTGTCCCTGGCTGCAGCATCAGCAGCTCAGTCGGCTGCCAATGTTGTCCAAGCGGGCACAAGAGAGCTCACTACTAAGGTATTTGAATCTCTTCCAATCACATTTTTTAGCTTGTTTTGGAATGTTCTGTGTAGCAGCCACATCTTTTAATGGTTTACATCTATTTAGCTTGTGTATTTGTACTTCACATGCTAGTTTTTTAATAAGTTGCGAAGAAAATGCTCAGTGTACTCTTTTTTTTGGGGGGGGGAGGCTTGGGTTCAGCCTGAGATTAATGACTGGGGATTGCATTTGTTCTGTCATTTAGATGATAAATAGGTGAAAAGCAGTTATGAATGGATCTGCTTGCATGATCTGCATGTGTCATTTTCTGCTTTATTTAAGGTTTAATATACTTTGCCTCATCCTTAAGAAACAAAAAATGAAAAGGCTTCTTAGCCTAAATTCATCAATAGCAAAATGTATGCAGCCAAGCACATAGCTCAGAAGACGTTACTTTGCTGCCATTGTATTTTCTTGCTACTGAAACTTAGGAGGAGCCAAAACTGGAATTATTTAAATGTTGTCCATGTAAAAAAGACAAAAAAAAACCTTGGTTACAGGTGAAGGAAGGTGGCTACGATTACAAGGTGAATGAAACAGTCAATGTCGTCACTGCAAAGACGTCTGAGATTGGACAGAGGACGTGGGGAATTATGAGGGGTGTCATGGAAATGGCTTCACAAAAGGTTGAGGAGTATGCAAAGGAAGGTTGGAAGAATGACAGCTGGGAAAAAAATGAAAGTGAAACCAATGGATATTACCGGGACTTTAATAAGCAGGAGAACAAAGGATGGAAGGCTTCTTCAGGTGGAGGACATTCTTCATTGAGTGGAAACTATAATTCACATAGCTCAACTTCCTGGGATGATTGGGACAAGAAAGACAATAAGAAGGAATTTAATGTTAAGGAAACTGTACCCTCTAACAATGATGGTTGGGCGGGTTGGGATGATGCCAAAGATGATGCATATGATGACAGTTTTTACCAGAGTGCACCTGATAAGAAAGCTGTTGGTCACAATGGGAAGTCTGATACCACATGGACAGGGGGAGGCTTTCTTTAAGGTTAGCGTATTGTTTTTACTGTAGTGGTTTTGTTTTTGATCGGAAATATATGTGCTGGATAATTTGGGAATTGCTCATGTCTACTTGGTACCTTTTTCTTTTTGGGCCAGTTGGAGTAGGAGAGGGGAATTCAACTATCAGTGAAATATGGGGTTTAAGCCCTAGATCTCACTCCAAGTTCTGTACTTGGTGGCCAGTGGGCTATACCTGGCGGTGCTTTTTTTTGTCATAAACTTTGTTTTATAACTCCATACGGAATTTTTCAAACTGAGACCCCACAAGTGTAGAAGAATTTCCTTAAATCTTTTCAACTGTTTCTGTATTAGCCAGGTCTATATGTTCTTGCTGAAACCTTGATTTACACAAAAATGACGGTTAGTGCTGACACTGGTGATTGGCAGGCTGCTTGGGGGGAATTTGATGACTGTGAATTGAGGCTAAGGATGCAGCTGATGAGGTGTTTTTGCTGATGGGGTCTGTTGTTTTAACAGGATGCTCCTATGGAGGTTGGTAAAGTCTTCAACATTTTTCTTTTAATTCCCTTTTCCTTTAACAATTTCATGTACCTTTCTGTGGGAGGTTCTAGGTTGTTGAAAGTAGTCGATATATGTGTAACTTTGAGAAGCAAGGGCTAATTGCCCATCCTAAAAAAGGGCTGTCTTTCCATTTGAGGAAACATTATTTGTGGCTTGGAAAAGTCAAATTTACTTTTTGTAATGAATTTGGTCTATTTGTTCTCAAGCTTTATGTTGGTGAAAAGCTTTTGACAAAGGCAACGTCTCGTGTGACCAGGTGTTACAGTGTGATGGTTGGCACACATTTGAATGCAAATTATCTTTAATAAGATTACTTATTAACTTCAGTCTCCTTAACCAAACTCCTTATTTCTACCTCCATGCAAATGGAGTCTGAACTAGAACCTATTTGAGTGGCATTTGCAACATCTACCTCATCGCATTTGTTTCTGACATGGAGGATTCATTAGTAACCCTGAGTTCGTTGTCCTACACCATGGTTGACATGTTGATCTCTTCCGCACGAGTAAGTTCATGTTGTTGGATGACCAGTACCGAAGGTATGGTGCCATTGTCTGAAGAAGCTAAAATATCCCCTACGGGACCTAACTCCGGATACTCAACCTGATGGTCCGGCATTAACGCCACCGCGGCTCGCTTCCCTACGACCAAGAGCGCAAATTGCTCACTTGGGCCGATAGTTATCACCTCTTCCTTTATGCTATCTACCTCTTTCTGTGTGTATTTAATGGATTCGTTCCACCTGATTTTGAACTTTTCTATTGCTGCTTCATCCAGTTCCTGCTCAATGCATTATTTTGTTTAGAAACAAGCATAGTGTGTCTTCGAAAAAAGGACAAAAGAAATCTCTACCTTTTCGGTACGATGGTTCTGGTAGGCTTTAACAAAACAATTATTGTTCTCTATGGGTACAGCCGACTGCGAATTTTCTAAGAACCTTGTTACAGTCAGGCTAATTGTTGGGTGCTCGGCCATTAAACAGCCCAACTTCAAAGTCTCATGATCATCAGGCCCACCGAGGAACAGAGTGCAAACACTTCTATGTGCCGTGCTAATGGCCTCGGCTTCCTGATCTGAGCTACCAAGTCCACGGTCGATGAGTACTGCCACTGTACAAGGAGCTGTTTCGAGTACCTTCTGGTCGACGCGTCTCAAACCGCGCCCAACACTCTCTATTGCCTCTGCACCACCTCCTCTCCAGTGTCTGTGGAAGGGCATAATGATCATCCCCACCCTCCTTCCCTCGGCCACGTGGAAAATGTCCTCGTGCATTGTGGGCAGTGCCGAGATGGCAGTTGAGTGATCAATGGAGAGCCAGCTGACCTGACCATACATTTTAAACGGGGCTGCAATTTGATCACGGCTCTCCGTGCAACAGTAGCGATTTATGAGGGGAACACCGGCCTTTCGGACACGTTGAATCATCTTGATGGAGGACGAACGATCAGTGAGTTCAACAAGGCGCATAACATAGAGTTTCAGTTGGCATTTCTTTGCCGCTCTAGGTGACTCGATAAGGTTAATGAGTGCTGGCACATTTTCAGTCCCATGGACGCAGGCTAGGATTCGAAGCTCCTCCTGTGAGTTTTCAGCCATGGTTGATTGTTGCTCTATTCCTCGACAAGCCTGAGAAGTAATTCGATGTGAGGGCTTGTATATGACCTTAACTATTGGGGTAGTCATAGTTGTGGTAAAGAGTGCCATAAGGACTAGGATGGTAAACATCTCGTCATTGAGAACCTGCAAAACAATTCAAATGGTATGATTACTATTCTAGCTGTATCACAATAAATTCAAGGCACAGCAGCGTTACGATTGTATACACATTTTCAAACACCCGAATTTATTAGGGACAATAGTACTATCCCTTCTATAATAAACGAGATCTTACTGCAATATGCATCATTTTAATTTTCATGAATATTTATAGTGATTCCCGGTTTTCTTTTCTTAGCTATGTGATGAGGTGATGTCTGAGTCGGATCGCGTGCGCCTCGACTAGTCCATTTTCTCGGTTCGGTCAAGACAGGTTATTTATGCTGATTTTAGGAAAAATTCCTTGGAACTTTAGTCTAGAATTTAAACTCGAGAAGTGACTGCAGGAACAAACTCAACGACCCAAGAGTTATTCTCTTGAAGCCGAACTATTCTCTCATATAGACTTATTTTATGGTGGGAAGGTCAAAACCCGCGACCACCCTATGGTGACGGTTGCTCAGACTGACATGAGTGGTTCGATTCTTGGTTTTCTGGTTTCGAATAACCCTTACCCAATTACCATCGTCCAGACCCGTATTGGAAAATAGAAGCTGCGGGTATGAACAAGTCTCGTGAGGAACACAACCCATGTTCAAGTTGTCATGCACAACGGGATAATTAATCCACAAAAAGAGGGAGGGAGGGGGAGGGGGAAATCGTGAATGACTGCGTATGCATCTAACACCAAAAAGTTGGAATAAATTCCCAAAATTTATGCATTCTATTTAGAAATTAAGATAGTTAAGTGCACGTTGCATATACTTTCGTTGACTCGTGAGATTTCTTTTTATGATCGTCTAAGATTTTTCCCATATATTATCAATAGACAAATCTTATAAATATATATATGAAATTTTATGAATTTTAGTTTTATAGTCGTAAGTCCTTTGACTTTGTTTAATATGCTCTAATTTAATTGGTTGGGTTTTGTATTTTATATGATTTATTTGTAAGAAAAAGTTGGTGAGAATGACGTGATAATATAAATATTTTTTTTTTTAAGGTTAATTGACTCTACTGGCACTTGAACTCAAGAATTTCAGCATTAGAGACAATTTTAATAACTGTTCTCTGTGACTCGCAACTTGCAAGCATCCAAACTTACAAATCTGTTGTCCTTCACATAACATTTTGTTAGGATTTTAAATATTAATGTGCGAGTTATATAATTAAAAATTTAAATTTTTATTATTAAAATTTTAATACTAATTCTATGAAAAAAAATGTAAAATTTATAGAAAAAAATTAAATTAATTAATATTAACTCTCAATTTAACCTCTTAAAAAAAAAAGAAAAAGAAAAAGAAAAACACACATCAAGAATCCATTGGATTTGACATGCGCGTATTGACGCCTTATGAATCACTTACCGAACCTAACGTCGAGAGAAAAGGTAGACCTATTCTGTTAACTTTCATACGAAGTATTAACTACGATTAATGGCGGAAGCTCCGTGGTGCTTCACATCCCTTTAGAAAAGTTTAAATATCAAAATCGGCCCCAACATTTCATAAAATGGTCAAATTGGTCCGCTGTATTTTTTTTTTTTCTTTGGGTCAATTTTTTCCCCTATGTTTTTATTTTATTTGAGTTAATTCAAGACATATATCGTTTACTGCCGACATAAATCATGGTCATAATTAGACGCAAGTCGTTTATTGAAGAAATTAATTATTTCTCAGAAAGAAAGAAAAAAAAAAAGAACTAAAAAGGGGGCAGTTAGCTATAATTAAATACGAATTTCAACTAACCTTCTTTTCCATGCCAATATTGAGAACAATGAGTTCTACCAATCCTTTTGTATTCATCAGCACGCCGAGCGCCAGTGATTCCCTCGCAGGGATCATACACAGGATCGCAATCACAAAAGTTCCCAAAATTTTTCCTGCACACGCTGAGGACATAACCAAAAGCAGCAGCCCCCACGCCTCCAGGCCTCGTATTTTAGCCACATCTGTCTTGAGCCCACTCGAGGCAAAGTATAGCGGAGGAAGCAAACAGGACACAAAATCTTCAATCCTTTTAATCAGTCGGGCCTCGAATTCTCCTCCTTTAGGGACAGTCGAACCAAAGACAAAAGCACCGAAAATTGCATGGATCCCTATAAGATCAGTCATGAACCCAGATAGCATAACACCAGCTAGGGTCAGACATATGCATGCTTCGTCGAGGAAGTCTTGCTGCGGGGGGCACGATCGCCGCGCAAGCCAATGCATCATGGGTCGGATGCAAATTATCATGAAAGCAACAAAAGCGACCCCAGAACAGAGAAGGTATCAATGAGCTCTTGTTGTCCCCACCAGCGGATCCATTTCCAGCGAGGTCTACACCGAGAGCCAGCAAGATCCAGGCAGCCACGTCGTTGAACGCCGCGGCGGCCATCGCTGTCTGGCCCACTTGCGTGGTTAGAAGTTTAAGTTCTGCGAGAACGCGGGCCAAAACTGGAAAAGCAGTAATGGAGAGAGCAACACCCATGAATAGGAGGTATTGGCCAGTGCCCGCCTTGTCCTCGCAGGGAATGGCCTTGCGGAGGAAGAAAGAGACCCCAGCGGCGGCGAGAAATGGCAGGAAGATTCCTGCGAGTGCGATTCCAAAAGCTCTTTTGCCATTATGGCTAGTTAGTAAGCTGAAATCGAGTTCAAGACCTACAAGGAAAAGAAAGAAGAGAAGACCAATACTGGCCACGGATTCTAGTAGGGGAGTGCTCCACGGAGGAAACAATAGGTGGTAAAGCTCCTTGTTTCGGCCTAGAACCGATGGTCCTAGCATAATTCCACCCTGAAACATCCAAAAACAACCGGCAAAACTGTAATCTAACCTTCAACTTTGCACTTCACCTTAATTCAATGCCTCTTTTTATCCTTTTCTCAGTATATTCATTTTTTACCTTTTTTTTGGGGGGGGGGAAATCAGCAATATAACTAAATTTCTAATTTCTTTTTTCTTATTAGATCCTGTGTTTTTTTTTTCTTTTTTTTGGTTAATTGCCTCAGGACCTTAATTTAGCCCTTTGATTTTTTACGTCTTTCCATGCAAAAGTAGCGGCCTTTTGCCTTTTGTTGGGAGGGAAAAAACACGATCCTTTTTTTTTTTGGCTTGCGCAAGCCTCTTATACGTTTAAAATGATATTTAATTACGTACTAAATTGGAAAACGTTTAAAGCTAAAAATATTAAATGAAACGATTTTATAAAATTATAAAATATTAAAGCTAATTTTTTTTACCTTTTATATTAAATGATAATTAAAAAAATCTATTTATTTTAAAGTTAGAAGCTCAAAAAAAACTTATAAACGTACAAGAAATGTGCTACATGTACACCTATCTCATAAAAATAGTATATATATATATATATATATATATATATATATATATATATATTAGTTTTAATTTTCTTATTTTTTTTTTTTTTTAATTTGTCCTAAAAGAAAATCACATAAACCACCGCACTGAAAGCAACCTTCCGCGTTGTCTCGGTTACCTTTTTTCTTTTGACTTTACCGAGGACTCTTAACAAAATGAAGATTAGGCATCTTTCTAGTAACATGATCTTTGTGTAGGTTACGCTACTGGCTTTTGTCCATCATATTATTTATTCAGATTCGGTAATTCATCGCAGGAAGGCGACGTATAGATTATTATTATTATTATTATTATTATTTATGTTGCGTGACAGACATATTTTAATATCTACAGACTTATACAGGTATAAACAGAGCACTAAAGTCGCAAACATGCAATTTCTGCCACCTGAGATTGGCCTAATTTTGCTTCGAAGATATCGATATAATGGCTTCTTTTTGCAATCCCATGCATAGGTTTCTATGAACCGTGCCAATGGCAAATTGGGTGTGAAAATTTATAGGACGTCTATGGCAACGTCAAGGCTGATGGCATTGTTAATAAAATTACATTGTGTCAATCCTGGCTGGCCGTACCCCCTCGCCGGTAAGGGCACCGGCGATCACTCTCTGCTTCCTGGACTGGACCTGTTGCTTCCATTCCTCAACAGTGTCCTTTAACATCGGTAATGCACAGCAGCGAACAACTTTAATCCATTTAAGTTGCCACCGGTGAAGACAACAAGAAATCACCTGGGAAGGATATTTGTTTTTGGTCTTCTTTTTTGTTTTTTTTTTCAATTTCTTAGAGAGGTTGGTTTGTGTCGAAATTTTGCGGATGCAGACAAAAGGGCAAACATCTATTGAGAATTTCCACACTATTTCTTTATTCAAAACTTTAAAATTTAACTGCGTATATATATTAGTTATTTTTTTATTATTTTAATTTTTTATGTAAGAGAAACTTTTATTTGTTACTTAATATTTTTCTATAAATATGATTTCTCGTGCAACGCTTATTATGCGACAAAAGAGCAAACAACACCTTTTAAAATTTTTATTACTTTTTTTTTTTTACTCAAAATTTTAAAGATTCAAGCTATGGATCTTTTAACTATATATATATATATATATGTCATTCATTTTTTTCATCTTATTTTTACGTGAAAAAAAAAACTGTAAGTTTGGTATAACAAAAAAAATTATCTTATTGTAATTTAGTGGGTATAGGTTCGAAATTTAAAAATAATTTTTTATTAAGAACAAAAGAAAGTTGCATACGTGCATCTTCTCTTAAATTTCATAAATATGGGAGATTGGTGCTCTTTTTTTTTTTTTTTTTTTTTTGGGTTGTTGTTTAATCGTTGGCTATAGTATTCCTTTTTGAAAGAAAACATTGTGAATCACGGATGCACGGTCTCGGATCGGTCCGATCCGATTAGTCTCAGTTATGGTTCAAACAGTAACCATATATTCCGCCGGGCTGATTCTCCGTCTGGTTATATCTTGATCCGATTTTTGATCGGTTTTGATTCGACCCCCCCAATCGGGAATGTTTTCAGAATGACCCCTTTTTTTTTTTTTTATGTAATGTACATATATATACCGCCCCGTACTGTTAGAGGCGGAACAAGATATTATTCTCGAGTGAAGGTTCTGGAGCGCCGAATGGACAAGACCCTGCAACAAAAGTAGACGTTCTTTTGCAAGTACACTCTCTCCCTGCTTTCAGAAGTACAGGAGCACTCCAAAAATTGAGATGTGTTACAGAAAATTAGCACACGAGCACTTTCTCGTTCAATCGGTGGACGACCGCCGAGACTGGTTGGAAAAGAATTACATGTCTAAGTCGCAATCATGAATTGATCTCCCACAAACTGTAGAGTCCAGTAATTCCTTGGAAACAGAAGTTGGCTGTTTCGCATTTCTTACTTGGTAGAAGTACAGTGCTCTGATTCCCCCATCTGAATTTTAAGGATGGTTGAATGTATAGACCATGACGAAAAGCAAAAGGGGGATTTTATTTTTCGGAAGTGCATGCAACTTTAAAATGATCGGGACATTTCCATTTTCCAATTTCCAATCTTGCTGCCAGAATCACTTTGAGCATCCGGGGACAGCCAATCCAACACGCTTTTTTTTTTTCTTTTTTTTTTTTCCGTAACTTTTTTAATTTTTTCTCCCCCAATTTTTAGTGCAGAAATTGAAAAATCTTATAAAGCTCTGATTCCCTTTGTAAATTCATTATTCTGACGAACAAAATCTTTCGTGGAAATAAAAAGGGTTCCTGATACAAGAATGATTTGATCGTATAAAATGTTTTTTTTTTTTCCTTAGTATTATAATCAATGCCCTTTATATATGCCAATGACGAGAATCTTCGAATGTACATTGGTTCGTCTTGCTCGAAGAACTGACTCCAATATGCATGTTTGTTTGGGTATAGCTGTTCGTCTGAGTAATTCAGTTGCAATATCTAGATGTCTGACCGATATTTTATCCGCCTATAATTCCCTTAAGAAATTTTCTGTTAAAATTTGAGGAGAATAAAGAATATAGAAATTTGGTGAGAGCACGACATTAAGAGCCATACAGAAATAATTCTCCCCTCGCTTTTCGAAATATTTCGAGTTTGAAATATAGAGTACCGTGTAAGCAAAAGTTAAAATTTGCAATGGCATGGTTTTATTCTCGTGTTTAGATTTCTTATTGGTCGTCTGTTGAATAAAAAGAAAAGGAAGGAAAAAAAAAAAGCAACTAATTAGAAAGCATAAAAATTAAAGAAGAAAATCTGCTTTTGTGATAATAAAGCGCTAATTTTCCAAACAAGTTTTATTTGAATAGTAGTTTTTGCTTAGCATTGGTTTCATTTCATTTCTTCTTCTTCTTCTTCTTCTTCTTCTTCTTCTTTTTCCTTTTTTATTTTATTTTTTTTGGGAGCATGTATGGAAATTAATGAGGAAAATTTGCCTTTTTGTGGGTTGTCTCCGTCACGCTTGGACCTAAGTTAACAACAACTCCGCCCGCTTTCCCCCCTGAAGTTGTTAAAGGAAATGGACGGGTAGACATTGGCTCAATCCATTCTTATTACACTTTCCGAGGATTAATGGCCTTTCTGCAACAAATACGAACTGGGAAATCACAATGGAGTGAGTTACACAACTAGGGAAGCCTTTGGTCAAACAACATCCGTTGAAACCTCTCCCACGGCCGCTTCTGATCCATCAGTTCTGTGCACTATCTTTGCCGCTGGAGCCTCGTCAACGTGAGCTAAGTCATGTTGTTGAATCACAAGCACCGACGACGCGACGCCGCGGCCTGACGATGCCAATGCGTCTCCAATGGGCCCTAACTCGGCATGCTCGGCTAGGCCGTCCGCTAAATGCGCCACCATTGTCGATGGGAATCGGCCTCTGCCAACGACAAGAAGATCATATTCCCTGCTTGTTCCTATTGCCAATACCTGCTCCAAAATATTGCCTACCACTCTCTCCACGCACTCTACCAATCCCTCCCACTTGCCTCGGAATTCTGCTACTGCTCTCTCGTCCAACTCCTGAATCCAAAATCAAAAGAAAAGTTTATTAAAAAGTTATACAAGCACAGGAAGATGGTGAATGGACTTTGGAGGCTTTGAGAGCTTTGCCTTTTCGATCTCTCGGTTCATTTTCGCGGTGGAGAAGCTGTATGCATTTTCATTGCCCGTGGATGGTGACGGCCGCAGTGTAACGGCGTTTCTCTCGAAACCCTCCTTCTCCACGAACCTGACGACCGTAACCTTAACGGCAGGGTGTTCCGCCATTCTGCCACCCAATTCCAATGCCTCCCGATCATCAGGCCCACCGAAAAATATGATGCATACCCGTTGGCCCAATTCCCCAATGGAGCTTGCAGTCTTGGGCCCACTTCCGAATCCACGGTCCACTAGCACCCCCACAGAACACGGCGCTTCCTTCAGCACCCTCTGATTGACACCTCTCCATTCGTGGCCCACATTCTCCACTGACTCATCACTCTCGCCTCTCCAGTGCTTATGGAAGGGCAAAACGATCATAGCCGCCTTCTTGGACTCGGCCACGCGGCAAATGTCCTCGTGCATGGTAGATAGAGTAGAGATTGCTGTTGTGGGCCAGACCAAAACTCGGCCCAATTGACTATAAGCCTCGAAGGCCCCAGAAAGTCGGTCGTGCCATTCCCCTCGGCTGGACCGATTAAAGAATGGAAGCCCATTTTTACGGGCCCGTTGAACCATGATGATTGATGAGGATCGCTCCGTGAGCTCGACAAGGTGCATGATGAAGAGCTTGAGTAGGGAATTTTTGGTGCTCCGAATTGACTCGATTAGGCTTATGAGCGAGGTCACATTTCCGGGGCCATGAAGGCAAGCAAGGATGCGCAACTGGTCCTTGGAGTCCTTGGTTGTGTTCAAATCGCCTAGCTTGCGGTGGGTGCCGATGGAAGAGCCGCCCCCGCGGCGGGCGGGTTTGTAGATGGCCATCACGGTTGGAGTCGTGATGAAGGTGGTCAAGAGTGCCATGAGGACTAATATAGCAAATGTCTCGTCGTTAAGCACCTGCAGAGACCAAACGCATTGGGCCAAATCAGTTGTGCCTCCCTCATTGATTCATGAACTCGAAAAATAAAGTTCACGTTTTATTTTCGGTTCCAATGCCAGTTTTAACAGATCCAACGTAATTTTATGGGATTGAATATTCAGAGATCAATCTTAAGGACTACCTAGAAAGTTTCCTTGACCAGGTGAGATTTCACCCAAGACAATGACAGCTATATTGACTAGTAATAGACAAACAAAGGACTATCAGTAAATATACAACTAAGAAAATTCTACAGGGGCCTGCCTACACTTTTAATTCAAAATCATGAAAGCCTTTTTGCTTATAGTTTTTCTAGGTCATCTTGCATATATTTCCTTTGATTTTCGATCTTTGGCTTATGCTAAAGCGTTATTCTGTACCCCCCAGAACACAATTTTAAAGTATTATTTTGGCACCATCATCCTAATCTATGTGAAATAAACAGACGAGGCAGGCGACGACCCCATCGATATGACAAATTAGAAGCCATCTATGTTTTTGTGTGTAAGCGGAATGCTAAAGATTACCATTTACCTGAATTATTTAATCGAATTACCTAGCCAATGTGCTTGGCTGATTTTTTATTATTTTTTTTATCGACGAAATTGTTATTTTTTGAATCTTAATAAAATTGTTATTGATTTTTTTTTTTTTTTTTTTTGTTCATATGCTAGAATTTGGAGCACAACCCTCACTCTTCCCCGGAACCCGCTATCTTTCCAATAAGGTGGTAAAAGGGTGATCACGGTTGAAAAAATCTGAGGCTGATTATTTTCTGTCTTTTTTTTTTTTCTCCCGTTTTATTTTTTAGCTAATTGAGTCTAATACATTAGTTTAGTTGAATCGATTTAATAACAAGTTAATTAAGTCTAAGAGGTCTAACCTTTTTCTCTTTGCCGATGTTGAGGACAATAAGTTCTACCAATCCTTTAGTGTTCATCAGCACGCCAAGGGTCAACGACTCTCTTACAGGAATCATAAACAGCATAGCCACCGCGAACGTTCCTAGAATCTTTCCGGCACAGGCCGTCGTTATGACCAACACCAGAAGGCCCCACGATCTGCCACTGCGAATACTCGCGACGTTAGTCTTCAAACCGCTCGACGCAAAGTAAAGCGGAAGAAGCAAACACGACACAAAGTCTTCGATCCTCTGCATCAATTTCTCCGCGAATTCTCCTCCTTTCGGAATCGTTAGCCCGAAAACGAATGCTCCGAATATTGAATGGATCCCTATAAGGTCAGTCATCAATCCTGACACCATAACTCCGCCCAAAGTCAGACATATGAAGGCTTCATCGACCACGTCATGCTCCGAGGAGCACCTGCCCGCGACCCACCTCATGGCGGGTCGGATCACGACCAACATGAAAACAACAAAAGCAACGCCTGAGAGAAGTACCCAGAAGGAAATTAAGGGGCTTTTCTGGTGGCCACCGCCACCGTCTCCCGCGAGTGCGACTGCCAGAGCGAGCAAGATCCATGCGACGACGTCGTTAAATGCGGCGGCGGCCATGGCGGTCTCGCCTACTTGAGTTGTCAGCAGTTTGAGCTCTGCTAGAATGCGGGCGAGTACAGGAAAGGCTGTGATTGAAAGAGCCACTCCCATGAAGACCAAGAATTGGCCATAACCGACGTGGTCTTGGCCTTCAATCGATTTCCGAAGGACGAAGGCAGTGCCTATCCCAGAGACAAAAGGGAGCGAGATTCCGGCGGCGGCGATGCCAAAGGCTCGCTTGCCACTCCGGCGAATGGAGGACAAGTCTAGCTCCAGACCCACCAGGAAAAGAAAGAAAAGCAAGCCAATGCTTGCTACGGATTCTAGAATCGGATCGCTCCATTTCGGGAAAATTCGGTGCAAGTATTCTTTGTTTCGCCCGAAAGCCGACGGGCCAAGCAGAATCCCGCCCTGTATTGCAATTAAAGGTCAATACACATGTCCACTACACTCCACCACCCCCCCCCCCACAAAAAAAAGAGCAGAGAAATATCAAATGTACAGACTAAATATACGTAGGTGTTTGTGTGCATGTATAAAAGAGCGAAAAAGAAACGTACGACAATCTCGGCAATGACTTTGGGCTGGCGGAGGGGCTTGAGAAGGAAGGCAAGAACACGGCTAACCAGTATAATTAAGGTGCTTTGAACTATTAATAAAGGGAAGGCAAAGTCTAGGGGATTATCCCCTTGCCAGGCTCCGTTTGATGAAATTTTGATGGAAGTTAGGTTGAGCTGCATGCTTTAATTTTTCTGTGCTGCTGCTTTAATGTCGTCAACCAAGGAGTTTGGGGGCGTAGTAGCAGCGGAGAAAATGGGTCAGTCGATTTTGAAGAGAAGCTTGCAGCTATGGCTATTTATATTGAGTGAGTGAGAGAGGGGAGGCCCCCTGAGGCTGGGAGTGATGCCACTGGCTAGTCGTTGGACCATTTGTGAGTTTGAGTATGTTTGTCGAAACATTATGATACTGATCGAGTCTGCCCGAATTAAATTTGTTAATAGGAATTGCTCTCGACCAAAAAAAGAAAAAAAAAAGAAGTTAAAAAGGAAAAAGTAAGGATATCACAGCAGCACGATAAATAAATAAATAAATATATAAATATATATATATATATATATACACATTTTTAAAAATTTTAATTTTTTAAATCAAAAATTACATAACCGTGTAAAAAAAATCAATAAAATATATACTAAGACCTGAAAAAATACAATAAAAATTAAATTTCATTGTATTGTACATTTTCTAAATTTTAGTATAAACTTTACTGCATTGATTGTATATTTTGTTGATTTGTTTTTACACATTATTTGATTTTTTTTTTGGGGACAAAAACACTCAATTTAAAAAAAAAAAAAGTATTGCAGCATGATGTTGACGTTACTCACATTAGCTATCTGTCAACAATTTCAGTCCATGTAATTATAAAATTAGACATTATGGCAAGCAAAGTTGAAATCTAGAGCCAAAATGAGATAAGTGTCGATTGGTTTGGTTTATTCCTACGTGATGAAATTATCCTTTTGCAATAACTAGGCAAATGGCGTAATTTGACACGCAATTTTATTCCTCCTGTCCAATCAATAGGCCTCTTGGATTTAAAAAGGAAAATTCCAAGTGAAAACAATCCAGCTAATCCGGTTAAATTTGTCACGGAAATCCCTCGTATAAATTTATACTATGCGTTTATAAAGTTCTGAAAAAAAAGTAATTTAAAACTTGATTAGGGATACCATATTTAGATATAATAATTAATTATATTTAATAATTACAATAAATTTATATTTATTTTGTATTTATATCTCATGCGTTCTTTAATTCATTCTTCTTTTTTTTTTTTTTTAGAATTAAAAAACAGCTATGGATGCCGTTCCAAATGATGAACCGGTGACCGCTGCAACAGTCCAACATGAGGCCCTCGTGGAAAACTTTTAAAATGGGACTATAATTAAAAATCAGTAAAATGTGATGAATTAAAAATCACGTTATTTGTGACTTAATTTGGATTACTCCCGTATAGTTAGTGGATAGATGAAAAGAATCAGAGCAATGAGTTGACATGCGAATTCTGCAAAATAAAAAATTATTACCTGCTTAAAAATAATGTATATTTTTTTAAAAATAAAAATTTAAATAAATTTTCATTACTATTATTATTATTATTATTATTTAATATATAAAGTCCGGGTACCAGCTCATCTCTTTCTCTCTCCTTGACTTCCTTACACCCCCCCTTCTCAAATCCAGCTGTTAATTAGTTCTGAATGGCCAGCTTATCCTATAAAAAGGGTTTTGAGCCAATAAACATCGAAAATACCATAACTAACATAAATTATTAAGTATCGCATATCCAACACAATGAAAGAAACATCAAGTTAGAAATCTGTTTGGTTCTAAATGTGTATCGGCCTTCACCCCAGAGTTACAATGGTCTTCGACCCACACTGTAGCCAACACAAATACTTGTGCCAAAAAATATTTTTAGGAATTTCAACTATGTCGAATTTTTAGGAATTAAAACCATCGAACATACACAAATGCCTGTTTTTGAAGGAGGATTTGGTGTCTAGTCAGTCATTACGTATGGACCACTCGATCCCATTCTTTCTTTTTGTTTTGTTTTGTTTTTTTTTTTTTTAATTTATTTATTGGACCCCGATTGAAAATTTTCATTCTTTCAATCGCAGCCCAAGACAACTCATTACCATTTATTAGACGGACATTGGAATAGCAAAAATATTAATTTATCATAATCGTGTTTAGTTTTTCGCTTGAAGTCTTGAAACAGCTAATGCCGCACGCCTGTGGAATGGCTATGTGGAGAGCATGATTAACGTTTAGACGATTCGGGAAAACAGTTCCATTGATTGGAAATGAGAGGAAAATGGCTTCTTGGACCATCGAAGAAGACACGAGCACAATGGTTCGATCCTTCCCAGCTAGTTGGGCTAACTGTATTGTGTACACGTGGATCAATCTATAGTGAACGAAGAAAATGAAGAAACAGTACGGTGCACAAACCACAAAAGATGTGGCAGAGAACGAGAGAAATGGAGGAGCTTGGTGGAGATGGATTGCAACGGAAGATAACGTACCTATTTCTTAGCCGGAAAACGAGGAATTTGCAGCTCGATGCGCTGACCTGGAAGCTAGACATGCCAAAGATCCAGTCGGTCCCCGGCCCACTTAACTGGGGTCTGCATTGAATTGTTGTATTAGCTTGATGGCTACCTTGTGCGTGCCAGCCTCTCGTTCTCTCCTCTTTGCTTGGTGGTTACAATGACAAGCAAATTCTGTGGTATGTGATGCTAAAATTTAGTCCAGATTAGGACTCTGTAAAGCACTGGCACTCATGTTGCCTCCGAAAGGGAAGTGTCGAGAATCCATCTACTCAGATTTATTACATTATAGATAATAATGGAGGAGCTGAGATCAAAATTGCAATCATTGTCGTTTAACAAATGCAATTGTACTAAAAGGGGGGTTCCCATTATCTGTTATGTTAATTATTTTAATTGTATAAATGTCCCTGTCAAAATTGTCGTGGATCCCAATTTGAAACCTTGTTTTTGCCACTGGAATAGTTAAAAGAAAAAAAAAATTCCGGTTTTTTTTTTTGTATTTGGAAGAGGGTAATGTGAAAAAGTATTTTAAAAAAATATATTTAGAAATGAGTGAAAAGTAATAAGAAAAGAGAGAATGATATGAGTAAAATTACTAATTTTACCTTTTACGTCAGATAAAATTAAATAAATGAGTTAATGGATAGGATAATAAATCAAGAAAAAACCCTATGAATATAATGATTTATTATTATTTTTTAATCAATAAGTTGGAGGGATGACCGATTTTTCTGTCATTTTTGGGGGGGGGGAGAAAGAAAATTGTGGATCCCGTAGAAAATTCTTCTTTCTCTCTTCCACCCGACACACAAGAGACACAGCCAAACGAGGGGGGTACCCTTTCCCTCTCCCCCACCCCCTTTTCTTCCCTCCCAAACAGGAAACGGTTTATTTCTTGATCACGGAAATTAGCCAAAACGAGACGATTCTACTTGGGACACTCGCTGTGATTGGGGCATTCTGATCATTCCGCTCTCTCCGTTAAGGCATTCCAGTGCAACGCGGGATATCCAGGTGGCAGATTCAGGGGAACGATTGAAAAATGTCGGCTGGCTGTGGGCCCCCCCCCCGGGGGGGGGGATAGGAGTCGTACGAGCAACGTTCCACCGCAGGGCTGTTTCTCGAAAGATCGAAATTTAATAGCGGCCATTATTATACACGTGAAGAATGTGAAAAAAAAAAAAAAACAAAAGGGAAAGTGCCCTGCCGTTGACCAAAACTCCAGCTTTGAAGAAAAAGTCAATGCGAGGCCTAACTCTGCCATTGTTCACAATCTCTTTAACTAGGGATAATAAAGAGAACATCACAATTTTAAATCATTAATTTTCTTCGTTCGGAAGCCTTATAATGGTTGATGTTTTTGTTTTTTTGATTTTTTTTCCCGGCCGGGGGGGGGGTGGTGGTTCCTTAGACAGACTGTAAAGGGGTCCATCTGCGTTCCCAGCGCAATTAGGTGGTCCTTAAATATGAGTTAATAATTTGAAAATTAGTCTACTAACTCTGCTCTAATAACGAACTAAATTAGTTTTTTAATAATTATATAAACAAAAATTTTAAAGTAAACTGACACAAGAAATAAAATTAAATCAAATTACGAGATTTTGACATTTTTAAGTTTTTCTTTCGTCTTAAAGATTTAAAAAAAAAAAAAAAACAGAGAGGGAGAGAGAAGAAGCCACGTGAGGATCAAGAATTCAGTGAGATCTTGGATCGCCCTTCCCGTGATTACTTAGCATAAAGAAAAGACAGCAAGGTGCCCGTGAGTCGAAGATGCAAACGGCAGAGAACACAACTCCCGCTAGAGGCCTTCACGCTGTTCCCGTTGCTAACTCGTGAGAAATTAGAAAATACGCGGTGCACCCAATTTTGTTTACGTGGCCGACAAGAAACGTAGCTCTATTGCGTTTCACAGAATTCACATTCGTGCTAAAAACTTAAAAATAATAATTAAAAAAAAAAAACAAAAACAAAAGCAAGAACTTTCTAATCCTACCGACAAGGCTACTGATATTTCAATAATTGTACTTGTTTCCCTTTTATTTTCTTTGATAAGTGAAATTGCTTTTCTATATTCCACAGAAAACAAACCGTAAGTGTTTTGGAACCCTAGAAACAACTAGTCTAATTTGTGGTCCCGAAGATTTCCTAAAATCCCACAGAAAATATAGACACAGGACAGGGGCCCGTTGCGCGAATAGATTAGACACCAACAAAGCATAGCTCCAAACTCATAGTTGGTATTAAAATTAAATAGATAATTATTTCATTTATTTTACTTAATAATTTAAAACTTTGACTTTAATGATCTTTTAACTTAGTAGTAGAGTTTTTATAATTAAAAACTTCGAAAATCAAAATAAAAATTTTCTGACTCAATAAATTGGTAAATGAGAAAACGTATTAAAATTTAATAATATGTGTCCTATTATAATTTTTCGAATTGAAGGGTTTCTTCACATTTGGGATGGGGCCTATAATGTGAAATACGAGGCAGTGAGGCTCATAAAAATTAAGGCAGTATGTTCACTTTTCATGTACGAGGGCGAAAGGTATCAATTTATTGTTGCGTGTATGAACCAGGAAGTCAGCACTGGCAACATTAAGATGCTAACTCGCAGGCAACATTATTCTTCAGTCACATTCGTTTTCCCTTAAAGTTAAATATGAAATTGATTGCACAACAGCAACTGCTGCTGAACGCGAGCTGTTTTGTTTTGTTGTTAAAATGGGCCTAAAAGCAGAGTTGGGGCACAACTAAACCGATTTTGAGCGTAGATAATACGCGTCCTCGCTCGCTAGCTTATTCAAAACTACTTTCCCTTTAGTTTATTTAAAATTAAAACGGCGTGCTAAAGAGATGTTTTGAGGTTTCGTTAGATGTAAACAAATCAACAAATTTTGGAAGATGTGGAGAAGTTTAAGGAGAAACATTCTCGACATGCTGTTTGTTAATGCCTTGCACAAATATTGGTGGCTAGCTTTTTGTTTTTATCACCAACGTTGGTGACTGCAGGGAATTTATAAAATAAATTATAAAAACAAAAAAACAAATTTGCAAATGACATAAATGATACAGTGATTTCCGAAAATGAAACCCACAAAGAAAGAAAAAGGATGGTGTACGACTTTATCTTCGAGACGAACGAGCATTCATAAAAACCAAGGTCACAAGAAGTCTCAAATATGTATGTATATATCCATTTTATTATTTTTGACAAAATGTTTATATAGAACGTAGCAAGGCAAGGCGGCAATCGAAGCAATCTAGCTCTTTGTCGTCGATTATGTTGGTCTTACTGTTTTCTCCAAACCCCCCCCCCCAAAAAAAAAACTCAATCAAAATTAGTTAAATAAATAAACAGACGATTAGTGCATCGATACTAGTAGTTAGGGGGGCATTGATCATCCATCTATGTGGTCGTATCTAAGAGAAAAGTATATTAATGAGAATCAATCATAATAAGATTTAAATTTTAATAATGTAAGTACAATAATATTATTTTATAACAATAACCCATTGACTTCTAAGAAATTATTGTTTTATTTCATCCTATTTTACAATAATACTATTGTTTTAAGTTCAAACCATGAGATAAGTGAAGAAAAGATGAGATCAAAGGACTCTTTATATTGTATGGTCTATGAACTAATGTACTTTGTACTGGGCAAAAAAAAAAAAACAAGTCTTTTGCTTGGGCAAAAACTCAAGGCTTGAGAAACCCTTGACGAAGAACTAAGCGCACGCAGCATAATTTGGACCGTCGGTTGGACTTATTGAGGAACGGAGATGGATGTAACATAGAGTTGTTAAAGTAGTAAAATAGGTTCACCTTATTTTCATTAGGTTGAGTTTCAAATTAAATTTACTTTAAATTAAAATATTAAATTTTATGTGGCAACATGAGAGAGACGTCATCACGTCGTATCCCAAAGAATAGTAATGTCACTAAATAAGCGTAATAATTATATGATATTGAGAATAATTGAAAAGAGATAGGCCCCATAAGGAACACACCCTACATCCGCCAGCGCTCCAGTATTGTACGTTGGGCCAATGGAACCTTAACCTTAAGCCACGTGGTGGCCATCTGGCTCTTCCGCCAATGGAATCATGCACTAAGAAGTCCCGGCGTCGCCCTTTGCTTGGGCCGGAGACCTTCGGTGTGTGTGTTAAGACTGACGTGATAACCAACTACACCACGACACCAGAATGCCTGAGCTACAAAGTGGAACGACGTCACTTTTTTAAACACAACAAGATTCGCTTGTTGAACTGAATTCAAACACGCAACTGTGACCGACTATTCAGGCAGAGTAGGAGAGGGCCCAAGAGCTCCAGAACATCGGGAAGGCCTCAAATACAATGATGCATTTATAGACGATCAACCGGCATCGGTGTCCCACGACGCATCCCACAACCCAGCCCAACCCCGCGTCTTACAGCTTCTTAGGCCACCGGTTTTGCCGACCCGAGACACGTGAATTCTAATTAAACCCAAAGAAAAAAAGTAATCATTTTAAGTCAATTGAGATCGGCCCTTTTGTAAGAAGCAATTAGATCAACACGAGCGCGTAAATCGTTAAATTTCATTTTCGCCCTAGAGAATTGCTCTGACCGTAAACGTAGAGATCCGACGAGAATTAAGACGAACGCGCTAGAGGGGATAAGAAATAATTAATAATAAATATAAATAAAATGGGCAAAAACTTTGATGCAACTAATCACCGTACGTCTGAAATTTTCTAGTTTGATTTTAATACAAAACCAAAGCTGCCAAGCTATAATCATAGCTATCAAATACCCATAACAAAACACCTAAAGCAAGAAACAGCCAGTCCCCCGAAGCCGATTTACAGTACACAAACCCCTGGAACAGTCAAAACCGATAAAATGGAAAAGAAATGAAAAGAAAAACACAGAGATATGAATTCAGCCACCAAATCCGTACAAGGTCCTGCCCTGCCTCTTGAGAGCGTACACGACGTCCATGGCCGTAACGGTCTTGCGGCGAGCGTGCTCAGTGTACGTAACGGCATCACGGATCACGTTCTCGAGGAAGATCTTGAGGACGCCACGGGTCTCCTCGTAGATAAGGCCACTTATCCTCTTGACACCACCCCTGCGAGCCAGACGGCGGATGGCCGGCTTCGTGATGCCCTGGATGTTATCGCGCAGCACCTTCCTGTGCCTCTTGGCTCCTCCTTTTCCCAGCCCCTTGCCTCCCTTTCCGCGGCCTGACATTTTCCTGAGAGAGCGACCGTATAGTCAAAGAGAGTTTCCGTCGATCGGGAAGTGAGGATTTTGAATTTCTTTGTGGCCGTGATGTCACGAATCCGAGAGACGGTGGGTTTATATTTGTGGTTTCAATGTTTTGCCTGTGGAGGAGGGTTGTCTTTGGGCCGTTGATTCTATGTGTTATCGACAACTGAGAGTGGCGATCCGCGTGCTTCCTAGCTCGTGTTTTTCTTTTACATAAACAAATCTGAGTAAAACCAAAACCGAAGGACGGGAACCGTTGGATTTGAAGGTATTGACGGCTTGAGTAGCTATCCGCGTCATTTGGATTTGTTAATCTTTACCGTCGATAATGACTGGATCGACGGGTTGGTGTGAGACATAGGATGGTGATCGGATTGATGACATGGCATGTTTCAAATTCACTAAACTCAGAGTGCGTGCGTGTGCTGGGCTGATCTATTCAATTCTCCCGCAAGACCAAGAGGCCAACTTACTGGACCGCTTAATAAAGCAGATAGCCCAACCCACAGCACCACTTCCGTCTCTTGCTGCCACTCGAGAGGCCACCGGCCTGGTGCTCTCCTGGACGTGTGGTTATCGGAAATTCTGCTTTGAAACGGACCCAACTCTTGCTCTGCATAGGGTAAATTCTGGAGTTCCCAACACCCATCCCCATGCCAACATTGTCATGAATATTCGCGATCTCCTTGGAGAAGTTGGACTGTGAAATTCACTCGTGTGCAGGGAAAGAAATTGGATCTCGGATTGGTTAGCAGATTTTGTTTTCTCGCTAGAAATGGGGTCCCCTATGCCGCGAGAGCTGTTCCACTACTTCAACGGGAAATGCTGGAAGTACGCCAGCACCGCAGGCCAGTTCGGTAGTTTAGTTTCTTGTGATTTTACTCTTTCCAAAATTTTACAAAAAAGGATAGAGAGATGTAGCCGCCGGCTATTACTAAAACAACGTAATGCTAATTGCTTTAATCAACATAAATTAACATTAATCTTGCAAATATTATTGTTGAATGACATTTTGTGTTTAAATGGCATGGTATGTTAGGTAGAAAAATAATTTTAAATTTCTCAAATCTGTTATGTCCATGTAAATTCATAGATGAAATAATACCTTGATACGAAAAGTGATAATTGTAAAATGCATTGCACCATTCATTTACAGAACTCCTACAAAAAAACCCTAATAATCCTAACATTATACTACTATAATAACATCAGCCCAAGGCAACAACTAAATCACTTCTAGCTTGAAGTTGTGCGTCAGACAGAAGAGAACCAGGCACATACAGGACCAGGCCTGGCCACTCCATTTCATTCAAGCATTAGGATTTACAGCAAAATGGAATTCAGAACTTTCAGATGATGACCATGGCAAAGCCCATTCTAAAGGGGGAAACATCAAGCATATTTGTGCGTTCCCATAACCACAAGCATTTATGCTGCCGGGTTGTCCCTTGGGCACAAAAAACAGCACTTTGTTTTTGAGAATCCATTTAGATGGGTTAACCACCAGCCTATGTTACTACACTAGTATTGAGACCGCTGTAACTCCCGGAAGCAGTCATCTCCTCCTTTTCTTCTGAAGCTGAGATGTAATCCCTGAAATGGAATCATTAATCAAAAGGCAAACTAGACCAACAAAAGCAAGCGATGAGAATAAATTAACTAGCAAAGAGAACAGAAAATCCAAAACCGTTGGAAGTAGCAACAGAATGATTCAAGTTTCATGCCATCCCAATGCACCAATTCAGTTATAAAACAGGAGCAGACAAACCTCTACTTGGTTTCACTGCAACCAGATGTTCCTGAATCCCAGTAATATTACGATCCTGAAAATGGAAAAAATAATGCAACCTGTAACCCAAGGGTGATATGATGCTCAGAACACCGAAGCACGCATCAGCCAGACATACATGTGAAAGAGAGAAAATAAGAAACAGTCACAAATGATTGTTACGAATTTCAAAAGCAAATAGACTCAAATTGCAAGCATCCATGTGGTCAATTAAAGCTATATGGACTGCTTTTGTTGGTCAAGCAAATCCTCAAACCAAGAATCTCAGCAGACTAGAATTTTGTCCACTTGTATCAGCCTCCATATGTGTCAGCACAATCAAACTACCTTACTGTAAAAATGACTGCATATCTAAAAATAAATGGAGATCAGTACTCCCCCATTTTCCATAAGAGTGTCAATGCATAAGATGCCACAAAGAGTTTACCCTCTATTAAAAAAAATAGAAAAGTAATTTTCACTGGTCTCTTTCTGCAAAAGTCAAGGGGAAAAGGTCTTGGCACATTTGATCTGAAAAGTAGGATTTAATTACAGCATTATTTTAATGTTTGCTTTTTAAGAGCAGACAATCTATGTGTAACATGGGCAATATTTGCTAAACTCATATGTCCAAAGTCATGATGAGACAGCAAGTATAAATTGGGAATACATGACTGATATAACTAACCGCATCATAAAGTGGAATTTGGTTGCGCCAGAAATCTAGGGCTGGTAACAGAAGTCTCCCTGCAGTATAGCCCAATTAGTTAAACAACTGACATCAATTACAGAAAATAGGTTACTCTCCTATAATGTAAATATGTGAGAACAATTCCTGGAAAAAAAGAAATCAAATAAAATACAAAAAATAAAGTAACAAGAGACATACACTTAGCCAAAAGTAGATGGAAAGAAGAGATGGATCATTTTTTATCTCTCAAAATAGAAAGTTGTTCATTCAACCAGTATACTCGGAGAGAAGGAAAAAAAAGAAAACTCAGTAAAGGACTTCATCCATTCAAATGGCACTGTTTAACTGGCTGAACATTAAGACATCACATATGGTAAGTCACAGGAATAGCATTTTTTGATTGCTAGTAACAACTGAAGGGAAAATAAATGTGGGGCACAGGGATAAAGAGACTTCACTTCAAACATTTTCATTATGTACATCAACCAAAATATAGCACCTTTAACTATTAAAGCTGAAAACGTGAAATCAGTCCACAACTAAATGCCAGACTCACCAGATCTTGACCGTTTATAACTCAGGGATTCTGCAGATGAAATACATGTTTTCTTTTCTCTTACCCAAGGGGGACTTACCTGAGAAGAAAATTTGATAGGAAAAGTTGAATTAACACAAAAAGCCCAATAACATCAATAGATCATGGCAGGCACCTTAAGTGCAAAATCAAAACATAGACAAAGAATATAGATGATATGAATAACTACAAAATAGAGCTGGCATAAGAAGCCTCAAGTAAGTTTGATAAAAATCAAAAAGGGAGACAACAAACGTTTTCTCACTAAAGGCAAATAGTGAAGCAAAAATACAGAGCATAACTTCACACTCTCTCTCTCTCCCTCACACACACACGCACCCACTCATAGAACAATGAGAAAATCTTTATCAATGGCAAGAAAAGCATAAGATAAGTCCATTTCGACATCCAAACAATGTTAAGTTACACTTGATCCATATACAACCAGAAAAAATGCTTGTAGAGATCAATGTCAAGTGAAAGTGTAGCTAAGTCTACAGACGATATAGTGTTAGAGTGCCAAGCCAAACTCACCTACAATGGTGAATATTATGAACACTAGTTCAAAAGAAGGAAAATAACAAAGCAAGGATATTGAGCACAAGGGTAAAAAATGCTTGTAAAGAACTTCTAAAAGAAGGTTACTTCATTTAAGCATCAATTTGGAGTTATACAGCAAACTAGTAGATGTCAGAATCGAGAACAGCTTACATTGTGATCAAAAATAATCTTTTTTCTTGTGGTCTTACTGGAACAGCCTCCTTCAATATCAGCTGTTTTTTCATCCATATATTTGCTTTCTGAATACCCTGATTGACTTATCAACCTTTTAGCAGCCTTTTTCATTGCCTCTGGTATGTTCACTTGTGCTGGAGAGTGAACAGTTGTATTCAAACTCTTTTTCAGTTTCTTTCCATTTATGCATTTTCCATCAGACATAAGCTCTTTGTCTTTCTGCTTCAGTGAACACCTACTCACTGGCTTATCTCTTCTACAACCCCTCAAACTCCTTAACAGCTTACTGCTACTTTTAGGACCAGAAATATTGGGGCTAGCCCTTACTGTATCACCTTCTACAACAGATGGAATACTGATTTTTGCTCCTGCACCTGGCTGCATCATGGAAAACACTGCAGTATCTTCAGGAAGGTTTGCAGATGGGTTCAAACTGTCTCCAATTGTTGGAGACATGGATCGCTGCCCTTGATGTACCACTCCGGCATGATTGAAGTCCTCTATCACATTGGTTCCAGAATTAACAGCTTGTTCTGAGAAATTCTTGCCATATTCCTCCCAGTGAGAAGGAAAGCCAAATAAGAAATGTCTGCAAACCTGTGTACGGTTAAGCATGCATTGTAAACTTCTGTTTCCAACAAAATACTACTAAAATCAACTATCTACTCAAAGAAATACCATATTTGCACTACACAAGTCTAAAACACTTTCAGTCACTGGTCATGTAAACCTATGCGATGCTAATTGAAGCTGACAATAAAAGAGATGCTGCGCACCTCCAAGGGAAACCCATTTTCAAGAGTGCGAGTCTTGTTCATTAAGCCTTGTAAAATGACAGTGATACCATCAGCTGTCACAAGTGTGAAAACATCAAGTACTTTGGCAATGGGAGCAGTGCGGAACACACGCATCGGTTGTTGCCTGACACACATAAACAACTAAACCGTAAGATACACCAAATGAAATTTGCAAACGGAAATTCCACCCACAAAAAAATTAGTTAATTGAAGTCAATCCTGTATGTCCGTATCCCTCACAAAGCAGAAATTTCACTAACTCTGTTTGGCTGCAATTCCGCCCAAAAATAAGAAAAGAAGAGAAAAGAAAATTGATCTTACTCTTTAGAAGAAACCCCTGCAACAGCGAGTCTCTTCCCTTGGAAGTCCTCATCAGCTCTAATCAACCACCAATCATACAATGAAACCTTTTGAGAAGGGCAGAACAAGAAAATCAATACTCCATTTCATATTTGAATTAGCAGCAACTTACGGATTGATTCTGAAAAGACATTTTAACCTAACTGTCTTTTCAAAGTAAGAGAAGGAGCTATCCTCGTCGGCTTTGCTGGCAGTGGAACTGGTGGTTCTGCGCGTCTGGAAGGAGCCCGGAGAAGCAGCCATTAGGGCTAGCAAGATTGAGATCACTAGGGTGATTGCCGGTAAGAAGATTTTGGATTTTCTAGGGTTTCTTTTTTTCTTTTCTTTTTTTTTTCTTTTTGGAGATAAGTACAGACTAAAAATCCAAGAACTTCACGGGCGCGGGAAAAATCGATTTTTTAAGCCCCGAAGAAATCGATTGGGCCTATATTGAATTGGCCCAACGCTCGAAAGTCAAAACCGGCCGTTTTTGTTATCCGACGCCGTTTTCTTTCGGGCCTTAGCCGTCTTCTCCGTCTCTTACAAAAGGCAGTCTCTCGGTCTCGATTTCCAAGGCACAAGCCGATCCCCGTAAGTCAGTCCCGGAATCGAAACTCAGCTCGTGTCTTCGACCTTGGATTGCGCGACCGAGTGGCCGTAAGTCTCTCTTCCCTCCCTCCTCCTCTTTCTTCTTATAATTCCACTGCCGAAAATGGTTCATCAGGTTCAGGACGCGATTGAATTAGGGTTATTTGAGTATGTCTTTTACGATCGAAAATTATATATTATTTGTTTCTCGAATTTTAAGATCGTGACAACAAGAGGCTTTTGGTTCTAAATCTGAAGTTTCTCTGTGTGTTTGTTAATTTCTGTAAAACTAAAAATTTTTTCTAATTAATTTTTTAGTACGAGTAAGCATTTGCGTTGGAATGCCACGAGACTTATCTTCCTTCAATTGTGAATGACTATTTTTCAATAGAAATTCTTGTAGCAACTAGCTTCTGCGTATCATCTCTTTTGATGGTTGATTACCCATATTTGTGAACAATGCACGTCCTCGCGTTTTCTTTATAATTATATATTTTTCTTTGTATTGGTTGGATATTGTGTGGTATGTTCAGGCATGATAGAGATCTATTTTCTTTGTCCGCCTTTGTGATGTCGCAGATGTTTGACGATCAAGACTTGGGCTTCTTCGCCAATTTTCTTGGCGTCTTTATTTTTGTGCTTGTAATAGCATACCATTATGTCATGGCTGATCCCAAATTTGAAGGAAACTAGAATTCTGCAATTGGCATTTTTGTTGTGGTTGCAACAAACATGTCGCTAGTAAGCTTCCTAGACTCTGTTATTGCACTAATGGATGTTACTTGATTTTGTCAAAACATGTTGTTGCTTGTGAATGTGATTTGGCTGCTGCCATTTTCATACACCTTTGAAACCTGTTAACTTTCTTTCCAGTACACTTCAAGTTCATGGATTTACAACCTCGTCACTAGAAACTAAACCAAAAGATTGATAAACATTGCGATGCTGGACTTGTTCCTCGTTATATGTTAGGACCTCTTTGGAGTTGGCAGTGAGGGTGGTTCCACTTAGCCTAGGCAGTGTTGTGTACGTGCTTAAGAATTTTTGGTATTCCACAGTGGTAAATCTATTGTTTCTCATATGATATACATAGAATTATCCTGTCTTGTGCCCCTTCTTTACCCTTCTGCCACTGCAATCGGGCGGGGATCTTATTCAGCATTACTTTTCCTATAATAAGTAAGTAGAAATGACATGAGCAGAAGCGTGACTGGCTTTCCATAAGCCAAGCCCCCAATAATCCAGTCCAACCGCCCTTCTTATTTGACTCCTGAATTTTGGAACTTACAACTACAATGGCTGTTGCCCTGTGAAGTAGATGAGTCCTTAACATTGGCCAAGAAATATGATCATGCGGTCGCTTGTGCTGCAGCTGGGATGCAGTGGGGGCACATTTATTTTGAATATTGTGTAGGAATTTCACAGCAACTAATGTGCCTTGAAGGATTCTCCTATGCAATTAATGCTTTTACTTGTTTCGCAATATCTATTGTTCCCCGCATGAGGGCTCTTGATGCAGAAGCCTAGGGCACCAGAACAAATTTTCATCTGTGGCTTTTGAATCGCTGCCCACCTACAAGGGCACTAACCTTGTTAGCTACTTCTTAGGAGCGTTGGAGAATAGAGTCCACCATCTCCAAAATTTCTTCCTTTATCGGTCCCAGCCTAGATGCGGCCGGGTGGTCAATGTTACCGTCTCATTGTCACAGTATTCTTTTTGGTTTTGCAACTTCATTTCAAGCACATTAAGGGACTAGATCGAAACCACTTCTTCAAGGCCTTTCAATAAGAGGTAACTCTTCCGTGAAAAATATCCTGTAAATTGTCCAACGGGTTTGTGCAATTACGCTTGAAGAGCCTGTGCATCGCTTTCTTGGACAGCAAAAGCCTTCCCCAAGAGAGATTCAATATTTCGATCCCTCTGAAGCATTTGAAATGTACGACCTGCAAGCTTTTCTGGCCTTCAAACATGGAAAAGGCTAATTGTTACACTGCCAATTGTATCTCTTTTTCTCCAATGCAAATGGCCCTGCGTAATCTGACTGGAGCGGGAAAAACAATGGAACAAGGGTAACGGTACCAATTTGGATCATGGCATACTCTTGTTGTTGTATTAATCTAATTTCATTTCTTGTGGGCCCTTTCATCGTATTAATTTTAAGCTTAATGTAGAAATTCTACTTCAAAAATATGGTCAAGTACCCGAAAAATAAAATCGTGACAAATATATATTGAGTCCCTAGAATTTTTACCACGGCAACCCTTTGATCTAGTTCATGCTATTTTACTAGTACGCTTAACAAGTTTCTTGAATTCAAATACTTGGTGGATTGTCAAGTGAGCATTGGCAAACATAATGAACTATTATATACTCTAGTCTATAGAGATACACCATTGAATCCTGTTGTTCCTGGGAAGCACATGGTGGACGAGTATCTGGCAAATCTCCCACTCGCTGTCTCTGGGCCAGTCGGATCAGGAAATGCCCTGCCGCGAAATCAACTCTTAGAGACCAGACCGGAAGCATGCAATGACACGAAAAGGCATAAACGCACAACACAGAAAGTTCCCTGTAACGTGCAATTGCCATCATTGAGACTTGGCACTCAAACGTTCAGCATCATACTCACTCTCTTTAGCATAAATGCTTAGAAGTGGCGTGCGCCAATTGGATGCTAAATTACCAAAAACATTACGTGAACTTCACCCAACTGATCAGACGTGAGGAGTGAACAAATGACAGGATCTCCTTTCTCAGGTTTGAAGTCAAATGAAACTTTTGCATCGTGCTTTTCTTTTGTTACGGAAATCAACCAATGCTATCAACAAAAAGGAGGTATTTTTTCATGCAATTGCAGTAAAATAAGCACTGATAACTCCTACAAAAACTCATTTTGCACAGCCCAACTAAGATCCTAGGAAGTATAAACAAGATGGCAACAATTCACTTAATTGGGACTTGGGAGTCCTCAAACTTCATAAAGTAGGCCTAGTAGCTATTAAATAGTCACCAATAGTCCCAGCTCACCTTCCTTCTCAAGAACAATTTAAGCTACTCGGTTATGAAAGAGATGGTTATTAACTTTAACGGTGCCCTCCATTTCCGCGAGGCTGAGACTTTTTCTGAGAGAGGGTTCTAGGAAGAAACCTCCTGGGAGAAATTCATGGCATTTGCTTCTTCAAAGAAAATTTGTTCTTCCAGCCTTGAGTGCGCATACCAATTCTTTGCCGCCAAGTAACAACATTTTCAAATCATTACAGAGAATTTTTATAAAGCAGATAAATGCTTGTTAGTCATTAGTACATGATGACTCAGGACACAGAAAACTTTAAAACAAAAATGTGGTATGGTTCACTGATACCAGAAGCTTCCTCAAATCTACCTGACAGATGACCTATAAATATTAACCAGTTTCTATCTTGTCATTACTTTGGGACATAAAAAAATTGGAGGAATACTGAAGTTCAAATGGACAAGTTATAGGAGTGGGCTACCCAAGAAAGGGTTATTTACCATATATAGCTTTCCATGATGTCAAGTTATTTGTATGCACTATTTTCACCAGAAACAGGTGCAAATGAAAGTGGCAGCCACCCTTATCCAGCTATCGATCAATGTTTAAAAGTTAGTGTGAGAATGTTGGAGGCGTAGTTTGAGGCTGAGAGAAGAAACATGGGGTTTGCATAAATCAATACATTTAATTGTTATATAAGCAAATATAAACTATTTTTTATAATCATGAATCACCTTCATGAGCTGGTTATCACAAGGGAAAAAATCTCTTTGACATGCTGGATGAAACTGATAAATAAAGATTCGAGCATGCAGCAAGGAAGAGGCATCAAAAGTAAAAGAGAAGGCAATAAGGAGCTCAAGCCATTAAAAAACATGCAAACTTTGAGAAAATGTGGCTATTCTATAGAAAGGGGCACAAAGCAGCATATTTTCATGGCATATACTATAATGGTTGACATTGAGTTTGTTTATGGACAAAAGGGAAGTGGCTAGATTTGATGTCACATGAAGTGAAAACAACCCTGGACCACAATCAGAGTTCATTCACATACCTTCGGTTTGTTGAGTTCCTTGGACCGCTCTTGACATCTGTTGTGTACCTCTTTACTCAATAGGAATATTTTTCTTAGAATCAAGTGGCAGAGAGACAGACATTTCCCTCTTTGATATGCATCTTTTCTCTTTAGATGCATTGCCATCACATGCTGCAAAACGTCCTCCAGAGTATTTTGATTTTGTCTGAAGTGTTGGCTTATTTTCTACCACCACATGTGGATTTTCTTTTTCTTTGAGTGATGACCGTGTAAATCTTTTCCTGCTGGCCGAAGCACCTAAACTTGGGTCAGCAGCATGAGTCTTCATATGGATATAATCATCAGAACTTCCAGTGTGATTACTATCACTTACTGCAAAATGTCCTTCAGAATATTTTGATATTGTCTGAAAAGTTGGCTTAGGTTCTACCTCTACAAGTGGATTTTCTTTTTCTTTGAGTGACGAACAAGTAAATCTTTTCCTGTTAGCTGAAGCAGCTAAACTTGGGGCAGCAGCATGAATCTTCATATGAATATTATTGTCAGAACTTCCAGTGCCATTGCCATCACTTAATGCAAAATGCCCTTCAGAATATTTTGATTTTGTCGGAAAAGTTGGCTTATTTTCTACCTCCACAAGTGGCTTTGCTTTTTCTTCAAGTGACGAACATGTAAATCTTTTCCTGTTGACTGAAGCAGCTAAACTTGGGTCAGCAGAATGAGTATTCATATGAATATTATCATCAGAACTTCCAGTGTCATTGTTCTCACTAACTGCAACATTTTTCTCAGAACAATGCAGTACTGTTGTGTGAGACTTCTCTGTTTCCATAGGTAATGTTTCTTTTTCTTCATGGAGGGCAGAACGAGTAAACCTCCTCCTGCTGGTAGAAACCTTCAATTGGACAGCTGATCTAGTTATTCTAGTTTCTTTATTAGGCTGGGTTTCCATCGCTCTAATTCTATGTTTTCTGTTTGTTCCGGAACAAATGGGCTCCAAGACACCACTTTCATCAGTTGAATTTACGTATCCAGGCTCTTCACTTTTTGGTTTGTTGGTCTGTCTGGCTGAGGAAAATTCAGCAGAGCGAGGGTTCAATGAAGCATCCATCCCAGATAATGTGAGTGGTTTTACCATCTCGAAGGGTTTAGGGACAACTGAAACGGAAGTAGCAGATAGATCTGCTGAAATATTATCCTTCATAAACATTCCACCAACAGTCACACACTGGGTAGCAATTTGTCTTCGTGAGGCCAAAGCTGCACAGGCAGCGAGAGGGTTGAGATGCAACCTGTTTTCAGAAATATTTTCTTGGATGGATGAAGCAGGAGATAGAGTATCCTCAACTTCAACATCTACTTGGAGATTATTGGAGGTACCACTTAACCTCGACTTATTCTGGGCACAAGGAACTTCATCGTTTTGCGTATTTATTTCAACTGACAGGCAATGCCTCTTCATATTAACTGCAATAGCAAGATTTTGAATATTAACCGCATTATTAACAGTCTAACACTAATAAGAACACAATTTATTAAAATCTAAAAGGGATAAAGCGAGGTGGACACAAAGGAAAGCCTAGTCACTCATTAGAAAGTACAACTCATAGCTGGTTATATTGTTGCCATTATTCAGTAACGTCGATTAACTCAAACAACAATTTGATCCCGCACTGAATTTCTCTTGGACATTCTTTCATGGACGAATCAGTTAAACTGCCGGCATCTTTATTTTCTTTTCCAGCAACTTGTTTAGGTTCATTTCATGGTTCATGGCCTCAAAACCGGTCAAAAGGGGGGATGAAAAGGGGCAACTAATCTTCTTTTCTGATTCCCATAGCACAGCAATGATTGGAGCTTCATGGATGGTTTCATAAATGAGCCAGATGGGAAAGCAGCTCATTGTAGAAAGTTCCACCGACAGCTGCTTCAAAAATAGGTAAAACAAATTCCCTTTCACCCTTGCAAGGGAACAAAAACTGTTCGTGTCATAAGGGGAAATTGAAGAGTTGTACCCATCAAAATTAGCTGCGTCATGGCAGGTTTGCCTACCTTTGATCCTCCCTTGAATGTCTGCTGGAATTCCCTTCTTGGATGACCGAGCTAAACTGCTGGAATCTTTTATTTTCTTTTCCAGCAACTTACTGCTGTCTGTTTCATAATTTATGGCCTCAAAACAAGTTGAAAGAGGAGATTGAAAGGAAGAACTGATGTTCTTTTCTGATTCCAATAAGATGGAAATGATTGGGTGCAAGCTGATGCTTTTCATGGCCAGTTTCATGATTGAGCTAGAAGGAACAGCAGCTCCATCTTTGGGATCCTGGCAAATCCATTTGATAGTGAAAATGCATCCACAAGGGCCTCTACAATGCCTTACCCTCAGGACCTGACAATTGTGCATATTGGTTTGAGAATCAAGTTGGCAAAGACATTTCTATCCAAATTATGTTTGTCACATCCATAGAATCAATCTAAAGGAAAAAGGATAAGTGATGCGTGGTCGGATGAAAGTTTTCCTATTCGATAACACAGAACAGCCAAAGAATTTTTACTCAAGAAAATGCATCTACAAGGTCTCTACAATGACTTGCTCTTAAGAGCTGCCAATTTTGCTATTGGATTGAGATTCAAGCCCCAAGGAAAATCAAGAGAAAGAGTTGACTAGCATTAGGAACCGAAGAAAAACTCAATGCTCTGGAGAAAGAATCATACCTTTTTCAACTTTAGCATCATAAAAGAAGCTATCTGACCCAGAATTACGAGCAGCAAGAGCATGCTCGCCCTCTTTGATGCGAGAGCAGTCATCACCTTGAAGAGGAATAGAACGAAACCGCAGATGTGCGAAGATTTCTTCCTTCTTCAATAACACAACCCCCAATTCTGGGCTCCCAAAGTCCACCAAGAGACTGTCTCCCGTGGAGCTGCGCAGGCAATCAGCCAGAATAGTCAAATCACATGCTTCAATTTCCCAGTTTCCACTTTATGTCAAAGTTAACCAGATTTTCAAATTACTGAAAGCCGTTACTTCCATTATATCATCAAGAACTAACCGCATTGCTCTATGCCGTTCCCTTGCAGTGCATCAATAACGTCACCTGTCTCAAAACAACTACACAACGAATAATTGAGACAAAGAAGCCGTCCAATTTCTATTATAATTAACTCATCCAACCACGTTCATAAAATCATTTGATCTTTGCATTACAAATGACAGTAAACTCTCCGATTGAATTTTGCAGCTGTATCTCGAAGTAGTAACGAAGGAAAGAAAAATAAATAATTAAATAAATGGGAGCAACGAAAGGAAATAAAAAGGAGCTTTAAGGAAAGTGGGGAGGAGAGGGAGGAAGACGGAACCCGAGGTTGACTTGACATTATACACCTAATAAAACCTTAAACATTGAACCGTATCAATTAGAGGAATTAGGCCATCGAGTCATGAAGTAGCCTGAACAAGAACGAATGGTTACAGGTACGAGTTTAAATTTTTGAAAACTCATTTAGAATTATTATGATAATTACGTCACATATCAATAACAAAATCAATTGAATTGACTATTAACCTTGAGATGCATGCTTCTCAGTGATATGGACCGAGTCTAAAATATACTTAACAAACAAATGGTTGTCCGGTTTAAATTTTCGTAACCATTTCTATGGCACAGTTTGATCATACTACCGAGAAAGACAATTATTGAAATATTTAGCCTCCAAGTAAATCGAGCCCTTGATCTTGATCTAGGATGGGGAGAGGGAGAAGATCTACCCAAAAAATAAAAAGTATATGCAAGTAAGGCAGTTATCTTTATACCGAGGAATACTACCTTTATGAACAGTAAAAAATTAATGGAATTTTAGTACCTTATTAACTTTTTGCTTTCAAAATTTATTACGAACCATTATTATTAAAAGGGTTAATTGAAATTCGGTAAATTTAAATTTGCATAAATATTTCCGGTATATTTATGAGCGTTACTATATTATTAGAGATAAATTATTTGTATTATCTAAAATAATAATTCAATATTTTTATTAATATATTTATATGCAAAATACAAATTTATAGTGATATTAAATTTAAATTTATTAATATTTATTATTATTATTATTATTATTATTAAAAAAGAAAAAAACAAATTCATTATAGTGCCTACCTAATGGCGGCCGTGACCGGCACCCGAATGTTGAATTAAATGAATCGGCCATTGGATTAACGGGAATGGAACGGCTGTTTTTTCTCAGCCGACGTGAAGGGAATTAGGTGGAATTGGAAATAGAGACCGGACAGCGGGACCCACCTCTAAGTTATAGGTTTAAAAAAAATCCGCGCAAAACATGAAAACAAATCCGACGCCGTCGGACAGACAGATCGAACGGTTCTTAAACTCGCTGAATTCGAACATTCTCGAAATCTAGCCCTAGCCCTATAAACTCTTCAAACGCTTCATTTCCGCTCTCAAGTCTCACGTGCTTCCAAGCTTCTTCTTTGACCTACTCCTTTCCGCGCCGTTCACATATTATTTTTGAATCTGTCCGTCGGAGATCGCCATGGCCGGTAAAGGAGAGGGTCCAGCTATCGGTATCGATCTCGGTACCACGTACTCGTGTGTCGGCGTGTGGCAACACGACCGCGTTGAGATCATCGCCAACGATCAGGGGAACAGAACGACGCCTTCTTACGTTGCCTTCACCGACACGGAGCGTTTGATTGGCGATGCCGCCAAGAACCAGGTCGCCATGAACCCTATCAACACCGTATTTGGTGAGATCGGTTGCTCATTTGACTTGACTTTTAGATCTGTTTGGTAGACTTAGATCTGCAAGATTTGGCAATTTTCGGTGTCTTGATTGTTTTTGGACTTTAAATTGGGAGTCAGATTCTATTAGATTTAAGCATTTAGTTTGTTTTAATTGCTATTCATCCATTTTCCCTCGCCAAGTTAAAAGATCATATTTTTGGTTTGGATCTGCGTTGTTTAGATATATTTTAAAGTCAGAAACTTTTTTTTTTCCTTGAATTTTTGGTTTAGTTATAGTTGGGCAATAAATCCTGTGGATGGTAGTTTACGGGCATGTTTACTACCATGCACGCTTGTATGTGTGCTCGGTACTGTTATTTGAATTAAGATACGCCATTAGGACAATCGGAGCTAGACTCCCTGAGAAGCCGCATGAGTAATTAAGCTTTAAGCGGGTTTAAAAAAAAAATGAAAATATCATGTTTTGTCCTAGACTTTTGTTGGCAGTACGTTTTGTATCACTTGATGTAATTAATGTTAATAGCGCAAGCTTATTTCATTTCTTGAAGAGAGGAAAACATGGAATGTATAGATAAATTGCCTGGCACTAAAGTGTTTATGTTGACAATATTCTGTCATGTTGCCGTTGGAAATCTTGTTCCCTTCGGGTCTAACAAGCAACTGTCAGTTTATGCGGACTGTTTGGGAGTTTTTATTGCTCAGTTGCCAGCTTGGTGTGCTGAAGCATGTGAATTGATCTTTTGAGGCTGTTGTTTTAATGAACTTGCTATTAGTGCTTGTTATGTGCATATATGCTGAAGTAAATTGTACCTTGCAGATGCAAAGAGGTTGATTGGTAGGAGATTCAGTGATGCCTCTGTTCAGAGTGATATCAAACTGTGGCCATTCAAGGTCATCGCTGGTCCAGGTGACAAGCCCATGATTGTTGTCTCATACAAAGGAGAAGATAAACAGTTTGCTGCTGAAGAGATCTCTTCCATGGTCCTCATAAAGATGCGTGAGACTGCCGAGGCCTACCTTGGGTCCACCATTAAGAATGCTGTGGTCACAGTTCCTGCTTATTTCAATGATTCTCAGCGCCAGGCCACCAAGGATGCTGGTGTTATTGGTGGACTTAATGTGATGCGTATTATCAATGAGCCTACTGCTGCAGCTATCGCTTATGGTCTTGACAAGAAGGCATCCAGCATTGGCGAGAAGAATGTCTTGATTTTTGATCTTGGTGGGGGTACCTTTGATGTCTCTCTTCTCACTATTGAAGAGGGTATCTTTGAGGTGAAGGCAACTGCTGGAGATACCCACCTCGGTGGTGAAGATTTTGATAACAGGATGGTGAACCACTTTGTCCAGGAATTTAAAAGAAAACATAAGAAGGACATCAGTGGGAACCCTAGAGCTCTTCGGAGGTTGAGGACATCTTGTGAGAGGGCTAAGAGAACTCTCTCATCCACTGCCCAGACCACCATTGAGATTGATTCTCTGTACGAGGGTGTTGACTTCTACTCCACAATTACCCGTGCCAGGTTTGAGGAACTTAACATGGACTTGTTTAGAAAATGTATGGAACCTGTTGAGAAGTGTTTGAGAGATGCAAAGATGGACAAGAGCTCAGTCCATGATGTTGTGCTTGTTGGTGGTTCTACTAGAATTCCCAAGGTGCAGCAGCTTTTGCAGGGCTTCTTTAATGGCAAGGAGCTCTGCAAAAGCATCAACCCTGACGAGGCTGTTGCTTATGGTGCTGCAGTTCAGGCAGCTATCTTGAGTGGTGAGGGCAATGAGAAGGTTCAGGACCTTCTTTTGTTGGATGTAACTCCTTTGTCCCTTGGTCTGGAAACTGCTGGCGGTGTTATGACTGTGTTGATTCCCAGGAACACAACCATCCCAACCAAGAAGGAGCAGGTCTTCTCTACTTACTCCGACAATCAGCCTGGTGTGTTGATACAAGTTTATGAGGGTGAAAGAACGAGGACCAGGGACAACAATTTACTTGGCAAATTCGAGCTCTCTGGCATCCCACCTGCTCCTAGGGGTGTTCCACAAATCACAGTGTGCTTTGATATTGATGCCAATGGTATCTTGAATGTGTCTGCCGAAGATAAGACAACAGGTCAAAAGAACAAGATCACCATTACCAATGACAAGGGAAGACTCTCAAAGGATGAGATAGAGAAGATGGTTCAGGAAGCAGAGAAGTACAAGGCTGAGGATGAAGAGCACAAAAAGAAGGTCGAGTCCAAGAATGCCTTGGAAAATTATTCATACAACATGAGGAACACAATTAAGGATGAGAAGATAGGTGCCAAGCTTCCTTCAGCCGACAAGAAGAAGGTTGAAGATGCCATCGAGTCAGCCATCCAATGGCTAGACAGCAACCAGCTAGCAGAAGCGGATGAATTTGATGACAAGTTGAAGGAATTGGAGGGCATCTGCAACCCCATCATTGCAAAGATGTACCAGGGAGCCGGAGGAGATGTGCCCGGTGGCATGGATGAAGATGCACCTGCTGGCAGTGGCGGTGCTGGCCCCAAGATTGAGGAGGTCGACTAAAATCTACTCGAGCATTCTGTTATATTTTAGTTTCGGAACTATTTATTTTTATGCATTTTGTTGGATTTTGGTTGCATTTTTGGGCTTTGATCGATTCGTAATCCGTTCGAAGTTCACGAATACAGACGATGGTATTATCGCCTAGAGCTCGTTGCCCTAGCCTTTTTATTTTTTTTATTTTTCCCGGTACTACTTTAATATTATTTGCATTTTAATTTTTTCGGTCCAAAGTGACCGATATCGGGTATTATTTACGAATTGCGTCTTCGGCTTCGCCGATGTCTCAAATTTGGCCAACGAAACCTTGTTCTGGGATTTCTAAGAAGGGACCTAGTTTAACCATCTCGACTCTCTCTGCGTGCAACTTCGAATTTTGTTTAGCAATGGTACTCTTCGTTTTGTGGGTGCCCAGCCCAATAATTCTGCTCGGCATCGTCAACCCGTACGATCTTTTTCTATCAATAATAATTTACAGATGAAGCCAGAAAAATGGGGGTGGACGTTGAATCGCTGTCAATTGGAACTATGTGTTGATTACACAAGATTCCAAATGCACCGTGAGGAAAAGCACGGCGTGATAGAGTGGAAATGCTAGCCACCGCCTTGCTTTGGTTACAAACACGTAAAAATCTTACCTGAAGAAAGACGACAAATATTATATTCAACAGAGACATCACGATTCCTCGACGTTGGGCGATCTCAGTTCTCCATTGGCTCTGGCCCTCCCAACTCTCGAGTGTCCTGCGTTCACACGGAGAAAATGGACCAACGCGTTTTCTGGGGCCCCCCAGCTCCTATCCCACGCCTATTAAAATCGCCAATTTGCATAAGAGCTCAAGGTTGGCCCTAAATAGCGATTCTTGTTATCTCGAATGGGCTCGGTGGGCTCACCTAGGTGGATTATTTGTAAACTTGCACGGCCGGCAAAACTAAGATGAAAGAAGAGCCGCGTGATTTACTCCTCATTCTCTGCTCTTTATCAACATATTAATTCACATCTGCATGTGGAATGGAAAGGTGATTAAGCCTCAACGATTGCTCCTAAAATATCAATAGTTGCTTTTCCTCAAAAAATTTCCAGTTCATTGAGACATCGCGTTATCTAGTGCGGCTGGAGGCTTTCAATGATATAAGAAAGGAAGAGTACAACTGGGAAAAAGTGACATTTACGAGAGAATAAAGAGTTGCTCGCGAAACTTGAAATAATTCATAATCGAGAAGCCAAACTCATGCGGTTGGACCCGCTGCAGGTACACAATGTATTATATGAAGTTCCGGACGTGAAAGGTGGCAGCTTCTCTGCCACCGGACATCCAGGCGACCATTATAATTATAGTTGTAATTATTGCTCTTACTACTTTTGAAGGCTTTAGGGGACTGCAAGAGTCCACGATGAGCAATTGGCCCATCTGTGAGTATATCCAACGGGGAAAATGTGGATTGTTTATCTCCTTGTTTGTGACCAGCCGTGGCAGACGGATTCCATTCAAAAATTCTGCGAGTCCATCGTGTGATGATGTTCCGATTCATCGTTTTGGCATCACTTTACTCAAAAGAACGAGTTTAATTTGATGCCAGCCGCAGGGGGTCGGAATGTTGCATACTGTTTGTGTCAATCAATACAAATTGGTGAAGGGACAGCCGGCAATCATGGACAATTTCTGCACTAGGCCAAACTCTATGTACCCCATCTTTTCCGCTTTTCTATGATTATGAACTTAATCCACCGAGGTGAGCCGGCACGGACACAGCTCTTACGAGCTAAAGGGAATGTGTGGTTCGTACGCGCATGGCGCATATTTTGTGCGGAAGGGCCACGCACCGACCAAAGATCACAACATAATGCATCCGAAGAAAATTTCAGAAAGTAATTCAAGTGAAGGCTTGAAAGTTACACTGGCAAAGTCAATGGCGTTAGGCTTCAACTTCATTATATTGATGGCAACACGACATATAAAATCAATTGAAGAGCAATAACACCGTGTCTCTAGCTAAATAAGGAATCCAAATTTCACAACCAATCATATAATGACTGTCATAAATTATCAACAAAAATCACTATAGATAAAAGATCTATGGCTGATAAGTCTATTTGAATGACAAATAAAAATTAACAAATCAACAAGGCAACAACCAAAAGCTAGCTAGAGGCAAGGGAGTGATAATAAGGAAAAGGGTAAAGCCGTAGCAATTAGTGAGAGAAATTTTGAAAAAGGCAAATATGAAGCGCACATTTTGATTCATAGAGTACAATGTAGGGTACAAGGTCAGTTAACACACTGAAGCACCAGCCAGCTATGCAGCCCAACCATACAGTTTTCAATTGCCGTCTATCTCAGGTCAACATGAGATCATTGCCTCCTAGGTGAGGGCGAAGGCACACGCGAACCTCGTGCTCTTCTGGCCCCTCGCGAAGTTTTGGCACCAGAATCTCGAGCACTGACCCTGGTCCATCGTAATAAGCTTCTATATTAGCATCCTCTGGAATTCGAGTTGAAAGTGGGATTTCCCTAACAAATTCTCCTGGAGGGCAGTGCTCAGAAGCCAGATCTGTAAGCTTGAAAGTCCTGTCATGTCTCTTGATGAATGGCATGCGAGATGTGCTCACGCAAGATACTTTTATTACCCCATGCATGCGAGTATTTCTCCAAGAAACTTTCACCCTCTGCAGATCCACAAAAGGCAAGCTAATAATGATCAAAAAGCCCTCCTCATCTTCGTAAATTGTTTTTGCAGCTGTAACAGGCCCATAAACATTCTTCATCACCCCACTAAAATCATTCAACCATTGTGGCTCATTTGGATGCATCTCTATATCTGGTATCCGATCACAGGGAGGATTAACAGCCAAGTAACATTCATCATCACTCCCATGCCGGAAAAAGTCCTTCCTCCTTTTGCTGCTGACAGGCGATAGATCCATTCCATCACTATTGCTATGGCTAGATGGCTGAGTTGACAAATTGAGCCCTGACCCATTCAGCAGCTTCTTTGAGTGAGAATTCAAGGCACTCTTTATTGAAGATAGCGGCCTCTCGAGCTCAAAATCTGTGTTAGGAAGGTTCCTCCACGAACTGAAATCACAGGCTTCAGGTGGGATGGTGAAGTTCAAATCCCTGCCTGTAAGTTCCATCCATCGCTTCTTTTCATCCTCATCGAGACATATCAGATTAGGTGATGAAACAACCTCAATTCCATGTACACATTGAGGATTTGAAAGTCCCCTATAATACTTCCGCTGCATTTTGTGAGATCGGACAAAACCCTTGTCCACACTGAATGGAAAGGGGCGCTCCCCTTGACGAGAATGCCCATTCATGTAGCTCCTCAGTTGCATCTTGCCCAAAGCATTCTCGGGCCTCTCCTTGAAGACCCACATGTACATGTTCTCCATATCATGCTGAACCTTAAACACATCAAGCTTGAGGTCAGACTTATCGAATCCAGAAACTCCATTGCTGTCCCTGACAATTTTGGCCTTTGATTTATCATTCAATGCCGGTTTAAAGTAGAAACTAAAGAAAAACCAAGCCCCCCAAATACTGTCAACCCGCTTGGTGCACTTCCTCCCAACCTTTGGGACAGTAAGGAGACTCTCGGTCTCATAGACCTGAGGACCAAGTCCAACCTCTAGAATATCACATGGGTCTGAATTCCACGACGGTGGGGGCGGGCTACGCTCTGCAGAGAGGGGCAAATTAATGTCAGGTGGACGAGGAAGAATGATCTGACGATTAGTCTCCAAATCGAGTTCATCATGAGAAGAGGCGCTTGAATCCATTGATAAGAGGGTAGACGGGTGATGATTCTCCATTGATAAGGCAGTGAGGAAAGAATCGCCCATGCTTCAGCTCATTTCCTTGGTGGGTTTCATTGCTGGTGGTTGGTTGAATAAATCCATATCCGTATTCAAAGAACAATTCAAGAAAACAACAACCTCATAAACATCTTCATCAACATCTCAATCCCCAGAATATCTCCCCTCCATCAAAACCCTAGTTTTACCAACCAGAGAACTTAATCCCCATACACCCACATAAAAAATCAACCAAAAATAATAATAATAATAAAACAAAGTAACTATATACACTATTTGCTATATATGCCCATCCGTATTTAATTATCACTAAATGCAAAAATAGAAGAAATAGATAGAATTATATTTAGCCGGTATATAGGTGTGAAGGAACACAAGTATATAACCAAAAACAAAAATTAAATGAAATCTCTCCAATATTTCCTAAGGAAAGAGGGCGAAAAAGATCCGAACCGCTAGAGGAATACTCTGTATCTGTGCGTAAGCCCAACCCAATAATCTACCGAAATCCGCCAAATACATGCGGAAAAAAACCGAATAAAAAACATCAAATCCATCGAATGTCTATACCCTGTTTTCCTAAAAATTTTCTTTTTTCTCTCTCTCTCTTTTTTTTTAAATTAAACCCCCCCCCGGCCGAGCTCCTCCAGAAAACAAGGAAAAGAAGGGAAATTTCCGATATGAAGATGAGGATTAAAACCTAAGAACAACAAAAATGTAGGGGTATCTTGAAGAACTTACCTTTCAAGAAAGCGAGAGGAGGTTGAGGAAGGAGCCGCAGAGACGATGATACTGCTCATTCCCACCATATCATCACCATCGTCAACAACCATTTTTTCCACTCTCTTCTTCTATTTTCCGTCAAAACAATCAGAGAGACTTGTGTTGGAATTTTCGTGTGTTTGTGTGCGTAGCTTGTGTACGTTTTGTGTTGCGTCTCTCGTATTTGTGTGTTGTTGTACCGTTTGTGTGCGAGTTTGTGTATCAAATGTGAATAGCAGAATAAAATAGAGTCGTGAAGGACCGTCTCGTTTTAAGGACGTTTTCGCGGGTAAGAGCCTGCCCCAGATATCACCCAAATCAATGAATTTGGACTCCGTTTCTTAACGGTGACGGTGACTGCTCTCTCTCTCTCTCTCTCTTTTCTTCTCTTTTTGTGAGTGGTTATTGGTCTTATCAGTTTGGTATATTTGAGGTCAACATTCAACATTCCACAAGGCCTATGTCTGTGGACTTTTGTTTCTATGGCGAGAAGCCTATAGCATTTACGTCATATATATATATATATAATTGGTATTATAATGTTGTGCTAACCTCTGTATATATATATATATATATATTTATTTATTATTATTATTATTATTTAAATTTTTTTTGGAGAAATTATTTGATGACCCCATGCAAATGACCACCGAGATAAAGAGTACGCTTTCTTTTTTGCAATTCTCTTGTATGCTTCCATAAATAAAAATAACCGTGGATTTTTGTTTGTTTGTTTCTTTATTTCTTTCTTTCCCCTCCTCCCATCATCGGGAACCTATTCGGAGAACAGCTGCGAATGGGCTGATGTGGCTTCGCTTAATATGTGGCCCTTGTTCGGCCTGCGTCAAGAAGAAGGCGGTGACAAAAAACCTCGGTTCCATTTTGTATCACGCCGGCAATTTCACACGTCGACAAAAATGAAGACGCGTGAAGTACTTGTCAACTGTATAGGTCCCAAAGAGGTAATGGTCTTTCGAAATGTAGAAAACCCACAAGAAATTTAAACAATAATAATTTTTTTTTAATAAATAAATAACAAAAAAAAACTCAAGACCTTTTAGAAACCCCCCTCCCCTTTTTTTTGTACGAGTGGTTAATTAAGATATTTATATTTAATTTGTAATACTCTTTTTTTTTTTTTGTTTTTTTTATAACCGAGCCACGAAAGAAAGGAGTAATGAAGTACTTAAATGGTGATAGTAGCCAGTAGAATCCTCGATCATCTTAACCTGTTAAAATTTTAATTGCCTTAAACGAATAGAACGGACAAAGTGTTGCCCACCAGGCCACTTCCCTCCAGTGGGTGGGCGGCCGTGGCAATCTGTCGATTAATGTTAAAGGATCTTAACCGAACTGCTCAAACCATAAAAATATTTGTCTACTTCGAGGTGGGGTTGCTTTTACAGTGTCGGGAGTGACGAATTGACTCGGTTAACTTTTGTTTGGGTCCTGGGAAGTAAAAGATCAGGATTTGCTCTTATATTATTTCGACAACAGTACTAACGGGAGTCTATGATCTAGTTTTCTTTCTCTCTTTCTAAGGAAGCGTCCGGTTCAATTATCATCATAACATATCAGGTAAAGCATGCTTTTCCACTTATTATACGGTTAATCAAGCTGGTTTAGTGACAAGTGGCTATAATATAAAAAAGCTAATCGACTGTTGCTTTTTGTCCTCGCATCCGCAATAATGTATCGCGGCCCACTCGGCATTAGAAAAGGTAATGCACTAGTGCTGATGGAATAATTTCCTCGCCATGCTTCCAGTGACGCGTGGGATTTAAAACTCTTCGTGCCAAATGGACCGATCGAGTTTGTTTTTGGGTCGCATTGTTTCATGTCTCGAGTTCTTTGGTTTTAGATTTATGAGTTTGGAATATTTTAATTTCTGTGTCGTACTCGAGCATAAATTATTTGAGTTTTGAGTACTTAAAAACCACGAGAGCTGATTTCTCCGGTCTGTAAACTCGCTTACAGTTCATCCATTGATTTGAGTAAGAGACGCTGACTTGGGGAGTTCTTTTTTGTTTGCCGAGCACACCTACGCCATTGCTTGTGCAAATTGCAATACTTTCGCGGCGTCCAATAGCACTTTGCATAAACAAAGGCTAATGCCGGGAGGGTCGTTTTAATATAACTGCAGAGTGTACGTACTTGAGGGTAATTGTTAATACTTCCTGATTTCCAAGAAAAATCCCCGGATATCACCTGCGAGGGTCCTTTCAGGTGTTTTTCTCTTCGAAAATTGCCTCGCAGTTTCCTGTTTTAGACAAGTCTGGAGACAGGAGGGCCACATGGGTCCTTTTAATTATTAACATTATTGGCTCCTTTTTTTTCCTTTTTTTTTTTTTTTTTGTTTTGGTTTGATAACTAATTCTATATTGAGTCAGTAAATGGACGCTGGGAAGCAAACTCCCCTCCAGGAGTTTCAATGTCCTCGTGGTTAGAGACACGTTCCCTCAATGCGATGACCTAACCTCAGGAACAATTTCTTTAATATCCTTTCTCTTAATTCTAACTAGCCTGACATAATTTCTCTCTCTCTCTCTCTCTCTCTCTTTTTTTAATGTCACGCGGGGTATATGTCTAATTAATTAGATTGTTTCCTTTCTCTCGAATTTCCTTGTTTTTTTTTTCTTTTTTTGATAGATTCTTGTTTGTTATTACTTGTAAATAATCACTTGTAATTGCAACATCTGGGTCAGGTGAGTCTAATAGACAATGTGGCCGACCCGCATTTCAGATAAGTAATGATTCTAGTCATTAAGTGGCGTTAGCTGAGTTTGAAATGCGACGTAAGTTAAGTTCGTCACTTGGAATAAGCATACTTAAGAATTTTTTGCACTTTTGATATTTAAAGAACACTCCATCGAACTCGCAAGTGCAGATTTTCCTTTTTCTTCTTCTTTTTTTTTGGTTGTTTAGTACCCTTATGTCCATCATGTAATCCTAATAAAATCCGAACTAACACTTTTAACCTAATGTATCAAACATATATATTTTCCGACGTATTAAAAAAAGTATAGATAAAAAAAACATCATGTATTTTTTTCTCTTCCTGTGAAGGAAAATTTAAACGAATTAGTGACGTGACCTTGAGTGCAATTTCTAGATATCATCTAGTAGTGTTTTTTTTTTTTTTTGAATTTTTTATAAACTAAATTCTATCTATCGGCTTAGCCAAAAAAAATATGCGAAATTCAGAAGCATGCAAATATATGGGGAAAAAAAATAAAAAAGAAACATAAATTCCCTCGGGTAAAATTTTGAACCTTCTAAATCGATAAGCCAGGTGGCAAAAATTTTAGAAGAGGGGGAGGTCGGAATTGTCAACGAAGAATAATAACCTTTTCTTTTAATGCTCAATTATTGAAGCAATCTACATGGATGATCTTGATAAAGATTGGTTGCATCTGGGATCCTACTCGAATCACAACGCAAAGTAGTGTATGCTTTTTTTCCATGGAATGGCAAAATCAACCCATGTGTGTTGGTGGGAATCAAATTTTTTAAGAACACTCAACTCCAACTTGCACCAGAAAACTTTTCAGGAATAACGCTGCTTAGTTGGACAAATTGAAATCTGCCACAATCTCCATTCGATGCGTCAAAGCGGAAAAGAGTAAACTGTCAAGAAATTTTTCTTTTCTTTTTTCTTTATCTCATTATGGTGCGTCAATGTCCACTCAAGCAAACACCCTCTGTGCAGGCTTGCTTTTCTTGAATATTTTCTCACATTTTCTTGGTATTATTTTAAATATTTGGTGAGCTCCAAACAAGATTCACATGCGTATATCCTCTCCATTGCTAAGTTGCCGACCAATAACAAGCGGTGAACATTGTTCTGCTGTTGCAGCGTTTCTGTTATTGATGTTGCTAACTGTTGCATATTCCACTTGTCCGAGCGGGTCATAGAAATCAAATCCATGCTTTATCGACAGATACCTCTTTTAATCATTCAGATCAGGACCATGAAGTCTTATCACACGGCATCAAGAGAAATTGTTTGAAGAGATGCAACATAAATGGCAAGTTATAACAGAGACATTCTATCAGGTTGTGTAATTCAGCGATCAAGTACTTAATTCCCTTTTTTTTTTTTTTTTTCAATCATCATCAACTACTTATTCTATAGTGTTGGAAAATAAAAGGCTCGTATACCCCTTTCCTAATTGTTTTTTTTTTTTTTCCTCTTGTTCAATATAACCATGAATTTGATAAAAAATAAAAAACTACCAGATTAGTTTAATAGTGTTAGTTTTTAACATCCTTAATTTTTAAGTTATCGTGATTAAGCTTTTTGACCTCGCTGTATAATCGGCAGGGCAGTTCAACATAGCTTAATTTCGTATCAGCACTGATTTTTTCCAATGCATTTTGTAAGGTCCCCTAGCTGCACGCTAGTTGATACTCTTAATCCGGTGTCCGTGCAATTCATAATCTTAATTATCATTTTCCTGGCCTAATTTAACAAGGCTCATTAGAAACTGTTTTTTTTTTTTCTTTTCTTTTTTGTTTTATTCTTTTCAACTTCTTTTTTTATCACTTTTTACACGCCCGGGGAAACTGTGAGAGAGGAAAAATCAGGGGAGGGGATCTGCTCGCGGAGGACTAGTTTGGGTTTTCAAGGATCTCAAGCCCATCTTGCTTCTGTAGCACGTCCAGCCTGGCAGCAAAATGCCCCACTAAATTCTGTCAGAATTGGGCCACAATTCCAGATTCCAATGCTTCCAGGCTCATTGTTTTCTGTCAAGCCTAGCCATGCCCTGTGTCGCCTGGAAGCGTAGATTTGTTCCCCCCACCCCCGGGTGTTTATTTTTGCTCTTGCAGCAGTCATCATCGTCCCTGCCTTGATACGCACCTTCTTTTTCTCTGTCAAGTGCCCTACAAGCCCCTTCAGGCGGCGGCACAGCCAGGACAGCTCGGCCGGCAACACAACCTCTGGCAGTAGCGAAAACCCAAGAAGAACCGGTTCTAAAGGGCTGGTTTCGGATGTTAAAGTATCAAAAGGAGACCCATGTAAAGGGAATTGGCAGCGATTGTCCCGTGTTGACTGGAACAGAACTGCGGCCGCATCTAGAGATGATGATCTGCATCAAGGTGCTAGTTTGGTTTGACAAGATCTAAGCTCCGACTAGTTAGTCACCGGTAGGTTGGTTAGCGATTAACTATGTATTTCTTCGTATTTGTTCAGGTTTGACTGTTGTGTTGCAATTTATTTTAATAAAAAAGTAAGTTTAAATACTTAAATATATTACAATAAAATTTTAAATATAAAATATAAAAAATTTTATTTAAATAATAAAATTTGAATAAAAAATAAATAATTCGTGTTTAGATTGATTGATTGATAGATAGATAGATATAATAATTAATATATTTATAAAATTTTTTATTTTTTATTTTATATAAAAAAAAAAACAACTTTTACTAGGTAATAAACATAATCGTGTCCGCTGTTAAGTCCAAGGCTCATTTTTGGTTTTGGTCCAGAGTCTGCGTTTCATCTTCGGCTTGACGTTGAAGGGTGCAGGCAACTGCGCTCGGGCCTTTCAGATCGGCGAGTTTGGGGGCTGAGGTACGGAGATGTTCAGGTTTTTGCGGGTTGGCGCAGGCTATATGACCCCATGGGCTTCGGTTTTAAGAAACTCTCCAGAGAGCCCTATAAATATTTTATGCAAGGGGAATGAAATGATAATAAAAATGCTCGTTAAATTGAACGCAACCCCCCCCCACCCAACAAAAAAAAGGTAACTATCGCCCCAAAAAATAATGGCCTGAAATTACCAAATTTCACGTCAAACTAAAGGCTTTGTTCGTGTCCTTGGGGCGAATTGCATTTCCATCTGATCCGGTACGAGGTGATCGACCAGATCAAAAGTAAGGCACGAAGCCCTAAGAATCAACAAAATCGACGGTTATAAGACAGACGACAACAACGCGAGATACGGTAACGCATAACACCGCATCATAACAGACAATTCAAATTTAAAATTGGCAGTTGCAGCGGACGGGGTCTTTCCCTCTCCGACCCCCAGCAGCCCCATTGGCGAGAGGGAACAAAAAACAGCCTCACCAACCAAACCACGAAACGCCGACAAAACCGGCTAACTCAAATCTAGCTAAAAGCGCCCTCTCGAAAGGCTCAAAATAGCCAAAATCTTCAGCTTGAGATGAAAAGAAGTCGCAGTTCGTCTTCGTCAGATCGGAAATGGCTATTGCCAGTAACCGTACTCGCCCTGCTCTCGCTTACCCTTCTTCTCACCAAGTCTCCATCAGCGTCAAACGATGCGATTTCCTCTGACCGGCGGCCGGACCACGCTGTCTCGGGCCGCAATGTCGGCGAGCTTCCGAGATTGCCCAGACTCGCGTACTTGATAACCGGCACGAAAGCCGAGGGCTTGCGCGTGAGGCGGTTGCTTCAAGCGGCGTACCATCCGAGGAATTACTATCTGCTGCATCTCGATTTCGAGGCTACGGATACGGAGAGGATAGAGCTCGCCAAGTACGTGAAATCTGAGGGCGTGATTCGGGAGTTCGGGAATGTGATGGTGATCGGCAAGGCTGATTTGATTACTTTGAAGGGTCCCACCATGATCGCCAGTACGCTTCACGCGATTTCCATTTTGTTGAAGAAGGCTGGAGATTGGGATTGGTTTATAAATCTAAGTTCATCGGATTATCCTCTTATGCCTCAAGATGGTAACTTTCTTTGAAATTTTTTGTTGTTTTGTTTGTGCAAGCATCGCGCTTTCGTTGCTTTTCTTTTTGTGGGATTTTTTTTTCCTCTCTTTTCGGTAATATTGCTAATTATGGTTTGCTACGTGGTATTGAAGGGTTTGTGTAGCTTGTCCTTTTTTTTTTTTTTTTTTTTTGGGTGATTATGGCCGTATTGATTGCTGTTGGGATTTAGTCATTGTACTTGTGAATATCATGTAATCGGGGAAGACCCAAATGGCTGGACTGAGGTTATTATCCTAGGAATGAAGGTGAGTGATCCTGGGAGTCTCTGGACGTTATTTGGGATTAGTAGATGGAGATTAATAATCATAGATTTTTTAATTGTGGATCATCAAAGAACGGATGAATCTTGACAGTTGACACCCTCAAAGCTCCGGCAAAAAAATTTGAAAGAATTGCGTAGAATTTTCTTCGGCAAATGGCAATGGATGCTGGTGCCTTTTTTTCTGTTGAATATAGTGAGGACTTGGAAAGCATCAAGGATGCTTGAAGTAATGCTAGGAAAGACTTCTTGATTTTCATTTCTTTTCCTTTTGAAAATGAATGTTGGTTCTTATATTCTCTGAAAGCTTCTATAACTTTTATTTGTCTATATGAATAAGGTTTGTTTTTATTCCAAGTTATATCCATCTATGTTTACTGCTGGTTATTGTTAAGCTCTCGATTCCCCAATTGTTGAGTTCCATAAATAATGATATTATTTGCTGATCTTCTATCCTGCTTTTTCCTTCTTTTTTTTTTTTTTTCCAGATATTCTGCATATCTTTTCATACTTGCCCAGGGATCTGAACTTCTTAGAGCACACAAGTGGCATTGGCTGGAAAGAGTGAGGCTACAATGAACTTGTCTTTATGGTGTTACAGCTGGTGTTTCTGATTGGTGTGTGTCCCTAATCTTGGTTGAATCTTCCAGGTACCAGAGGGCAAGGCCTATCATTGTAGATCCAGGCTTGTATCATTCAAAGAAATCTGGTGTATTTTGGGCCAAGGAGAAAAGAGCTTTGCCTTCCTCTTTCAAATTATTCATGGGTAATGCTTTTGCATATTCTCTACACAGCGAACATGTCTCTAGTTTTCTAATTTCATTTTTCTTTCTAAATCATCTTTTCTTATCTGTGAATTTATGGAACTAGTGTCAAGGTCTAATCACCTACATGTGGAAGCTTCTCTTTTGATGAATGCCTCCTCTTTTCCCTTTTCTTTGTTTTTAGATGAGAATCTCATAGAACATACGGTAATACGGAAGTTATACATAACTGGTTTTTCTGGCAGAAAATGCATGCTTAGCCAAAATCTTTATTGCTTCTTAATGCTGAAGGAAAGAACTTTCTACACTTAAAGTGTAGCTCTACTGTTCATCCTGCTACCACCCCACTCCCTACCTCTAACACGCACACACAAGAAAGAGGAAAAATAAAGAAGCATGAATCATGACTTAAAAGGCATGACTAGTTGAATGTCTCTGCGGCTCTTTGAGCATGTAGTCGTAGATAGTTTGTATCCTTACACAATTTCTAATGACCATTTCCTTTTGTTGAAAAACTTTTTAAGATAACTGGTAACATTTTTAGAGCAGTTTTTTGAGATGGGGCTGTATTAAAGTTGCACATTAGATCTGAAGCTTGAGGACAAATTTGAATCTGTGCAATTAAATAAACAGTGCTTAACCATGAGCTTGAATAAAGCCCTGACGTCTTTCATTAATGAGTTTGAATGAAACCATGATGTATTCTCTTATTTTTGCATACTATGTGAAGCAATAGACGCTATATTTCATTGTTCAATTATAATATAGACTACTTTATGTGCTTCCAGGGTCTGAATGGGTGGTGCTCACTAAGTCATTCCTTGAATTTTGCGTTTGGGGATGGGATAATCTCCCCCGCATTCTTCTCATGTATTACACAAACGTTGTTTCATCCCCAGAGGGTTACTTCCATACTGTCATCTGCAACCACAAAGATTTCCAGAACACTACTGTCAATTACGACTTGCATTACACAAGGTGGGATAACCCTCCAAAGCAAAACCCAATATCTTTAACTTTGGAGCATTTTGAAGAACTGGTGGAAAGTGGTGCCCCTTTTGCTCGTGAGTTTGCCAAAGATGATCCCGTTCTCAACAAAATCGATGAAGAAATCTTGAGGAGGTCAGATGGATGGGTAACTCCTGGGGCTTGGTGTGTAGGAAATTCCGTTTTTGGCCAAGACCCATGTATTGCCCATGGAAGTCCAAGTGCCGTTAAACCCAATGTAAGTTCAAAGAGGCTAGAGAAACTATTAGTGAAACTTCTTAATTCTGAAAATTTTAGATCTAAGCAGTGTAAATAGTTGTAAAATGCAAGTGCAATGATAATCCCAGCTACACTCGATTCCATGGTTTCTACTTCCACTTGAGAATAGGTTGGCGACTTTCCACTGCATTTTATCAATTCAAAGTGTCATTGAGGCGTGGAAAATTCAGAAACACCGGGCCAAATTGGCTGATCGGACTGAAAAAAAATGGGAACCAGTCGGACCTTCGTTTGGGTTCAGCCACAAAAGTTAGAAAGAGGTCAAAAGCCCAGGTAAAAAATGGGAGAGAAAAATCGGATAATATCGATTTCGACTGAAAATGAGTAAAAATTATAAATTAACCCATGAACGTTAGGAACTCTCAATCCTCTTAACTCTCAGAGCTCGATGACTATTACGGTCCGGTTCGGACAACATTGATCCTCAGAGGCGTAATATGTTTTTATCTTCCCAGGTTAGTAGGTGGGCTTGTTAACTACAGAGCACAGCTCGGCCCAGTAAATTGCTTAACATTTTTATCACTCGGTATTTGCTTTTAAGAGATATGGATTCCGTGGCCATTGGCAACGCCACCACAATGAGATTTGGCAGCTATTGTTTTCACGGGTTGTATTACGAGAGTGACGGAGCCTAAGGTGTCAATTATAATTAATACGCTTTTTAAATTTTTTTTTTTTAAAATATAATAATTAATTATAATAAATAATTATCATTTCATTATTTTTATTCTGTTTATATATATAGATATATATATTTTGTGTGTGGGTATTTTCACAGCTAAACTTTAGGACATATTAAATGCATTCACAAGATTGCCTATTATACATAAATAAAATAAAATAAAATAAAATATTACATATAAGTATTCCTTGGCAATGTTTTGAGTATCAAATCCAGCGAGACGAGGCCTTATCCAGGAGTAAACATCGATCACGGCACGGTTCCAGGAATTACAGTGACCTGCAATCTCTGTTGTCAATTATTATTGTTGGGCCAAGGATGTGGCAACACTTTGCTGGCTCTATTGCAATCCAACTCTGTGATGGGCCCGAAAGGTGTGCCGAAACGGAGTGTTTCACTTTCTTGTCATGCATGCAGAGATATAAAAATAAATAACAGATGCATCACTGTCTCCTTTCCTTGTGTGGAATTATGGAAGGGAGGGACCATGCATGAGCATGACCACTTGACCAGTGTTTAGCCATCAAAGCAGAAGATGGGCAGCGAAACCAGAGCACATCAAGAAACTCCTTTTTCTTGATTAAAATTTCCTTCACGTTTAGCTTAATTATCATTACACTAATATTAAACAATGTAATCCAAGCTACCATAAGCTGGTCAGCACTGGATCTCACGCTCTTTGTTGCATACACTAAGGAATACTATCCTCCTGTTCATAAACTTTTTCCATGCAGGTAGAGACCAGAGGAGGCCACTAATCAATCACTTTTTCCTAAGCAGACCACCAAAAGGAATCACAAAGAAGCTTATGAGTTAAGAAACATTACCTTCTATAAACCCTAAAAAGCAATTAAAAACGAAAAGTGGGTACCTGGCTACTCACAAGGAACAAGCACGGTATGGCTTATACTTAAGTACATATATAAATATAAAGGCCCCTCCTTTATTGTTGCTCCTCATTCCCACTCCCACCCTCTCTTTCTCTTTCTCCTCTCTCTGCAAAAACATCCTCTTGTTGATGTGATTCTCCACTAGCATAATTTTTTCTCCCAAAAAAACAGCCCCCCTCCCCCCCAAATCAAACCTTTACGAAAAGAGAGAAAGCTCAAGAACCATGGTTTTTTCTTCAATGACTCCTTATCTTGATCCGGCCAACTTTCAACATGTAAGGTTTCTTTAAATTTTTGCTCCTTGAGGTTTCTTTTTCTATAAAGCAGAAAAAAATAAAATAAAAAAGATAAATATTCCTGTTACTTTTGTTTCTTATATCTTTGTTCTGAATATACCGGATATTTGATTTTTGCTTTCTCTTTATTTTTACAGCAACCAAGCAGTGGTGCAAGCGGTCAACTTCCTCCGCCACCTCCACCACCTCAACCTCCTCCACAACCTCATGGAAGCGGGGGAGCAGGTGCGATTCGGCCTGGTTCTATGGCGGATCGAGCTCGGCTGGCTAATATACCCTTGCCAGAGGCAGCATTAAAGTGTCCAAGATGTGAATCAACGAACACCAAGTTTTGCTACTTCAACAACTATAGCCTTTCACAGCCTCGTCACTTTTGCAAAACCTGTAGAAGGTACTGGACCAGAGGGGGTGCCCTAAGAAATGTCCCGGTTGGAGGCGGCTGCAGAAGGAACAAGAGAAGCAAGGGCAGCAGCTCAAAATCTCCGGTCAGCGGTGACCGTCAAACCGCTTCCGGTTCCTCAGGCGCCGTCTCATCAAATAGCGCAACAAGTCATGATATGATAACCGGCGTAGGCCTTGGACAACAGCTTCCACCACCACTGCGATTCACGGCTCCTTTGCATCATTTGACCGATTATGGTACTGGTGATATCGGGTTGAATTATGGTGCGCTTCCTGCTCCAGTTGGAGGATCTAGTGACATGAGCTTTCAGATAGGCAGCGCCTTGGCAAGTGCTAGCCTTTCTGGTAGCAGTGGTGGCGCTGGTGCTACCCTTTTGTCAGCAGGCGGTTTGGAGCAATGGCGCTTGCAGCAAGGTCAGCAATTTTCGTTCTTTGGAGGACTGGAGTCCACTCCTTCTTCAGGTTTGTACCCATTTGAAGGAAGCCTCGAGCCATCAGTTTATGCGGGGGCAGGTCAGGTGAGACCGAAGATATCCAGTTCGTCAGCTACTCAGATGGCTCCAGTGAAAATGGAAGAGAATCCGGAACTCAATTTGTCGAGGCATTTGTTGGGAATTCCTGGGAATGATCAGTATTGGACTGGTGCTACTGCATGGACAGATCTTTCTAATTTTTGCTCTTCTTCCACTAGCAATCAATTGTAGATTGTCTCTCCAGTGGGTGTGATTAACCGTGCAAGTGGCGATTGGTGAAGCTTCTGTTTTTGTCAGTGTAGCTTCGATAATGATGAAAGTACGAGTCGGATCGCCTGTCTGCCATAAATCTACAGCATGCGATTGGCGGAATTTGAGAATCTATCAAGGATTGAGCTTGCTGCTTTATCAAGATTAATTAACTAGAAAATGAAAACCCTAGAATGGTAGGATTGTCAGACCATGGTCTTTTTGGGTCAGTTACTGGTTACTTTTCTCTTTTTTTATTTCCTTTATAATTGGGTTCTTAGCTAGGTTGAAATGTATTCTTGCATTAGCAAGTTTAGGAGTGTATGAATTCATGCGAGTTTGTATCAAATATGCTAATCCAAATCTTACTTTGTGCTAAATGAGATCTATCTCAGTTCAATCCAAATCTTAAACTTTTCTTTGAACCGTTGTCCGCTATTTTTATTCAATCTGAAAGATATGAACTTTGCAAGAACTGATATGTAGTTCAAAAAAGATTCCACAGTTTGTTTACAAAGTCACAATGAACTTTCCGTACGAATTTTGTTGTTGGCAATGCAATTCTAAGCTTTCTTATCATTGAATGATGGATGTTAGTGCTTTAGGAATTCTCAAGAAAGGCAAACGTTTGAACGTGAAAAAACCTTGCGAAGATGCAAAGCATGATTTCGTCCTATCTTTTGCAATTAAATCACTGGCATTTGAAAAGAAAAAAAAAAAAACAAATTGGCACATTAAAGCTATTGTTTCCAGTAGCAAACTTTGAATTGACGGCTCTTTTATTTGCTGTTACGGGGGCTTTCCTAGTTTAGGAGTCTCCGGTCTGCCACACTTTGGTTTGTTGCAGTGAGAGCAAGTCGTTTTTCCTACTCCAAGTGTACAAGCCACATTGCCATCCCTCCAAGTTCTATTGTTTGCGTTCTTGTCAATAAGCATAGGTTTCTAATTCCTACCACAACAGCCAATATCTTTCGTTATAAGCCTTGATCCAGAGAAAAAAAAAAAAAAACCCAAATGCCATGACATTCGCCACAACATGTCTTTTGCTTATTTTGGAGATTATTACTTCAGCCATGACATTTGCCAAAGTGAATATCCCTTGGCCCATTCAACCAAACTCAAGTCTTGTAAACGATGTCGTACATTATGTTAGTGTATTCTTAAGAGATATGGAAGGGAGCAAACTCCCACACGGAAAACTAACAAACCCACGAATTCTTAAAATTAGGAGATAGAATACAATTGTCCCGTTGTCTATATATAAAGGGGCTCTATGTGGTGAGAATTTTGTCTTAAATAGAGTGATATTTATTACATTTCTGCACGAACACATTACTCTTCTCTTGGTGTCTCTCGATCCCTCGTGATCTCGTTTGAGCTTATTGGTTTGCAAAGTGGGGATTGGGACAAAACACACGCCCTTATTTCATGTTCAATCTGCCTGATTAATTGTTTAAAGCCCAAAGTTCCTGGCAAAAGCAGAACAGTTTCATTTATTCTGTTAGCGGTGAAATATTTCTTGCAACCATTTAAAGGGAACTTTGATTTCTTGGAAAAACCAAGAGGAGAGGTTAAGGCCCTGCACAGCACATGGATCACAAAAGTCATTCATGTCCCGAATTGCATCGTATTCTTCCGAACATTCAAGAGATCTGCCTAGAGTTTAGTGACACTTCCCACTCTCGAGAAAAACCAATTGTGGTTTTCGAGGCGTGTTGACTCGAACATTGGAAATCTTGTTCTTTTGCATGAGCGGGAGAGAGCATTAAGTTTATAAGGATGTAAATTATAATATGTAGCGGCGATTTGCAGGTTCAATGTTGCGGAGGGGTAATTACCTTCGATCTCATCAGCTATAATTATAATTGACAAATAGCATGTTATCCACGACAGTTTTATTTAAAGCATTGCGTTAAATCATTATTTTGCAATAATAATAGTAGCACTCTATGAAAGCACCAGCCATCTTCGTTCTACTTGGGCGAAACAAAGGTCGAAGAATGATGTTGCAATAATACCTTAAACGTACGATCGCTTGATCGTTGGTTGGTGGGTGAGAGTGGGATTCCAAGGAATTTTAAGTGAATAAACTATTGTCTACCGAAGGACAAGAGTCTCAAAAGACTCCAAAATGCCAATCCATTCCACAACCGAAGAAAATCATCATGTGGGCTTTTGAAAAACTTACCAAAAATTCTCGAAGTGTGTTGTGGAAGAATACGTGACCTAAAACTAAAGACTGCAAAGGCGTTATATAGCCAGGGGCAGTTAGAGGCAAAAGACGTAGCTCTCTCAGTCTCACTACATGGATGGACAGCAATGAACCACTTGCTTGTGGAGAAATGAGTGAGGGAAATGGACCAAAAATTCATGAAGCTGGAATGGAATGTCTGACTCGGCCCCTTTCTAAATTTGACGACAGGCAGCGCGTGTAGCCTCACTAGAGGACAAAGTAATGTTTTGTCAGCATATGTGGACCTGTCCTAGCTTCGGGCCCCATTGATTTTATGACCTCCACGCGCTTCCAGGGTGCGTGCATGGAATTTTGCTCCTTCCTGTTTAGGGTCTTGCCCGGCCCCCTCCCTCCACGCCTTTTTCGAGAGAAGCAATTGCAGTCTGTATAACATGTATGTGTAGAATTTAATTGATCTATTTTGACGATAAAAATAAAAATCCTTTTAGATGAATTACTTTATTTTTATTTCTTAGACTTGACTTAAAACCTTAAATGTAATTACCCTTAAAATTTATATTGGAATTGGATTCCACTCCAGGAAATTTTGTAGAGTCCCATCGAGAAAGGAGAAGATAACTAAAATACTAGGAATTTAAGAATCACGTTTGCATTGGGTACCTTCAAATTCCCACCGCAAAACAAATTTCAAGGCTTTTGAATCGAGGTTCAACGGGCACGAAAAGCAAAAGACGTAAACTAAGGAAATGGACATACACTTTTTATGCTTCTTTTTTGTTTTTTCGGGCAATTCGTAAGTGTATTTGAAATTTGACAGATTATATATGCACACTCATATGTTCGTCTGAAGTGTGATACTCTCCTAATAGTATTCATTATTTGTGACAAAAAAGAGAGAAGAAAAAGAAATGATCTAATGCTAATCCTAAGTTGTTCTAAATTATTAATGAAATTTGCTGCCAAATTTAGCAAAATGTGTGATTTGAGAACGATGGAATATATATATATATTCAATAGCCAATATGGATAATGTCTTTTGTACTGATAAAATTAAATAAATGAATCCGTCTAAAATTATGGAAACCAAGTATGATTGATGCCGTGTTAATGGGTCAATTCTCACAATGATGATTAAGCAAGATTTCTTTTTTCTTTTTTTTTTTGTTTTGTTTTGGAAAGGAAAGGGAGGGATTGGCCCCTTAGAAACTTCACTAGCCAGTACATAATGTGGGAAAATATCCTGAGATTCAAGAATTGGACAAACTCATAGCCACATAAAAAATAATAAAGAAAAGACAAAATAAAGGTGATATTTAATTTGATGTGTATATTCAACAATTCAATTTCCTTTCAATAACTTGTTATTTTTATGTCTCTAACTGTGTCTATCCGTGTACTCGAGCTCTTATATTATTGGGTAAAAGGGAGATTGGCCAGATTCAAAGAAAGGAATCTGAGGTGTTCGATTTGCTTTTGCAACAACCAAGGCTGGTTACCAAGAAGGAATAAAGCAGATTCAAAATCGTGAAGAAAAAGTGTTATCTCTCAAAAAAAAAAACAAAAAACAAGTAGTCATATGGTCCGAGCGAGAGAGAGAGAGAGAGAGAGTACTGTTATGGATTGGTCGGTTGATTGTGCTATGCATTATACAAGACGCATTATACTTGTATAGAAAAAGGATCCCTGAAATTATCCGTAGTATGGGCCTCTGTATTTGTGCCTAGCAAAGAAACGTCAATCTCCTGGAAAATGCCGTACCAAAGAGAAGGGTCGCCAGCCAATCGACCCTGGGAAGGGTCGGAAATCCAAGCCGAACCTCAGTATTCATAATTAAAAAATAAAAACAAAGGAGATTTCATGTAGTTGATGACGCGTGGATTTGTGTGAAAATTCTTTTTCTCTAACAGAACATGCACACAGCGGCAGCTTTCACTTTTGTAATGTCCCTGTTACTACTTGCGCTTGCCCTGTGTGTACTACATGATCTAACCGGGGGCACACAGAGAGAGAGAGAGAGAGAGAGAGAGAGAGAGTCTGAGATTCCAAGGTCCTCCGAGTCCTCACGTTCCCTCACATGTGCTCAATCATACAAACACTGTCGTCCCACACGTTTTAGATTCCCCTGTTACTACTGCTACTACGACTGCGGCCACTCCGACTACTTGTCATTTCTCCTACGAAGTTTGCATTTTTTTATATTAATTTTTTGGGCATTCTGATCCCACCGGAGTGACTCCACCCACTAATAGGCATCGCCCCCCCCTCTATTATATACTAAATGGTCTGTGTATATTTGCGGGACTTTGCCGGAGGAGGTCAAACGCTGTCGTTAAGACCATTTTTTTTTGTATATTCCCCTTTCTAGATTGCCCCCTTCAATCAATGCGCTTGAAATTTTGGTGCGTATAGAATTTATTTACTACACTTAATCATAACATCTTTAAGATACTTTATTTCAAAAATTCCTGTGCTAAAAGCACTGCCGTCCCCGTTCCTCGTTGGATAGGGGATTCTTCCTTCCTCACGCAGCGAAATCAATCAGTTGTTTTTGGGGGCTATCTTTTTACGCGTATAGAATCCTAAGATGCCACTTTATGAATTGCCCAGAAAAAGCCACGGATTTGACCATATGCATATCTAATTTAACAGACAACTTCTACAGCGAGTTGAACCCATTTGGCATCAGGCCATTGGTTTCGCGAGCATTGTCACAAAATCAGAATGCATCGCCAGTGCTAGTCAATCTCGATTGTCACTGTTTGGGAGTCACACAGTTGATACCTCTCACATAATACAGGGATTTACATGTTTGCAGCGAGGTCCACCGAGTCTGAGAGAATTACATTGAGGAACCGAGTCCACCTAGAAGTTGCTTCGCGGTGAAAATGGCCAAGTCACAATGCGGCACCGTATCAATTGTGATGCATGCTCTTTGATTATGGTATACTCTATTGTACTAGACGATCAGAATCGAGTACTACATATTTTATGGTGAACGAACCATTGGGTGTTCGGTCTTTTACTAGTAAGTGAAGGCGTTGTGCTCGAACCTATCTAGCCTTTCATTACCGATTCATAAATGCACGTGTATTCGCCTTTTTGCCGCATAATTGAAACAGTGGAGATAGGAATACACTCTCGTTCACTAAAGTTGGCTCCTAATGTAATCCGATCGTTCAAAAGTCAAAACCATCCCAATTAGTGGGGAATAACATACGCTGCGTGGGTTTCCACCGAATGGATAAAACTAATTAATAAGGCATTCTGCTGATGTATTTAATCACTAATCTTTTGCAAATTAAGTGCGCTGTCTTGTTCTTCATGCTTATTTAAACGAACTTTTTAGTTCCCTTCCTTTGAAAGAATTCCTGTCTTTTGAAGATCAAGGAAAGTATACAATGACTCTGTTCATTTTCTTGCGTTAAGTTAATTTCGATAATGACAAGTGCGAAAACCGTGTCTACGTCTTTTTGACTGATGATTGATGACAGAATTTTTGTAAGTCCATCCACGCATACAGATATTCGAACAGTCTTATGCTTTCAAATGGGTGCTTTGACGAGGAAGCGCCAAGGTTGTAAGAAAGCACGGTGCTTGATTGCAATTGTACAGAGTTTCTTATTTTGCAATTTCCGTCACAGATGATTAAGAATTCCTTTCCTACTAAAACTAGAAGAGCAGATAGAAACATTTACCTTGCACCTAGACCATGTGGGCGGACATACATTCTTGTCTTTGAGAGGGCAGCCTTCAATTATGAGTTTTTCTCTTTTAAAGGGTTTCCAAAAGCGGACAACAATTTTGAATGATCCACGTTTCTTGAGCTCTATCGTTTTCCTTGGAGCAGAGGATGTGCGTCGGCCCTTTTAGTGCCTCGGCTCGCCTATTCAGAGCCCGCACTCGGTCAGATTCACCAGTATGACAGCAACGGCCAACGTGTAATTACCTCCTCATGTAAGGAAAGCATTCCCCCATGATTTTTGGTCAGAATGGGAATGGCTTTTTGTGACGATTTGTTTGTTTTTATTAGCTAATAGACCCCCTCGGCAGGTCTACACGAAGTCTACCTTTTTGATGGACGTGGATTGGCCTTTAATTGATGTTGACTAGCACTTCATAATTCTGTTCAACCACCAAATTTTGGACCTACATGTTTGCTTCAAATTCCGTCTCACTGTTGCTTGATGGGATCCTTTTTCCTCTGGCCTATTGTAGAAAATCTCCAATGTTGGCACCATTTTCCTGTCTCTTTTTTTCCTCTTTTCTTTGGCACATGGATATATATATATATATATATATATATATTCTGTTGTCGGACATCATCTTGCTAATGGGTTAGGATTGATAATTTTCTTTTTCTGTTTTTTTTGTTCATATTTCTTGGTAACGAGGAGATTAAAAAATGAAAACATCGTAAACAACTACGATAAGAAACTTTATCCACCCTCGAAGTAATGACGCCAAGCATGTCCGCTTGAAGCAAAGTCTCCATTTCAGGGAATGGTTTCTTACAAGATTTAAGAGCACTCGTTAGACGTCCTTAAATTAGTTAACAAAATCTGCCCAAAAATTGTTTTTGCATAAAGTGTACCGAAGAAAACATTATTAAATGTGGAAAATAGTATAAACGTGGTCCTCGTGGCCTTTTGGTTTCGAGAACAACCCCACCCCCCCCCAGGCGCCCAGCGCGCAACCCCTCTCCTCACTCTCACATCTCTGCTCTTCGTATTTCTGTTGGCTTTTATTTTAATTTTCCTTTTTTAATCTTTCTTTGATCCTTTGGGCCTGTTTTAGCAGGAGACTGGGCATTTTCTTGGCAATCGTAGAGACAATCTTTCCAACACAACAGGAACATAAATTCAAGAAGACTCAGAAAATTGAAGCCCACTTGCGGCAAACTTAACCGCATCAAGGGAAAGAAGAAGAAAACAAGGAAAAGGAATAACTAAATTGGCATAATGGTCTAATTCCGTACATATCAAGCACTGACCATCTATAGATCTGCTTCATGCGGAGGCTACTTGGGAAGACAACGCATCTGCAACAATGGAATCTGAGAAGAGAAGCGCCAAAATTTAAGTCTGAGGCACCTTCGGATGGATGAGTACTTTGTACGTTTGAAGGCAACAGGATGTTAAAGCCATCTGCTGCAGTAGACACAAGCATTCCGGGAATCTGAGCATGCCAATGAAGTTCTTTCAAATCCTTCTGTCCCTGCTTAAATTTTACGGGAGTTAAAAATTAACTAGAGTGAAGACTATGGAATAGGATGTTCTGTGATCAGTAAGCTTGGCCGCGTACCCGGTGAACAAAGAGAAGTTGAGGGGGTAAATCAGTCGGGACATTTACTTCTTCTGTTTTAGCTCTGAATTCCGCTTCCTCTTCTTCATCCTTTTCCAATGAAAGGTCCCATATTCTGCCAGTGTAAAAGATATATGCAAATAAGCATCAGTACGCAGGAATCATTGAGATATTGGCATGTGTTAACTCAATGCTAGCTTCTACATGTTATTCTTTTCTCTTTTTTGGGATCTAAGTCAATGTTAATCTTTACATATTACGCACTCCAACTGATTGTCTGATGACAAAACTGCCAATGTAGAGGCCTCACGTGGACTCTGCTCAATGGATGTACCCGGGTATTTATGATATTCAAAATGAGCTACTAAAGATTTATCTTCTATCTGTCCACATGAAAAGCCAAGCACGATAATCAGAACATTTATTTGGAAAGGTAACAGCTAAGACATGCTCGTACAAAACAATAATCTAATGTGTTAATGATAATCACTGCCTCTTAACTGTTCTTTTGGGGGGTGGGGGTGGGGAAAGAGAGCTAGCAAGACAGATTCTCCCAATGTTAGCTTGTTCCTTAAAATTACACAGAGAGAACGGCGAAGGATCAGGTCCCACTGTGGGCCATAACAAGAGTGAGCTATATGTCAGAAATGTCATACCATTTTTTGCGCTAGCAACCCAAGATCACAAATAGAAAATGAACCATCATCACCTCCGGATGCAAGCAAAACACTAGCCAACCTATCAAAGCCAACACATAAGCAAATGAGTTAACTACCTACAAAGAAAAGCCGAAAATGTTGTAATGAAGAATAAACCAAATCACATTGATTCAATTACCTGTTTCACGAAATGACATTCACATCTGCATTATGTGTCTTAAAAGAAATTGCCAGTGACTTCCCCAGGCAGATATCCCATATTGCAATAGTCCCATCCACAGAACAAGAGGCAAGTACTGCATCTTCTACAGGGCTCCACTGCATTAAGAAAATATTAGGACAGAAGCACTTTACAACATTGACCAATCAAAAAAGAAAGCCCTAGACAGAGGATTGGAAGCAATTACCTACCTATATATCTTCTACACTTGCAGCATGCCCAATAAATGGCACAAGATCAACATTCCACGATGCACCAGGTGTGGGCTCCAATAAATGTATATAATTTTTGCGGTCATCTTCAATTGTAAATGCTCAAAAACATCAGACCATTTAGGATTCACACATTGAGCGTATGAAAACAAAAGTCATTGAATATGAGAATATGAAAAATAAAACCCAAAGTACTGGATACCAGCCTGTCAACAACATGCGGACTCCAAACTTGAATAATGGTTCCTGATTAAAAACTGAAGAAGCTCCCAGGGTGGCATCCTTTTCTGACACTGCTAAAGCATTCAGATGAACACTGATGTCCCATATCTGCATTTAAATTGGTCACTTGAAACTTCCATAACAGAAACTAGAACCCCAGCAACTTAATCAGCCAGACCATTGATATCTACAAAACTCCTATGCACCATTTTTCTACATCTTACAATCAGGAATAAAAATCACCCCAAACACATGAATGTGTTTATGAAGGAGGACTAGCCTAACCTGCACAAGACCGGTACCTGCCCAAGATGCACATATATGGGGATTTTGTGCCATGGCAGGTACACAATTCACACAGCCTTCATGAGATACATTACACAGCTGTGGATGCAATTTTCAGAATGTGAAAACACAAATTAAATGACCCATAATTCAAGAGGCAATCATGAAAACAAGAAATTCAAATAAAACAAGACCTGCCTGCAGAACTGGTGCCAGGGATCCACCATGCTCCTCATCTTCACTATCTTCATCACTGTCACTACTATCACCATCCATGTCAGATTCAACAGCTGTAGCTTTAGCAGGCACCAATTCACATCTTTTACCAGAAATATTGGACACTTCAAAGATTCTAATAGAGTTTCAAGAAGATTTCTCCGCCTGCAGATAATACTCATGCAGAGTCAACAATAGGATCAAGATAATGTGTAGAGTGCCCTTATCCCGCCACATTCTCTTTCCTCCATGATTGTCTATAGCATTTGAATAAATAATTGTAGCTCAGTAAAACTGGAAACTTAAGTGACACAATCATCAGGTTATTAAAAACACAGCAGGGAGCCCATTGAAAGAATGCAAGCATCCCTGTAATGAAAAATAGTTCTTTTTCTTTTTTTCGTTTCAATCCTAGGGCATTCTTTTCTCTTTATGAAAAGAAGGATCTTACCCGAGTACCAGGAACAAAATAGACCGTGTGCGGAAATTCGGTGCGAATCAAACCCAATGAACCATGGACTATATCGAAACTGTCAAAAGTAAGGACAAGATGAAGTATATTCCTCCCCCTTATACTCGCAACACTCAACCATCAACCTTAAACTTTTATTTCCATGAAAGAACAATCATGTTCAGTGCCAACGGGCAGAACATAAAACATCAACCAACGCAGGGGCTTAAGGATACGAATTGCATGGATAAAAAGGAGTTGATTATGCTAATTTCTGTTGCAGTTCAGAAGAAGAATATATATATAAAGGGAACCCCAGGCAAGGCCATCCAATGTGAAAGGCGTGAAGAGAATTGTGGGCAGGGGGGTCCCACTGAAGCTCCCCTCCTTCCTCCAGCTGATTCACTCCCGGCCGCCACAACCTGGCGGGCATTGACGGCAACGCCGACGAAGAAGAAGAAGAAGAAGAAGAAGACCCATCTCCTTTCTTTGAACCCTGTGCATTTAAGTGCACAAAAATAACCCAAATAAATAAGGGAAACCCATTAAAACATGGAACTAAACCGCTGATTATCTGATTGATTGAATGTAGAGGGTAGATACAAGAAGAAGAAGGATTCGCAGAGACGTTGTTCTTTCTCTTGGACTTTCTAGGGTTTTTGATGCTGCGAACCATTCTTGTTTCTCTGCAAGAGGCTTTAGTGGCCGTAGCAAGAAGAGCCGATGAAGGGACAGGAAGTCGAACAGTGACTTTGGGCTTGGGGTTTCAGAACGACGAATCCAGAACGTTTAAATTTGTGATGATTTATTGTAGGGTTCTCGGACCGGAAGTCCAACGGAGATTTCGTGTTTGGGCTCTTCTGGATTTTACCGTTGGGGATAAACATGGTTTTGGGCTTTAGGGTTGTACTCCTTTTCTTTTGTTTTTTTTTTTTTGCCCCAATTTAGGGTGGTAATTATTAAATGCGTTTTTCTAGAAGACCCATTTTCATGTAAATTTGCTCTGATTTATCATACATAATTTTTGTTCTTAAGGTTGAACATCACCAGTTGGCAGAGAGAAAAAACCAATGCGAGGAAGGCACACGCTCAAATTAGTTTCCAATGTTGCATAAAAGAAAAGGAAAAGAAATTGTTTGTGATTTGTGATCCATGATTAAAACCAGCATTTTACAAAAGGTCTTCGGTATTTTTTTGGGGGATTCTACTAAAAAATAAACATTTATAGTGTATTTTATCTCAGGTCTCGTTGCATTCTTAGACACACACACACACACACACAAAAAGAGGATCTAATTCAATCGCGGCCGCCTGCGTGGCAGGCCCAAAAGGGGACGTTTCATGTAGGATGGGCCTCATAATCCCATATCATTGAGAGCATGAACCCAAACACACGAACAAATGCCAGACAGATAGGGAGGGAGTCTTTCCCTACATGAAAGGCATCATTCAGCAAGTTGTCCACACAAACATGAAAGCATTAATGGAGCTCCATACCCATTGTCACGTTCTAATAATTCTGTGTTGGATCTTCTCCCACCATTTGACCCCACCGAGCTACTCGATTGAGCAGAAATATGGTCCCCGACAAATAGAGGACTCGGACTTGGATTGTGCTGGACTGGGGAGAAATCATTAGTTCCATATAATGCGGGGCTGAAGTTCCTTCTACTACTGATGGCAGCTCTCCTCTCAGCTTGAAGGAAGTGACCAAGAGAAGAAGTGTTGTTTGTGCTAATGGCATCGGTGCTTAGCCGTGAACATAGTGAGAAAAGCCATGGTCTTGATTTGTAATTATTCTGGTTCTTCAAGGCTTCTGCTGTTCTCCTTGTTGATCTTCGTGAGAACTCTAGAATGCTAGAAACTCCAATTAGGCTCCCTAGTGTGATGCTCTTGTCGTGAAAGAAAGATCCAGTGGACTGCAATTGAAGACAGAGGTTCTTTAAAAGTTATTAAAAAAAAAAAAAACATTGTAGAAAAAAGCAAGCCATGATCCTAAAACTGTATTCTCAAATGTTCCCTAGGATGCAGGTCTTGAGTGCTTCTACAAATCTGTTGAAGAGATTACCATGCAATCGAATTAATTGCTTCCTTTGTTAATCTTCGATGAGCATAACCCATATTGGCACCAAGTGCTAAGGGCCAACGGCGAAAAGCAAATAGAAAGAAGTGACAATGTGACAAAAGCTTTCCACTTGAGACTTCTCAAAACTGTTTGGCCAAGCATTTGGGACCCTGTGCTAGCGAAAAGTTCAACTTTAACACAGCAATGGCCATCTTCCTCATATTACCACTCTGAAGCACATATCAAGTATCCATGTGCAGATATTCTAATTCTACTATAAAGCAACGGTTTCACAGTGTACAATCCTCATAATGTAGGGCCTGAGGAAGAGTCAAATGTCACAAAGATGCTATCTTCCCGACTCTAACTTATGATTCCTAAGTCATAATTGGCGAGCACACTTTACAGGAGGAAAGGGAACACGTATATGTCCAAAGCCATCATTATGCACTGCACCATGCGGAAGGAGTAAATTAACTTCAACTTTGCTTTTCGCTTATGAACCAGATTATAAGGGGAAAACACATAAATTTGCTGCTTTTTAGGTACATAAGGTTAGGTGTCAACACATATAGAAGTTAGTCTCGTGTCTTGATGCCATTTACTTATTTAATCTAACTCCAGTAGTCCAGAGAAAGCAACGGATTCTCTGTGCTTGTGGAGGCTAAGAGTTATAGCTTGAATGCAGAAACGGTACATTCAATCGATTTGGTAATGTCACTTCCCCGCCGACGATTATAATGACACAGTCTACACTGACAAAACAGTTTTATTCTTTTATTGCGACACTGGGAAAACCATTAGGACAAAGGAAAAGGTTAATGATGCATGAACTTCAATGGCCTGATGGGTCTTCCTTTTGATGCTTTCGTTCGTAGATGAGCACTAAAAAAAAAAGGGAGAAAAGTAATGGGAGAATGACCTCTGTATCAAGATCCGAAGAAGAATCCGTGGTTGAGCTGGGAGAGCCGGTGAGAAAGGTACTAAACGAAACTGATCCATTTAAATCCCGGTTTCTGCCCAACCCAACTCTTGCATTCAGTAGCCTAAGGCCGAGAGGCCACCCATCTTCCTGGAATCACATGAGTTTGATCATACTATCGGATTCAAGAATGAATCATTAGAAGTTTCTAATGCACAAAACATAGTGCATACAAAAGGGTACGAATAGTTACCTGTTGAGCCATGAGTCCTGTGTATCCCGGCAGGATTAATTGGTTTACTAGGAGAAACTGCGCAGAGGTCACTTCAAAGATGGAACTTGATATCTTATAAGAGAAGAGAATTGGAAATGCGGTTCTGTCACAGGCTGCCCAGCAGCACTGGCTTCTTTAAGTAAGCAGAATCAGGAGAACACGCACAAAGCTACCCAGAGTGAGAGAGAGAATTAAAGTGATGGCTTGCCGTTCTTTTAGCGGCATTCCTGGCGAACTAGACCAGAGACAGAAGGGATTGTAGTGGAAGTGAGATGAAATGGAATAATATTTTCTCGGGGCAAGAGAAACGGGGCCACATGGAAACAGCAGAGAAGGGCCATGCTGCAGAGGATGGCAGGACTTTTGCCGGTATTGACCAAAATATCCCTCATCCTTCGTAAATTTCTTTTGGGTATGCAATCAAAGACACAAGAGTATCCCATGAATTGACCATAGGCCTTTGGGCAATGTTGAAGGTTTGAAAGTAGAATAAATTAGCAGGTCCACTTGCTGGTTATTTCCTTCTGTTCTCGTGGTAGCGGCTAAGAGACTTTTTAGTTTTCAAGAATATGAAAAGTAAAGGTAGTATTCACCAGTCTGCTAAGGAGAATTACGCACCAACTGGCTAGGACACCCTGTGTATCCTTCAAGGTCAAAAATATACATGACTTGCCTGGCCACAAACTTGGAACGTCCAAATTTTAACACTTGGACCGTTCCCTTTGTTTTTTTATTCGTTTGTTCTCGCTTATCAATTATTTTTCTTTTCGGTGGCCAAGCACAGCTTTCCCTCAGGAATGTGGTGAACTATCTCAGTACTTTGTATTCAGAAAGCTGCCAAACTTGGTTTGCTCTGCCCAGGCCAATCTTCCTAGAACTCTCATTCAGGACAGGACCTGGAAGCCGCATATGTAAAAGCCAGAGGCTCTATTGCCCTTAGATTCAATTTTTCTGTTCTAGCGCAGAACGAAGGACAAAGGAAGGATATTTCCGACTTAATAATTAGACTGCAAGACAGCAAAGTAATGCTTTGGTGTGTACATCAATATTTCAGCCCTTTTAGAGGCACCTTTTGTTCTTCCTGGTCCACATCTGCTAATCATGTCCCAAACAAATGCAACCAGAAATGTCTACTCTCCAACTCTAAGGAACAATGGTGGTGCAGAGAAGCACCAAATGATGGTGTCATCCCCACACAGGCCAGATCCACCACACAATGATCTTCTACAGGACTATATGAAAAATAACACCATCTCTGCCAAGGCATCATCATATTGTCATTAATGGAGCAAACAGAATTTATCTGAGAGAAAGGGCAAAGCATCCACAAGAAGAGGAGAAATTTTTCTCGACCTCAAAATGAAGACTAAATGAATGAAGCTATAGCAAGGAACAACAAGAAGGATTCCTCAGTTCTCAGTAGTTATTTTTCTGTCAAATTAGTACACTATGGGGCACAAGCCCATTGTAGGGTGAAAAATTCAAGATGCACCTACCAGGAAATTGAACCCCAAGAAGATCATATAAAAGGAGACTTCAGAAGCATCCCATTTGCCATAAATGGAAAAGGTAGCTCCAGATCAGAGAAGCATAGACAAATTAAGTTTGAGAGTTTGTTATACTCCTTTCTTGAAACTGATAAATTCTGTGGTACAAGTGCTTGAGGATTTTGACAGACTAGAGTTGCCTATGCATACAAATGGATGACTGTATGTATTAGTGAAAATGGTTGGCACGAGGTCGGCATTCACCAATTCCAAGAAGGTCCTGCAAATGTGTCAACAAGAATTACATTCCCGGAAGAAAAGGCAGTTTAACAGAAATTATATGAATGAGACATAGCTAATGATCTTTCAATGTCACAGATGGCTTTCTCAGCAACCAGCTTTCCATGATCAATTGCATTCATATGATAGCTTGAAACAGGTAAAATGGGATCTTTGGGGATGAATGATGTGTGCAGATATCAAGTGAAGCAACTCTTTCCATTGCCAATTAGAACAAGAGTCCAGGAAGCATGAGGTTTTATCTTCAGTTTAAATAAAGGGAAAGGCTCAGGATATTTTCAATTCCACACGTTGGACAGCCTCTCCAATGCATAAACTGTTTTGTTACTAAACAATGAAGTTTGTTTGAGGAAGCAAGGGAAAAACATGAATGCTGAACCTCTCAATACCAACTCAAATTTAATTTTTTATGCAAAATTAGCGAAGTTGTGAATGTTAAGCTGATGCACGTGCTCTCTGCAAGTTGTACCTATGTAATATGAGAATATTGAAATAGGTGCAAAACATATGCCTCTACCATACCCCACTTCTTCCTTTTCCTTCTTGTTTAAAGTTTTATGTTCAGCAGTTGAACCTATCTGACAAGGCTGCAAAGCAGCTGAGATTGTTAAAGCTTTGTTCTGTTAAGTTGGACTAAAGTTCAAATTCGTCAAAGATTACAAGCATAAATGTGGAAGAGTAGAGAAGTAGGCCAATTTATGATACTGAAATCATGTAATCCATATATCAACATTCATCAAACAGCAAAGTTTGGAAAGCAGGAAGAGAAAAAACATACCTGGCAGGCCTTATTTTTTGCCCTGGTCTCTGCTGTACTAGGAATATCATGATTTGGCTTTAGAAATCGCTTCTCACGCCGATCACAGGAGCCCCATCCATCAGAGAACCTGCCACCCCTTATAACAGAGAGAAATGGCAGAGTAAAGCAATTATCATCAGAAAAAATGAGATATGCTGCCAATTTATTCTACTGCATCAAGCCTAAAAGGTTACATCTGAACCCCACTCCACTCCGCTCTCCAAAGTCCAAACATTCATTTCTGATGAAAAAAGACATACTGCATATATGCTCGAACCACAAATTCGGCACGCTGGACATTCCGGCTCTCATCAAATTCAATGGTCTTGTCTCTGATTTCATAGGAGATATTGAAGTAAAACGAGATCTTCCTCCAGCCTATGTGAAACGTAAAAATGAGATCGACAACCTACTCATATGGCCTGCCACTTGGTAGAATAAACAAAACAAAATTAATACCTGACTTTTTAATGAAAGGGTTGCCTGAAATCATAGTGTAATCTGATTTCTCCAAAATCTGTTCAATAAAATGAGAGATGCCAACACAATCATTATTAAATCAAAAGCTTATATTGGAGCGAAGGAAGGCAAAAAGCAATGAATAAGATCTCTTGCTGAATCAAACATAGCGACAAAACAAATCGAAGCAATTACCGCGATGGCTGCATCCTGATAGTCCTTGAAAAGCGAAACAGAAGGAAACATCGCGTTCAAGCAATGCCTCATAACATCCTTCGCGTCGCGGTGGACATGGCTCCCGAGAGAAACCTCCGATTCATCATTATTAACCTCTTTGGCATCAAACCTTCCAATCTGCGGAGACAAGTGTGCCGCGGGAGACTTGTACGAGGCGGCGTTGGCGATCGGAGTCCTGACCAAAGCCAGAGGGCTGGTGCTGTCGCTCACCTCGGAGGGGCAAGGCTTGGGGATCTTGTGAGGCCTGCGATAAGGACTCAGATTAGGCGGATTGGTGCCGAACTGGTGCCTAGGGTTTTGAGGAAGCCGCGGAGGATGAGAGCGGCCGGAGATCGGGGTGGACGGCGATTGGAAGTTGGAATTCGAGTACTTGAGGGCGGGAGGTTTGCGAGCTTCGGAGTAAGAATGGGAGGCCTCGGCGGAGTCGATCACGGCCCACAATGCGGCGTCGTCCAGTTCTTTGTCGTCGATTGAGTAGGAAATCGACGAGCTCATTTGATTTTGGGACTTAGAGCTTGATGGAACTTGAGCCGATACCAGACATTTTTGGCTTGCATTCTGGGCTCTTCACGGCGAACGGATAGGCAGCCCTTCGCCTCTGGACCCCCCCTTTTTTTAATATTAAAAAATAAAAACTATTTGTTTAATAATTATTTAAGCACCTAGCCATGTGGGGCCATGTGGGGAAAGGCGGTAAACTTCACCAACTTCAAATTTAAATGTAAGGAAACCTTGCAATAAAATGTGATATTAATTACTGGCAATATGCGGAAAAGACTCTTTCGGTCATCGATATTAGGGGATAGGTTTTTTTTTTATTATTATTTTTACGGAGAAATTAAATTGAAATATTGGTAGGTGAATTTTAAATTTTATTTATGATTATAATAATTAATATATTTATTTTTTTTAAAAAAAATAATTATAATAATAGCAATGAAAATTTCATAAATTCAAATAAAAAATATTATCACTCGTTTTAAAAAAATAATTATTAGCAATACAAAAAAGGAGAGAAATTAATATTTACTAATATTGCAAAAAAATAAAGTCATTATTACAAAATTAAATACCTTATAATTTTAACAATTTGACAATGTTTTAATTGTATTGTAGTATAATATATATTAATATACTATACTAAAAATTAAAATTTTAGATTGCGAGATTATTATTACGATGATGAAGAATATTAAATATTTATATAATCTTAATAATTTTTTAATATTAAATGAATTATAATTATAATAGATAAAAATTAGATTAGTTTTGCCATTTTTTTAATTCTCAAACATAAAGGACAATTGAGTTCAAGAAAACTCTATTTGTCTCGTGCGGTACGCGGAGAAGAAGCAGGCATTTGAGGTCATTACGGTTTCAAGAAAACATAACGAGTCCAAAGAACGACGTAACGTTGACTCGAGGGGGATGTTCGCCTCTTATCCTAGAGACAAAAGCTGCTCATCCTACGCCCTTGAATCGTTTCAACGCCGTTTTTTCAAGAAGCTTAAACGGACTGCGACGACCGCCAGTCTCATCACAGACGCTTAAATCTCGCGGCTCAGCCTCGAATGCACGAGCGAAACGTCGTCGTCTATATTCGGTGTCTCCACAGCCATCGATACCGCCATGAATGGCTTCAACTCCTCCACGGGCCAATCAAAGTCACGGACCTCTCTCTTCAATTTCATCGCGGCGGTTCCCCGTCGCTGACCAATCTTTTCGCAGATCGAGGATCTTCAAGCTTCTTCTTCTTCTTCTTCGCGTCTATCTTTCTCTCTTCTTGTTTCCTACTGGACTGCGTTGGATTCACCCCCAATGGCGGACAATTCTAGCCTCGATGGTCTTCCCTGCACAGTCTCTTTAAGGTTCAAAGCACGCTTGCACACTGATAGAGAGAGAGAGAGAGAGAGAGAGAGAGAGGGAGGGTACGGATAAGTGATGGATGAGGAAGGGCGGACAAGGCGTTGTTGGACGTCGTCAATGGAGGCGAGAGGACTCGAAGCTGGCGATATTTTTCTTGTTCTCATGCTTTCCGGCCTCTAACTCGTTCTAATTTGCTGAATTTATTTGAACTCGAGCGCGCTCTTACATCAAACATACAATACAGATATATATATATATATATATATATATATATATATGTATGTGTGTGTACCTGAAAGAAATGGAAGTCACGGAGCGAAATGAGCTTGGGTTATTATGTTTTCACTGTTTCTTTTTTTTTTTTTTTTTTTGAGAATTATAATTACGGTTTAATAATGGTACTCCCGTCGTGATTCAGTGATATTGATAATAATGGAGCATCTATACATCAGTACAGGCAGAGATATCCTCGAGAATTTGCAGGAACAGAGCAAACAGGGGAAGGAATGCCCAGCAACTTTTCTGTTATTTTCGCCCATGATATTGAGAGGCATAAGATGGATGAAAAAGATTGGCTAATCTACTAGGGTACTTGCATTTGCATTTTCAATAAGAAGTATTGCTCTTGTTGTTTCACTTCACCAAGGCTCGGCATTTCTCCTACTGTTGTACCCCCAATTGTGCTTCGGAACGTAAAGCTTTCACGCCATACCTCAGTTCTCATCTCGACCGACGCAAAAATTGTATTTTTTATGGGCTAAAATAGGTTGGTCTGGCGGCCAATCCTACGAGGCAACCCAAAATTCTGATAGGCTCTAATTTCACCTCCCAATGTCGCTGCCACGATTACCAAGCCCCATGCTGTTGCTTGGACAGTTTGGTTGCTGTGGCTACCAATGTCAGACCATGGCCAAGAGGTGGACCATGAAGAGGAGCAAACAGCTGCACCACTGGGAATGGAAGGGGGGATCACCACACCTTCGTGATGAAGAGTTTGAAGTAAAGGGCCTGTCAATGCCAGAATTGGTTCAAGAAAGTTGAGACACTTCCATCTTCTGGCAGAGTTGGAGCCCTGTCTATGTTGTTGTTTTTCTTTGGAAGAGGTGGCAATTTTCTCTTTTCATATACATCTGCAAAGTTCTCTTCCCTAGTCGGCAACCCATTGGCCGAAGGCAGAAAGTATCTCTTACTATTTGCTACTGCATCTTCTTTGGTAGGTGATGTAGAAGCAGAAGAGGGTTGTGATGCTGAGGAGCGTTTTGATTGCCTTTTCGGATGCAACACTACAGGTGGGGGATCACCCTTCACAATCCCATTCCACGGGACAGATACTGACACAACTGTGCATTGGAAGGTCTCGTAAGATTGGTTAGTTATTGCCTTTTTCAGTTCCTGCTCGATGCTCTTCTCGCTTTCAGACATACACACGAGAATCTTCACTGGCAGATATCATGTATTTCCCATCTGAACTGAATGAAGCTGGAATTTGACTATTGACATTTCTAAAGCCTGTTAACCAGAAAGCATCCGTTATGATCGCCTACCTCTGAATTGATGAATGAGCTCTGTGCCACCCAAAATCCGTATCCGGAAATCAGCAGAAGTAACTAACACTTCAGATGGAATCCCTGGGGAGAACTATTTAAGTATAAACTTAGTTATCATGTGCATGACAGACAGTCATAACGTAACCAAAAAATGTAAACGAGACAAGTCACGTGACTAAGATGCAGTGATGATTTACCTGAAAGCCCGTAATCTCTTTTGCATGAGAACGCTTCTTGTGGTGTATGACACAATTGTCCATTTGACTCAGCTTGCTGTCTGGATCACCAGATTAATAACATTAGAGTTTTGTACACAGAAAGAAGCAGAGGAAAATTTCTTCAGTACAACCATTATACAGTACATCACTAACGCAAATGCTGCAATAGCAAATGTACTGGTACAGCTGTAAAACTGAAATTTTTCTCAGTGTTGGAAAGGGTCGATAAACCCTTTCTCTTCTTCTTCTTCTTCTCGGATGGCAATGGTGTAACCTCTCCCAAACTCGTTACTGAACTACACATGGATGGATGAAATTGGCTCAAATTCCCTTCACTCGAGGCCATGACTTCACATTCTTGCACCTCCCAAATATGAATAGTCCTGTCTTCACCCCCACTAGCTAGGAACCGCGCATCTGGACTGAATTTGATGGTCCAAATTGAGCCTTGATGAGCCTGAATTTCCTGACACAACTGCATAGCACTAAGTTCTTTGTAAGGTTTCCCAGACTGCCTAACCTTTATCCAGCCTGAAGACGAAGAATTCTTGCTTGGCTTCGGCTCGGGCAATGCCGAATTTTCCCTCTCTCTATCATGTTTTGATCCAGTCATAGACAAAGTATAAGCCACACCTTTTATGTTCTTCAAAAAAGTCGCGCCTTTTCTCTTGCTCATCCACAAACTCTCGGAAAGATGCGAATTGGCAGGGATTTTCCTATCATTTTCTCCACCACCGTCTTGCGTTCCCGAAACAATATTTTCCCTCCGCATTAGCTTCTTATCAACCGGTGAATGCACGACGCACTTCTCAAATTCTTCTATTGTCAATTGCTTTCCTGTTTGGAGATCGCTGAGCCTATTCCACATGCCGTCCTGATCATACTCTTTGACAATAAAGTCTTTTCCAGTATCGAAACTCTTTATCAAGAAAAATGCACCGAACCAACTATTCGACAAGATCGCCTGTAATGCACCGCTGTGCCTAATTGACGGCACAGTTCCGCCATCCTTTGGCCAAACTCTGACGGAATCCGGGCAGGGGCATATTCGAGAATGCGATACAATGATCACGGAAGATGTTCTGGTGAGCCGTTGCTTGGAAATCACGGAAAGCAATTGTTCTTTTCTTTTCTTGTCAATGGAAAACGCTCCAATTTCACTGTCGGACCTGAAGTGCATGCGCAGTACCGGCAGCGGAGAAGGCGAAGGCTGTTCCTGCTTTGCGTCGCGGTGGTCCCGATCTTTGTTATTCTCAGGCGAAACGTTAGCATTACCGTTGGATGCAATTTAATTGGAAACGGCACGATTCAACTCTTTACTTGCCATTCCAAGAATCTCCTCATCGGAGGTTAAGCCCATGCCTTGAAAGAGACGCTTTCGGCGTTCTGTGATGGATCCGGGTGCTGCCATCCAAATGTCGTAATGCGGGGCAATGGAAGCAGCCGCGGCGTCGGCGTAGCTACGGAATCGGTTGGTGGGAACGGAGGAAAGATAGGAAATGGAGGAGGAGAGGGACATGCGAGCGTCGTCGAAGTCATTTTCCTCGTCGGAGCCGAAGGAGGAGGCCAAGTCGAGTGGGAAGACGGAGGACAAGCGACTGCGAGTCTCAAAGAAATGATCGTCGTCGTTGTTGTCGTCGTGGTCCTCCAGGGCATCCCAATTCATTGTGAGCGTTCTTTTCCTCTCCGTTTTTGACAATAACAATTATTGCTATTTCTGTTCTTTATATTAATTACTTCACAAGGCCAAAAAACCAAAAACAAAAACTAAAAAAAATCAAAATAAAAAGGAAGGAAAGAAAGTCAAAATCATGAGAAAGAAGAGAAAGTCTGTGTGTGTGTGTGTGCGTGCGTGTGTAACGTGTGTGATTTGGAAAGTGATTTTTAGTTTGCTTGACCTGAGAAGAATGGGGCGGAAGAGAGGAAAACCAGGGTGCGGAGATGGCTCGTTTCCGTTTACGGGTTTTTGTCTTTTGAGGGATAGTTTCCTGAAGAGAATTGAAAGGGTCAAAAAAAAAAAAAAAAAACACATTACCTATCACTTGTCTTCACGTCTTTTGGGCAAATTATTACTCGAATTTGATTTGATTTGATTTGCTTGTTTTTACAGACCCAACTAATTTTTTTTTTTTTAAAAAGCGTATTTTTACACATCATGAAATCTCCAATGCCATTTTGCCAATTCAGCTACTCCTTTTTATTTATCATTATTTCGGCCTGGAGTTGTCAAACACTGCCCAATGCCCTGGGTTGCGATTATGGAATTCCAAATATATTGATTCTATCTGCCGATAATGAACGTGAGTATTCCTTTTTTCGGACATGAATACAAATGATATGGTTAGTGAATAATGATGGATAGTTGGATTCACAGTAATGCATTGACCAAGATTTAAAACAAGAAAAAAGGGCATTCTTTTTTGGTGGGTTCTTTACTTGGTTGTTTTTTCTTTATTGTTTTTTTGGGTTACACTTTTCTCTCGGTTTCTCTGATCTCGAAAATACAATCGAAGACACCAAGTCCATGCCCCAAGATACTCTGCCTACTGGAAGGGCTGTTGGGCCGGTATCTTGGGTCTCAATTCTTTTATTACAAATATATATATATATATATATTATGTAGTTATATAAATTCAACACGAGTGTATTTTTATATCACTAAGTTTTAATTATAAGTTATATTTAATTTATTAGTTATTAAAAAATATAACAACTAACTTAACTCACCGTTAATTGCATGTGAATAATTGACCAACTACAACTAATAGTTAAATTTTAATCACATATGTAATCTATATATCTTTTTTTTTTTTTTTTTTGTAGTTAAAGAAAGCTCTTCCCCGCTCCTCTTACTAAATTCTAGTACACACAGAATTAAGAATCGCGAGGGGGGCTTCCTAGTCCTATCTAGGCATTGAACAGTCAGATCTTCCAAGGGAAACAAAGGGGTAACGGTTTCTGCGAACATTTCTTTACAGATTTACTAGTATTTGCCACGAAGAGTACTGACCATGGAGGATGTTTGCTTCTCTTGTGCTTTGGAATACTACAAAGATTCTAATGTGATTACAAATCTGGGAGAAATTCTACAATCATGAGCCGGCTAGGGATTTGGGCACGCCCCTAATTTGTTAGATGAAATCTCAATAAACAAATGCGCTTGATTAAAGGATTAACCCTTGTTACTTGAAACTATGGTTTTATATTGAATATTGACTTTGGTTAACATGGAAATGAACCCTATTACACAAAGTATATACTGTCACCTCAAATTGCTATTGCGTTAATAAATAATACGTCAAGCTGGAAGCTTTCTCTCGAATAAGTCTCTGGGAACAAACTCTCTTCTTTGAAACAGTATTAATAATTTGGGTACAAAAGAGTTTAGATGCGGTAAAGTCTTAACTACGTCTCCACCACTTTTCTTTCTCGGTTGGTGCTTCATTTTTTAACCTTTTCCAACTTTTAACTTTACAACATCGCCAAGATGATGGCCAATCCAACCATATGAAGATCTACATCAAGAACTGAAGATCGATGAAAGAAGAAGACAAGAAATTATATGTACGTAACCATCATGGCTAATACCAAATATATATATATATATATATAATCTCCAACTGGGTCATCATCCTTATTGTGGAAATTAATGCAAGTGTAAATTTCTCGTTCCTCAATATGCAAAAATTGTCTTTGCCAAATCAACATTGATCAATTTATTGGTTGGTCATCGGCGGTCGTTCGAGCTTTCTTGGTGTTGTGATGCAAATCAGAACGAACAGGCCTTTGAAGTGGCGACTTGACTTCCTGCGACAGATCAGGCAGTAAACTTATACGTGCATTTGGCGACGATGCTTTTCTTTTAAGTGACGGAAGAGGCTTGGCTTTTCTTGGTGCAGGTGGGCATTCTTTGATCGCTGGGATTTTGTGCTCCAAAGATGTTGGGGTTCTGAATCCATCGCCTCCGTCATAATCGTCGTCACCATTGGCATTCAATTCTCCTAAAGACGGCGGCTTTTTGGATTCTACAAAAGCATCTGTACAAGTTTTGTGTTCTTCTTCTTCGTTTTCTTCTTTGGATCTTTCTTCTTGACCGTGTTGACAAGATTCAAGATCTAGTGAATCGTTGACATGGGACTCAGCTTGAAATTCTGCAATGGGTCTCTTCAAGAGATTGAAATCGACCTCCTCTTTATCTTCTTTGACGAGAAGCAACTCCAAATTGGACATACTTGGGATGGACATCTCAGCAAGGTCTCTGGAAACATGAAGAGATCAAATCAACCACAGATGATAAGAAGAAACAAGAAGACAAAGGGTGTGCTTGTTCTTAGATGTGCAAGAGAGAGAGGTAAAGAGTAAGAGACAAGGATAGTTTGTTATAGATATCCTACATAAGTAAAGGAATATAATCATGAAGCCACCACCTTCCTCTGTTTGTATATTGATTTGCTTCAGCTTCTTTTTAAGATTTTCAGTTTTCTCTACGCTTTTGGTTGTTGGGTGTCTCTCTGTGTGCGTGTTTCAGAGAGAGAGGGCTTTATAACGGAGCTTATAAAGGGGGAGAGGAAAAGACAGAGACTCATGTGTGCATCGGATCCTTCGCCGAGGAGGCTTTGAAAGCCTCCACATTCACTAACCGATCGATCTTCTATCTCATTTTCAATGAACACAGTATGAGTAAATACAAATACAATACAGTGAGACTTAGGAGACTATATATTATATCTTTTATTTCGCACCTGCTTTCTTTCCTTTTTTTCCTTTTAGCTGCTGTCTCTCTACGAACTTTGATGCATCTATGCACGTGGCTTGCTTCCTGGGGACCATGTATGGTTGGTTTTCATCTCATCTCATCTCATCTCATCTCATCGTATCGTCAGAGTAGGTGGCTAGATGATGTGGGACGGAAGGGACGAGCAAGAAAATTACACAGGAATCATCAATTGTCAACCACCCTAAGCAGTCTTGCAAAATTAAATAGAGCTAGGCTAAAAGACTGGGAAGGAAAGGTTATAAAGTTAAATAGGAGTTAAACTCTGTGTTAGAGTTTAAAATTAACTAAGAAAGAAGAATAAGTAACCTAACTAAAATGTATAACCTAATAGTTATCATAAATACAAAATGTTAATAAAATTTTAAATAAAATTTATCTAAAAAATACTTTTTAAAATAATAATAATAATCATAATCATAATAATAATAACTTATTCTTCGTTGCAGGTCTTATTTTTATTCTTTAGTTTGTCTAATAATTTTTGTATTTTCGCCTTTTTCTCGTTCATTAATTTAATTTAAGGGTACCTTGTGGTCACGGGCAATGATGTTTACACGCCACCTCCTTCCTGCTTGTTTTGATGGTTTGGAACCTGCCAGATACCTGTATCGGAGGGTTAATAAATAACAACAATACAAGATCATTGACGTTTTTCGTGCACGAGACATCCGAATCTCCATCGGAGCTCTTTTGTCCATCTAACCATCTCTCAACGCAAGCCGAGCTACGTGGAGCCCAAGTGTTGGCTCCACACATATTTATGAAGTTTAATTTCCATCAATAACCTATGAAGCAACTTGAAAGCAACAAGGCAACCGAGGAGCTAAGAGCCCATGTTAGTAGCTCATCGGTTAATAATTAATTAGGCACCGTGTGTCAACTAACGAAATGAATCTCTGTGCAGAGATATTGCTGACAAAACAAGAGTAGAATATATATCCCAGAGAGTTCGCAGTTGCACTGACTCTCAATATAGAATTGCTGTAATCTGCTCCATTTCATCTCATCGCCTTCCTGTTGCCCATAGTTATTGTTATGATTATTTCTATTGGGTCCCTTTGGCTTCAACGTGGACTCCTCTTTATTTATGATGACACGTGGGTGCACATCCATCCAAATTACTCGAGGGACGCTAATAAATAAGCCATTCTCATGGGAAATCGATACACTCGCTACTTTGAGTTCTTTCCTTTTTAACGGTAGATTCATAACTGAAAAATACGAATCTTTGATCAATTTGTTTCGGGTCTCAAAAAAATCTTTTCCACGTCAACTTTAACGCGGCATGAACTCCTATGTTGATCATATCATATCTATGGCTAATTGATTAGATTTACTTAAAATTCTCACAGACTAATTAGTGACATTTTAAGCTAAAATATGGGTTTTAGTCCTAAAAAGAGTTGAAATATGGGACTGATGAATTATTACAACAGAACGGAAGCCAGGCCATTTGGGGGTCAAATTTTGGTAACTTTGGATTCCTTCTCTGAAATTGGAAGGAGAGGAACGGTTGTCCACCTGCTATCAACTACTTGTTATCTGTTACTTCGCATACACGTCTAACATTGTCCTATTATCTCGTGATACTACACACTACAGCTTAACGAGAAAATGATCGTGGCTTCTTTTGAATTTTGGAGTGCATGGTTTTCATCATCAAAAATTCAAAATAGTTTTAACTTTTAGGAGAGCCTTTCGCCCGAATTAAAGTGCCGCGGGCACAGAGACTCTTGATTTGTTTACAGTCCGCTGATCGGAAAAGTGTTCTACCCCCAATAACACCAAGCCGCGTGACCGTTGATGAGCCATTATTTTTGGGCTCACTCAAGTACAAGGCAAAATCGTATTTAGTAAGATTGCTCAATTAAAAAATAATTAAATTTAAGGAGGGAGCGTTTGGATGAGAACTAATAATTGGACGGTAAGAAGAACACAGACACTCTCAAGGGGCCATATCATTGCACGTGATTCACATGGTTCATAATTTTGCCTCCATTGACCACCATCATGCACCCCATGCCCCACAATCATCTCCTCCCTACGATCCCCACTAATCTGCACTTGGTAGTCTCAGTTAATTAACTCTCTACGGTCTCTCGCCTTCTTAGTAATAAGCGTGCCGATGGCCAACCAAAAAACAAAAAGGGAAAGTGCTGCGGATAGGCATGGGTGCACCCATGATCAATTTGAAAGTGTTAATTTGTATGCTAATTGGTCTGAATAAAGTGCAGGAGGGGAAAAGGATCGAAATTAGTCTCCATTCGTCAGCTTGGAGTGGAGAATGTGAGGGTCTAAATGAGATTCCATTTTCAAATGGTTTGCGGTTGACGTTAAGACCAACAATCCCTTGGATCAAATTTGCCCCATCGATGTGGGGGCACGCCGAGATCCGTCATATTTGGTAGCCGTGGTATATTTTTAGACAATGTAACGAGGGCTCGGTGTTCATCTGAACATTACAGCTATGAATCCAATTTATACGATTGTTGTATCACGTTTTTCAATCCATGTACCAAAAATAAATAAATAAATAAAAACTATTATCTTTTTCAGTGTGTTAATAAAGATGGTAAAGAAGGACCAAAAAGGTGTGCATATTTGAGCATTTCACGGCAATCGTAGCTCAGCTACCGCTCTCTTTGTAGGTGTTAGTTGGCCCGAGGGAGGGATGCGAGCGATTGTTGCCCCTTCAAGCCATAGCCATTTTCAGATACTCTCAATGGCACACGGTTCCTCTACTTTTTGGAAACGGCATCACTAGCTAGTTGGCTGTACTGTAGCTTTCCTCGCGTACAATTTCCGTGTTGTCCACTCCGTTGTGTTTCCTGTTTAATGTCTTCATGTCTGAAATTGCATCCCCACAACTCCTGTTTAGGTTGTTTTCTTTTCTTCCCCTCTGCGATTTCTAGGTGTTCACTTCCTTCTCTAGGTGATTTGGAAAGAACGGAAACCATCATCGTGGACATTCTTCGGGTCTCAATGTCATGTGGGTCAATCTGGAAGGTAGGTTGGTTGACTCGAATCGGGCACGTGCGGGCATGGAGGGGTTCAATTCTCCGTTTCTCCGAATTTCAGAGGTCCAGCTCTCGAGCGCAATTTAACAACTCTGGGCCTTAAAGTGTCCAATCATGACAGGGGCTTTATGGACCATTACAGAAAACACCATACCCCCGTATCTGACGGCCCAATATTTCTGACCCAACCCCGACCACTATCACGCCGCCGTCTCTTTGCCCGAGTTGTTGCTTGCTTTGAATCCCCTCCTCCTTTCTAGAGAAAGGGAAATTTAAAAAATAATAAAAATAAAAAAAATAAAAAAAAGGCCTCCCCCGGGCTTTGTGCGCTGAAATGGGCTAAATTTTCTAATAATGCTGACTGCCTCTTTAACAGACCACTGCAAAATTTGATGGCGATTGATACTTCAACCAAAAAGCAAAGTTCGGGGGGAAGCAAAGTTCACCGCTCATGTCCATGCAGTCCAGCTCTCTGTAACATGGATTTTATTCGGTTGTGATGAAGTGCTCAGTCCTTTGCTTTATTCTTAATTACAAATCTCTAATACCTAGATTAAAGTAACCAGCTGTCTGGTACAACTGGCCTGGCGCATCAAGAGAGACAAGAGTTTAACCCCTCGCTTGTGATTACCAAATTTTACAAATTTGTGATTACCAACAATAATGTGGGTGGGATGTGCTGAGCACTCCTGCGCTGTCTTTTGACACCCCCCCCCACGTCCCTTTCCATGAAGCTAACCATTGGTTATTACTGTGTCAAAATAATAATAATAATAATAATAATAATAATAAAAGTGGCAGTATTTCCCCCGGCGGGATGGCTGTCGAAACCCATGGACGATGTACTTTTATGTAGTGTTTGCGTCTGTTTATTCCCTGGACGATGCATGGGACCATTCTGTGGTCATGTCAAAATCTGGAACTCTCTGCCTTTTGTTGGATTCGAAAAGTTGTATTACTCTCTCATCATTCTCATGGAATCTCACAGAATGAGGCCCTCTTTGAAGGGAGAATTCTTTCTTTCTTTCTTTTTTCTTTAAATTTTGGGGGGGGGTCCTAAAATGTAGAATTCATTGTTGTGAACGAAAGAGTACATGTTCGGGGTAACGCCAACAGCAATTGGGCAGTGGGCCCACGGTTCAACACCCGCCGCTCCACCGCTCTCTTCATTTCCGGATTTGGCCCTTATATAATCTTTTTTTCTTTTTTTGTCTTTTCCTTGGAACACAGCAATACGCGCGTTGCCACTTTAATTATAGCTGATTGGATCTACGATAACAGCCATGTTTTAATTCTTACATTTTTCTGTTCTTTTGTTTCGTTATGAATTACATTAAATTATCTATATTTTTTATTTAAATTCTTCTAATTAAAAAATTTAAATTTAACTTAAGTCATTTTCTTTTCCCCTTCCTCTCGCTATTTATCAAAATTTGATTACTCCTTTTCATTAGAATATTTGTAGGTCCATATCAAATATATCCAAATCAACAAAAATCCCACTCCCCCGATAAATTTTTAATTGGTGTTACATCTATTTTCTGAATATTCTTATTATTTATTAAGTTCAAATACAAAAATTTATAAATTCCTAAAATTTTGTTTCGCGTATGTAACTTGTGAATACAAAAATTTCTGAAACGAAAAAGTCTGGGAGCATAGACTCTCTATAGCGGAAAAGGGTCATAGATTCCAAATACAAGAGCTTGAAGCTAAACCCCACTAAAAATTAAAAACATATAATAATAAAACTTTCTTATTTTCACCTTCTGTGACGCTCCTTTGTCCAACTCTCTACGTTACGTTCATGAGACTCTTACTTAAATTCATGTATTGCTGACAAAACCGCACAATTGACGGTTGGGCTAAATATTTTGAAATCTAGACTTCATATTGAATGGCTAAAAATCAGTGAATATGTACATTTGACGGATACACAACAACAACAGCTCTTCCGACGTATCTTTTTCTCGTGAAGGAACAGGAGTTCTTTTCATATCTGGGCCGAAACATTGCATTGGCTTTAGAGGAAGTTAAAATTGGATTGTCGATGCAGTCGAACTTTGCTTCTTGGCGTTTCAACTTTAGCTAAAACCTCTTTTCAGCGATAATTCCCCCAGGCGGAGGACACTAGTATTAGACTGGAGTTGAGTCTTGGTCCACTCTGCTCCCACCCAGGATCTTGTAAAAAGCCACTGTCAATCTGTTTTCCTCTTCCAAGCCGCACAATTCCAAGTTTTTGACAATTTTTAGTTTGGAAATCACGAATCGTGATTTGTCAAATTTGGGTGAATCATTTCGGAATTTGAATAAGCATCCTCAAAAAGCCACGTACCAATAATTCATCGAAAAAAGAGAAAAAAAAAGAAAAGAAAAAAAGGTATCCTTTTAGGGATAGAACTGCGTGCATGTGTTTCCACAACTATGCAATATTTTGGAATGACTTTCAGATGCAAGGACCATTAGATTATATCGGATTTTAAATTACTGGCTCAAGGCTGAGCTCTTCGGTCTCGAATAAGAAATGGGTTGCCCACAAATTAATCTAATCATCTAACGTCTGACCAAAAACGTGGATATTAACGACAATCACTATCAACCCACCTGCACTACATTGTTAATTATGCTTACTTATCGGTTTGACGCAGCCTAGATATATTTTATATAGAGGATTTCACAAGCTACTTCACCCTTTAATTTAGTGGTTCTATTTATCTCATTACCTGGTCTTGTAATTGACCACGGGCATACAATGGCAATGACTCGTTTAGTGGCAAACCCGCTAGAATAAATTTGAAAAACAACCTTGCCGGCTCAATCAGCAATTATTGCCCTGTTACAACTTAATAAAAATGGGCTGTTCTTTGTTGTTTAAAAAATATATATATATACAGTAAATAGACCGACTACTTAGAATAATTAATTTTATGGACCTTATGTTAAAAGTGAAGTATAAATTTGAATTTTTTTTCTTTTTATATTTCTTATATATATATATATATATATATATATATATGTAAATACAACAAATCGAAAACGTAAAGATTGAGACATATTTCTAGTTGATAATGTGTATTTTTAAAAAAATTTGCGGTAAGGGTATTTATGTTTTAAAGTCAGCTTGTAAAGAGTAGTTTGTTCAAGTCGTCTTTTTCTGTGTGGATCTTTACTTGTTCATTTTATTAAATTTATGAGCTTCAACTTAGCGTGAAATTGAGATTGATTGATGATGAAAATATCTAAGAAATTCATATATGAACAATTTGTATGTTACACACGGTAAGCAAAAAAGGGGAGAAATTTTAAAACAAAAGTAAAAGAGAAAAAGGAAGAAATGGCAAAACCTTTCCTGTATAATTTTTTGTTGGCCGGTTTTCCTATTTACACGCATGAACGCCACATCCTTCCCTCCAAAGAAATAATGATAACAGAAACATCATCATGATAGCGGCGCCGATCTCCTTGTGGAATGTCAAGCAACTCATGAAAGTCCATACCTGCAAGTCAATGACCTAAAATGTATTATTCTCAACTTATGCTTGCTTCGCAGAATTTCTTGTTCAAACGGGTCTAATTAATAATTACCTGCTTTCTTGGCTGCACGAAACAAGACTTCCTGAATCAGGTGCTGAGCGGGATCACCTTCAGGAAACGCAGTTAGGAATGACTCAACAACAAAAACAGCTTCTTCGTTGGTGAAATATTGGTAGAGACCATCGGATGACAATATCAAGAATCGGTCCCTTGGGCTGAGTCTATGGTGGTAGAGGGATGGAATGCAGGTGATGTAAGGCGAAGTTCCAATGTAATCGATCCTGAACATCTCCAAAAGCAAATCATTCCACTTCGGCTGCCGAAACGACAGAGAAAAATGGATTGAACTTTCTGATTCTGAGCTGAATCATGAATCTTATGCTATAAGAAAGTACTGACCAAACAATTCAAGGGATGGAATTATGAACATTTTAGCCATGATAGATTTTAATTCAAGGAGTACCTGCTTGAGAAAGCCAACCCCAAATGCCCGAGTGACCTTCAAATAACCTTTCACTCTGTCATTGATCACTGCAGAAGCATCATCTTGATGCTCTTTCTTAATTCTCCAAACTTCCTGGAACGCAGAAAACGTTTTAGTTTGGCCAATTCGATAGGCTGAACGGGAGAAATCCAGAATCAACTTAAATAAAAAAATAAAACCTTACCGCGTCGACATAAGTACTGTGATCCACAGTAAGCTGGAGGGGTTTCAAACCATGTAATCTGTACAATTCTTGCCCATCAGAGTCGTCAAGCTCACGCATATTTTCCTCATTAATTATCCCCAGCTCCTGGCTTCCTGTCGCTGTCCCAAGATTGGTGCCACCCTTGTGAGCCAAAACTGCTCTACTATCCCCAACATTCATCAAGTAAACATCTTCTCCTTTCATCAACATCACCAAAACGCAAGAGCCCATCAAGGCCAATTCAGGATTCTCCGTTGCCATGGTATCGGCAATTTCCATATATTCCTCTTCCGTCTTCTTCAACGCATGTGAAAGTGCTTTCAATACATCGGAATGGTTCGATTTCCAATCAAGTTTCGCTCTTTCTATTTCCGAGTCACACCTCCATCTCCTCTGGCTATCCCTCCATCTCTTTGCTCCAAAATTACACTGATACTTAGATTTACCACCCTGCTTTCTTTTATATTTCTTGCTCATATCCACATCCTCGTTACCTAACGTACAGTTTCCCTCTGTTTCCTCTGTGGCCTCTGTTTCCGTTTGGGATCGAAGCTTCTCACTCCGCAGCAACCCATTAAGCTCCTTCTGGACATTAGCGTAAAGATTGGAGAGCAAGTAATCAGGTGCATCAGGACCATTAAACCCATCGTAAATCCCCACAAAAACCCATCCGTGTTCCTCTGATATGACTATATGGACTCGATCCTCTCCAGCTTTCCCTTGTGCCCATTGCAGATTCTGGCTATCTGCCGAAAGTTCACTGCCTCCTTCTAGACCATTACTCAGGCGTACTTGATCTTGATCACTCAAATTCATGCTACCCCGACTCAAATTCACGCTCCCATTTTCACAAAATGTCTCCGAATCTGATTCTTTACTGCCTTGGAGCTTTTTCCCGCCAGAAATAGTGTTGGAAATCGCTCTTTTCAAAGTTTTTATTAAGCCCTGTTTCTTGGGTTTATCGTTTTCTTTCATTTCTTGATCTTCAAAACTCCCCTGCAGGTTTTCCCTCTGGCTCTGTTTTTCCTTTTCCTTCTCCGCCGGATCTGAATACAACCCGCGATCAATGGGGCCCGATGGGAACCCGCGCTCGATTGGACCCGACAAGAAACCTCGCTCGATTGGACCCGACCCACCCGGTACAAGGGCTCCCGACCCGGATGGGAACTGGCCTCGTGGGACTGGCTGCAGAGGGATGGAGGCAAACAACTCAGAGCTCTCGAAAGTGGAGGCCCGATCCAAACCGGAGCTGTGGGAGCTCGCATCGATCAGAGTGGCCGAGGAAGGCGTTGATGCGTTGGCGCTTACGGAGGCGCCGGAGATTGAGCGGAAAGTCACCGTTTCCTCGCAGTGGATTTTGGCGTTGGAAAAGCGGGCTGGGTCGGGTCTAATGTAGCAGAAGGAGTGGCCCAGTCCGTCGTGGAGCGGGTCCCCGAGATAAACGGCGATGTCGTGCCGCCGTGAGATGTCCCCGCCAGCCGCACAACATCGGCTCACTCTTGTAACGGCGTTACCCATTTGACGAAACACACACACACACACACACACACACACACACACTCACCAAGAAGAGAGAAGAGCAAAATAATATTAAATGTCCGTTTCTTTGTTAAGCTTTGATTGATGGAAGAAATGCATTTGCAGAGAGAGCGGGCAAAGAAGACTGAGGAGAAGAAGAGAAAGCTCGCCGAGAAATGAATAACAACAACAACAACAACAACAACAACAACAATAATAATAATAGAGAAAGTTGGAGGGCGAAGGATGGGGTTGACTTTTGGTGGCTCTCGTAATTCTTATTTGTTCGATAGCTTTTAATTGAAGTCTCAGTTAAAATCAATTATTTTATTGCTTGTTTGATTTTAGTTGCAGTGTTATATTTGAGTAGTTGACTTTTGTGAATCGCCTGCGAAAAAACGTTACATAAATTGGGTGGGAATCCTGCAAAGAAGTCAAACCTTTGAGTTGTTATCCTTTTTATGCGAAAACGCAGCCACTATTTCCTTTTGAGATGCACTAACGACTAGCCCAATCACACCATTAGGTTCTCAATGGTCTACTTAAAAATATTATATTTCGCCGAATTTCATCGGAGAAAAGTCGTTAATTTTGCGCATTTATTTGCATAATTGCCGACTACAGATATGTATCGTTAATTATAATCACATATTAATTTTTTTTTTTTTAAACATGTGATCGTGCATACAATATATATGTAATTTTATCTTTTTATTTTTAAAGTAAAAATTAAATAATCGTATCTTGTTAAAAGCAATGAAGAATAAATCTTGCGGATGGAAGGCATGAGTGTCACCTGAAGAATATTTCGGCCATTAAATGTACTTACAAGGGTGAGTGTCACGGAACAAAAGTTACTGTGAATTTATAAAATATGTGGGTCTAAAGCTTTGGAGTTTGTATTTGAAGAGCTTTGCACCCGAAATTCTTCTGAACTGTGACGTATCATTTGACCTTGCACGAAGCTGAGGATCGATGAGCCCGACGCCAGAGCAGCGAAATGCCGGCCTTGGGTTCCTTCATTAATTGTCCGATTCGTTCCAAAAGACAGCGAGTAGTCCAATTGTCTTAAATAAAATATCTCCGAGTACTCTTACTTCCCCGTTCTTCTACTTCAAATGCAGCGGGAAAAAACTTGAGACTCACTAAACCTAAATTAAAAATATTTTGATGCCAACTTCTCCTATCGCAAAAGACATTGAAAATTGCAAAAAAAAAAAAGAAAAAAAGAAAAAAAAAGAGAGGATTATTTAATGCTCAGCCTGTGGTTTGCGATGGGCTGTAGAGCGATAGCTTTCTTTACCAATAAAAATGTCAATTCTTGAATCGCTTCTTTGTTACAAAGCAAAATAAATTGTATTGTAATCAAATTATGTTGCAAGTTAATCTCAGTTAAAGACGAGACTCTCCGCGTCAAGATTGAGAAGAATTATATTATTAAAAACAATTAAATATCAATACTTAAAAGTGTTGCATAATTATAATAAAATATGTACATTAATTATATTTTATTCAATTTTTAAATAAATAAAATTAAATATAAAAAAATTATTATTATACTATCTTATTATTATACTTTGTTTTATTATGACTCCAACTTAAGATAGAATCTAAACTAAAAACATTTACTAGACTTTTACTTGTACGTGCGTTTTGAAAGTAAGAATTTAAATTTTAAAATTTAAATTATCAACAACTTGAGCAACGGACAAATCCATAATCTATTATAAACTTTGTTTCTAGTGAAAGTCAACTTTGGCTTTTTATGAGGAGAGCAACTTGCACGTTAGAGAGAGAAGGATCTCACTTCATCGTGCTAACCTCTTACCGCACAATAAAAAAGATTACACCCAGTGGCACGCTTTATTCTTGCCACCCCCAAAAGCACCTGGGGCAGAATCGATGGAGAGGACATTTTCCATTCCTCTTTTTTCTTTTTCTTTTCTTCTTCTTCTTCTTCTTCTTCTTCTTCTTCTTCTTCTTCTTCTTCTTCTTCTTCTTTTAATATATGTATATAGATATAATGCAAACTACGGCAATGTGTATCCCGTAGCTTTAATTCGGTATGTTGAAGAAGCTTCTTGATTTTGGCCCATTGGCAGTAAGGGGTGGACCACAAACAATATCGTCTTAAATTCCAATATTCTCTGTCATTTTTCAGTACCGTTATATATTTATTGACATGCATAATAATTATAAGAAGACTTGAAAATAATTTTATTATGTATAATTTTATTGATTTATGACAATAATTAATAAAAAAGAGAATAACGGCGTAACCGGGACTCGATGGCTTCTAAATATTCCGTCGAGTATAAAATTTGAAGTTGAGGTCTGCCTCATGCCCTCGATCATATTTTAATTATCTCCCCGGTTCAATTAAACCAACAGGAGTATTCGGTATACTTACCGGCGGATGCAAAACTGTCGCCGTTCAAATTACTAATTGTAGCAGTTAGTCCTTAACTTATTTCAATTGAACTAAAAAAAGACACATTAGAAACTTCTCAATTTTAGTTTATTTCATTCGTGCGTTTCTAATCCGTTTTATTTTCGTGGGTTGCTTCAGCTCTGCGTAGGAAAAACACTCTCCCTGATCACACAATTTGACGTCAGAGCCATGCGCGCCGCACCCTGACAAATACCATGGAACCACCGGTCATATTAAATTGTCAATTCTCTTCATTCGGGACTTTGATATAATAATAATAATAAATTGTGTCTTCTCCGAGGTGGTCATTTCTTGATTTCATGCGCGCCGCACTCCGTTGCCTTTGTATTCGTAGGCTGCTCACGCGTTACAGTTTGGCGTATCGAAACCATTATTAAACCAAACCCGGTACGAGAGCAACGCAGAGAAAGAAGAAGAAGCCGCCGCTACTGGTCATTAGGTTTAGTGGTATCAAATTAAAATAAAATAAGATTAAAAAAAAAAGAAAGAAAGAAAGAAAGAAGGCAGATGAGCGAAACTTACGCGTTAATGAAGGTTGAATTTTGGTTTTTTTTTTTTTTTTTATAATCTTTATTTTTGTTATTTTATTTTGGACCATTAAAACCCAAGTCCGAGTTTCACGGGCAGAATAAAACTCGCACCTTTTCTTTCTTCACCCTTATTTTTCTCTGCCTTTTGTTTTCTTTTTTCTTTTTTTTTTCTTTTCTTTTTTTTTACCCTCTTTCTTTTCTCCAGTTTATTGAAAGCGGACAAATTAAGAACAGCTAGCATGATTTGAATTCTGTAATTTTGTATCGGACATTGATGGCTAAGGGCAAGTGGGAGAATTTTGTCGTAATGACCTCGCATTCTTGTCTCAGTGGTAGCACCGTTATCCTAATTTTCTTTTCTTTTCTTGCATTGAAATGAATTCTCGCTTTCATTTTGGCGTTTCAATCACGATAGTTTGGCTTGCCAGGGCAATGGAATGGACAGAATCAAGGTTTCCCAACTTTGCACGACAAATGTTAACTGATAAAGTCGTTTGAGTTATTGCAATACGTTGGCATTGGGGATGACAGTTGGAGTCAAGATAAGCTGCTTTATTGTCAAGATTATATTTCTTGTCGAGGGCAATTAAGAAATGTAGGAATTTGGTCCCAAAATTAACGAATTCGGTGGCCGAAACGGTTTGAAGCCTGGAAGTTGTATTGCGCACGGAGATGGGAGAGGCTTTTTTCGCCTTTTATTTTCGTATTTTGCTTTGAGCATTCTCTTTTTTTGGCCTTTCTCATGGACTCGGAATCTTGGAGTTGAAAGTTGATAACGATCAGACGCTGACTCTATGTTGTCGCATATGTGAAATTCTGTTTTTGTGGGAATTTCCCTGGGGGATCTTCAATCACTCTGCTCTTTCTTAGGCCTTTTTTCATAGTCAATATCTCGTTTTTTATCCTATTGAAATTTGAAAACTCGTTCGATTAGCAGAGTTATATTCCGTTAGAGAGCAATCTAATCAAGTATATGCATTATGATGGGCTCAAAGATTTTGATCGTCTGGCGCTTAATACTGACTTGCAATTTGGATCCGGTTTGACAATCTTGTAGCTGGTGCAGCCAAAAAATAAAAAAGAACAAAGAAAAAAAGGACAAAAGAAAGAAAGTGTGAGCTATGGGAAGGAACTCGCACCAGAGTCATTCAGGGATTTCTGTTGAACACAGTGATACGGGACGCATGTGGGGCATATTTCATGTGCTTAAGTACCGCCACTGGCATCTTAAGAGAAGATTTCAACCTAAGGGGAAGGTCGGTGGTGGTAAACATGCCAAGGGTAAGCAGAAATGTTTCTCAGTCTCCACGATCTTTTCCCCCTCCTTTTATTGTCATCGTCTAAAAGAGTCGTCAAGTTTTTTAGCTTATTAGCTTTCAGCATGGTTGAATGCCTTATTCGTGATTCAATTTATGCGTGATAAGTGTCTGCCAACTTATTCTTATCAATAACCTTATTATCTTTTGTAGTGCTTGGAAATGATGCAAATGATAAAAACGTCCTCAATGTTGATGAAATTCCACAGCATAACAATGCTGGAGATGAGGAAACTATTGTAAGTTCCGTTAATATCAGTTGTTTTCTAATACTTCAACACTAAAAAAAGAATAAATGCAAGCTTTCTTCTTCGTCCTTATCCACCTTATTCTCCTCGATTATTCTATAGAAATATGTAGAAATTTTCTGATGATTTGCATGCGCAATCGAACATAGACATATGAATATGTGCATATGTATCTTACGCAAAGTTATCAGGTTGATGACGAGAAGATGCGCTCCACTTCATCGAGCAAATGGCCTATCAAGTCCCGAATAAAAGCACTAATCTCTATTGAGCTGTCTAAAACGAAAGGCCGACATCGTCGAGGCTCAACTTATCCTGTAAGATCCCCCTTGATGCAAACTGATCCAATTCATCGTGTAGACCCGTCAGATCATGATTTCCTTTTTCATATTAACTTAAATGATGGGAACCCCGCGATTGCTGATGAAATTAATCCTTCTGCTACTGACTCACTTGATCCGATGGTACTGCCGAGGGACCACAAGTTCGAAAAATGTGACACGGGCTCGACTGGGAATCATCCTGAGCACAACCAGATTGATGGGACAGGGAAGCAACGAGTTGAGAATGACCCACTTGTTCCGAGAATGGGAATCTCCGACAATAGAAGGCAGAATGTAATTCATGCAAAGGAGATCACTACAGATTCTCCATCACAACAGTCAAGGGAGATTTTGGACGCTCTAGACATGGTCAACAAGAATAAGGATTTTTTCTTGGAAGTTTTACAAGATCCAGGTTCCCCTTTGGCTCATCCCTTGCACAATCAGCAGACGCTCACCAGCCAAAAGGGATATTCTAAGTCCGGGTCATTTCCTTCGGTTGTCTTGTCTTCTAAGGAGGGTTCTGGGCCAAGCAAACTTAGGCAGAAGCAAGACAGGATTGATTTGAATGCAAAAGAAGAGAACCTGCAAGCTGGGAGTCAAACCAGAATGGCAGAAAAATCTATGGAATACAGCGGTTCACAGTCGATGCCATCAATAGCTGCTGCATACAGGACAGACGGAATTCTAAAACTAAACCATGCAATGGCTGAAGGCACAGGAAAGAAGCACGGTCACAATCCAATGGCAATTAAGCATTTCAAGAATCTAAGGCAAAAGATAAAACATGCGATAAAAGAGGGAAAAAGGGAGAAGCATCGCATCTCTATGGATGCAATCCTTCACAAGATTCCTCACGGGCATGGATTTTTGAGAGCCGATCATATGAAAGACCATCGCATTGTCATGGAGGATATAGACAGTCCCAGAAGTAGTTACGATAGTGGTCATTCTCTCCCCTCGGGAAGCAAAGTCGAACGGCGTCGCATCAGAAGAACGTCGTCTCTCGGTGAATCAATGGATAGATATTGCCAGTTGTACGAGTCCAGTATCAGCAGAGAAGCCAAACAGGTGGAAGGGCATGCACCTAGCATCAGTGACTCAACATCCATGCGAAGGAATTTCTCCTTGCCTAACCTCAAATCTTGTTCTCACCGCAGCGAGGACACTCCTTTGGATGCCTTTCAATCAAATCTGCTCAAGACTGCCGTGGATGACTCTACCAGCAAATGCGATGCCGGTGAACAAAAAAGTGTAGAGCATACTGCAGCTTTTGATTACCCATCTGAATCGAATACAGAATGTATTGTTGAAAGTGATATACCGGACAACTTGGACGAAGAGACCGTTTCATATCGGCAGGGGATGACAGTGGCATCAAATAACGAGACGGATACTGAGGTGGGAGCGATTAGTAATGCTCTGATAAACTTGGCCACAGAGGACAATACACGCCATGATTTGCAAGATTTTCAGTTCCCAAATCAACCCACTGCTAAACAGACAGGACTAAACACTGTCCCCGTGCCCAGCTGCGAATTTCAAGAGGATACAACGTCCACGTGCTTTCCCATTTCAGGTAGACTTCTTGAAACTTGTTTCTGCTTCAAAATGCTTTTGTCATTGTCGTTAATAGTTATATTCATTTGAAATTGATTTAACATGGAGGGAGTGAATCCATGATGATCATACTCGTTTAGAAGAAAACCAATAAGAAGATGACTGACACGGTTGTTAATTTTTCTTTTTTCAATATTATCATTTTTTAAGTTTCTGTTGAACTGGCGGTAACACTTTGGAGTTAATCACAACGCGTATTTTGATTACTCTGATCAATTGAGATTGTGTTTTCCAAAGCAGATGCAGAGCCAAATTCATGGCATCTCCTTCCAAACCAAACAAATTCGCCAGAGGACCAGCTTGTGGCCGATATGCTAGTAGCAGCCGAGGATGGGATTGATAAAACAGGATTGCCAAGCAAAAACCTAAGCAATGACATTCTGCAATTCCCAGTGGATGGCAAAGACAAACCCGAGTATGATTACGTCAGAGACATACTGCGGTTATCTGGCTTCACTGGAAGTGAGTTGCTAGGAACATGGCATTCTGACGGCCAGCCAATGGGCCCTTCCTTGTTCCAGGAAGTGGAGGGCTGCATGCTCCTCGATGCAGACTGTTCTGGAAATGATGAAGGTGACAACTGCTATTACCTAATGCTGTTTGATCTGATCAATGAGGTGTTAATGGAGATATATGCAAAGTCTTACTCATACTATCCTGTTCCATTGTCTGCACTATCAAAAAATCGTCGAGTGCCGGCAGGACCACGGGTTCTTGAGGAGGTATGGGAGCATATTAGGCGGTATTTGGACTCGATTCATGAAGTTGACAACGTGCTTGATTATGCTGTCACTAAAGATTTGGCAAAAAGTGATGGGTGGATGAACCTTCAATCTGACACCGAGTGCGCGGGGCTTGACCTGGAGGCCTCGATTTTTGAAGATCTTTTGGAAGAAGCTATTTACCTCGGGCATCCCGGTGAATAAGTTTTTAAAATTATTACAGTAACCGATGCCCGTCTAGCTCAGTCGGTAGAGCGCAAGGCTCTTAACCTTGTGGTCGTGGGTTCGAGCCCCACGGTGGGCGCAACGTTTCGAAGACTTTTATAAATAATATTGGTCTGGAAGGGAGTCTCCGTCCCGATGGGTTTTGTTCCACAGACGCCCAAAATATTATTGTCGCCTTTCGAGTTAATGGGACAACTGCTTTGGACTTTTAGAAATAATGCCAGAGATCATGGGCAATCAAATCAAATGCTTGAGATAATTCACAAAATCTTCAATGGCTCATGGCTGCCGTGTGTTTGGCGCTTCACTTACATTTTAGAACCAAAATACTTGAGATATTCCAACTAAAATGTGGATGAAGACAGTGTTGTTCTAAAGACTCCAATTCTCTATGTTGGTTAGGTTAACCTGATTAGTCACAAAACCGAAACTCAAGGATAAGTTGGAGTTCAAATCCTAACTTTCTAAGAATTTCACAAAATGTAGGTCTCTCCATTCAATCATTGGTCCCGTCAGGCAGAATCACTAATTTCACGTATGCATGCGCAAAAAAGTAAATGTAACATGCTGTAGATCCAGCACAATTCAAAAGTTGCAGTTATTAATAGTTTGATTAGCATTGCTCGTATGTTTTACTTTTGTGCTTTCTAGCATATTGCCTCTCGTTTTCAACCCCATCCTGACTCTTCAGGGCTGCCGTCATTAGGGGGGCCTAAAGTGTTGATATTGCCATTGCCCCAAAGCTGATCAAGAGGTGCGTGACCATCAATTTTTCCCAGTAGTTTTCTTTTCTTTTTTTTTTTCCCCTAAAAAATTTATATTATCTTAAGTCAACAAAACGGGGAAAAGATAAATGTTGTTTCCTGATGATTAAAAAGCCAAATGAGATTACATCTTGACTTCTCTGGTGCACAAAACTCAACGAGGAACAGAATTTCGGGCGTTTGCCTTGGGGAACCAAAATTGATCGGCAGGGGCTCAGGCTAAGCCCGATTATAGCATTACCTCCCTTATCCTTTTTGGCATTCTTATACTCTTTGTTGAGTCTTATCTCTCCTGCATAAGGCCCAACATATCGGATTAGTGACGCACCCTAGTAAAAATTTTTAGCAAGAAGTCTGGTCCAATTAGTGTTGACCATGCAATGTACAATTTAACAAAATAAAAAAAAAATAAAAATTGTGCATCCCACTTTTAGTTAGCACTGAGGATCCCCCGCAAGCGCTAAAAATAATTATATTTTTGTCAACAAATATTATGAATTATAAATATCTTTGTTGACGGTACCATGCCCATTGTCACATTACATGTTTGTATAAAAATATCGTAAGATTCGAATTTTGTTTACATCAATCCCATTTCTTCACATGGTAATTTCTGAAATTTTTTGTCCAGGGTGGTATTTGTTTGCAATTCAAACTCGCATCCCACAAGGCACGTCAGGCTCATTGCGATGCCAAATGGTCGGCGCCGCCTGGCTCCCGTGGCCCACTATAAATAGTCGTTCAGCGGGTCCATCGTGTGAAATCCATGCCGTTTGATCAACCTTCAATCAAGTTTTAAGTAGAATCGCCCGCGGTCGGGAAATATCAGCTCAACTTTGAACCCTGCAAATGCCAGAATCGCCCGCGGAGTCGGAGGGCAAGGATAGCCGTTGGCGTTTTCGTCCGTATATTTGTCTGCGTCTTGCGATTATAACAAATGAACATAGTCATGCCTTGGGATTCCTCCATGCAGACTTGAGATATCTTAGGATTTGCCATTGTTTCACTTTCTTCCAAGTGAAGGTTTCTCAGTGTTTGGTTTTCCTGCATTGAAAAGGGTAGTCTATATATATTCAATGATATATGCGTGATCATAGTTTTCTGGGTATATGTAACTTTCTGGATTCCCGGGTCCGCCTTTCTATTCATTGTTACGATCTATCTAAGCCCAGCATTTTCGTAACTCAAATACTAAACAGTTTCACAAGTCAATTCACCAGTATTAACGAGCCGTGGTCATCGGTACGTCTTCCCTATTGGGCTGGTTGACGAAGGCCTACTTGCCTGATGTGCAGATCGGATGCCCGGAAAGGACGTCTCATCCGCAGATCGGATGCTAAGTACTTGGATTGGCACTTCGTCTACTACATTGGCTTTGCGTTCTAAAACCATAAATGGACTACGGAGACTCTCAACAACCATTTCAGAGACAACTAGCGTATTGACATTGCATAATAAGGGGGGAAAAATGACACTACGGCTGATTGAATTAACCACACTACATAAAATGAAAGTCACGTCTTGATTGATTGAATTAACCAAAAAAAAAAAAAAAAGAAAAACACATAGAAACTACATAAATTTAAGCCCAAAACTAGTGACCGAACAAGTAGGATATCTTAGAGCAAAGGAAAACAAGAACATGACGGATTCAGAAACCCAATAAAAGAATGGCAGCTGCAATCAACAAGACACCACTACTACTACCGCCGCCACCCACAACGACTACAACGACAGTGGCAAACATTAGTGTGTCGAGTGTTTGAAATTTTACGGCCGAGGTCGGGTTCTCTTGCAACTTCCAAAGCTGTATCCCAAATATATGAGGAAAAACACATTACCTTTTTCCTTTTCACCAAAAAGATTATTTTTACCACTCAAACATTTTAGTGACTTGCAAACATTAAAAGTATATTAATGGTCACATCGATACTCTCTCTATATATAAAGCATCTCATGGCAATTCAATGTTCTTCTAACGAAATTGATTATCCATAAATTATTTAATTTAAGAGGTGCGTACACATTATTAAAACTCTATTTAAAATTATAATTAAATATTATATTATTATTATTATTATTGACCAATTGATGATAAAAAAAGACTTGTTATTAGTAAATTTAATTAATTATTGGTAATTATTTATAACATTTTGAAATAAAAATAAAAATATTTTAATAAAATAAAAAAATAAGAAAAATTTTGTAATTAAATTATACTTATTTTATATAACAATAAAAATTATTATCTTAAAAATTTATTAAATTATAGTATGCCTTTTCTCACTACATTAAAATGATGTATTTTTGAAATATATACTTAAATCGCAACATGTTCTCATTAAATATAAGACTCATAGTTTATCAATATTAATAAAATTATATTTTACTCAAAATACAACTTTTCAAACATAAATTCAGTCCCAAATACTTCAACTGTCCCGCCCACCTCTCCCACCAATAAAAAAATAAAAAATAAAAACAGAAACAATAAAAAAGGAGCGCAATTCAGTATTATTCTGTAAATTAAATTGATTCCTCCTCAATTGGCGATTCAAGACCTTCGATACATATTACTGGCAGGAGCGATCTGGCTCTGCCCATCTCCATCAATCAGAGAACAAAAATGGTGTGGCGCAGGATTGTGTATTCTATTTATATATACATATTGGGCTCAATTGGAAATCAAACTAAAACTCAAAGGAGTCCAATTAGAGTATCTGAAGGCCTGAAAACTATCTCTACTGACCTTCGGCCTACCCCCCACCACACTAATGCCGAAGCCAATGATGTTACAGCACTTTTTTGACCAAAATAAATGTTAACAGCACTTTTGATTGTCATTTGATAGCAAAAGTCATAGTATGCTTTAGAACGAAAGTATGAAACACTCATCTGCTTTAAATTGTGATTGATACATACTCGATCCCAAGTCCATGGATGAAGTGTCCACGGACAAAGTTACATGACTCCTGAACTATTAGTCCAACTGGAAGTTGTTCCTTCTTGTCTGCCAAATATTCCTCGTGCGGCTCTATTGAACATGTTGTGAACCTGAAATCGTTCAACTTTGTAAGTTCGTTGTGCAAGGCTCATACGTAAAACTCTTAATAACGTTGACAATAATTACCTGCTTAGTCGAAAGGCCTATCTTTTCCAAGTCACTTAACTGTAATGGACAAAAACAATATAATGTTTTGGTGTCAATCCTCCCTCCCTAGGAGAAGAATATAATATGAAATTAACAAGGGTTGAGAAGCCATGCTTACAGATTTTAAGGGGCTTTCTTCTCTTAGTTCAACGATGTATTCCGCCATTTTCATACCAATTCCCTGTGTGGTGAGCATGATTTCTCAATGAAAGTGAAAGAATAAATATTGAAGCCGAAATGAGACCGACATCGAATATTACTCTCTGTAGACCAAACTTACCTTTATTCCCATCAATTCCTCTCTGTAAATGTCAAAACCCAAGCAACAAAATTAGTTTCTTTGTGCACAAATTATGCAAGCTGGAGGTTTAAAACGTGGAAAACGTTGAGAGTTTGAGCTTGTGACAGAACTGACCTGCTGGCTGAATTCAGAAGGCCAATGTATTCTTGTATTAGAGAGCTCTGCACATGAAGCTTATGGAAATCAGAACAGGATTCAGGTAGACAGATAACAATTTGTCGGTTTTCTTACATACCTTCAAATTAGTACTCATTGCATTAAATTTGTCCAGTGGGGTGCCAGTTGCCGTGAACTCTTGGTTCAGACAGGTCCCATAAAAAGGCGTCATTGGAGTCTTGGGCTCAAAGGAAGCTGAGCACTTATGGTTTGTAGAAACTGCTTCTTGATGGAGAATTGGTTTCATGTTTGAATTGATGGGGGAGAGAACTTTTCTCAGAGGACTCCCTAGTATCCTTCTCCTCTCACCGGTGGGTGATGCTCCAATGGGTTCTTCATGATCTATGGGCACTGTCCTTTCCTTCTTGTGCAATGGCTCGGCTACAGAAATACACAGCATTTAACAATGTCATTAGATTGTCTGTGAGTTGATGAAAGTAAAACGAGAGTTCAATAAATTTGGTTTCATTGCTCTGAAGCTTTGAACAATATCAATATCTAGGTGTCACATAAGTTGTTACATACCAGGAAAATGTTCTGCGGATTCTGAAGTGGTTTTGGTGGAATCAGCATTGATCACTTGCGAATTGTACTCAGTTCCAAAATGCGAACTCTGCAAATGGAACTCTAGCTTTGTAAATGTACTAAAAATTAAAGTTTTTTATACCCTAGCAGCTTAGCTCATTATTGCTTTTGTTAAGGGTTAATAAAAAGTAACTTCAGGAGAGGAGGAAAAGCTGAACTCTGCGTGCTCTATCTTCTATGCTACTTCTGTGTCATCGACATTTGGCAGCATCCGTAGGATTCTAATGCAGCTATAATGGAACAGAAAGCTATAATGCTGATACGAACTTGCCTCTATGTAAGAAGCAATCAGATCTTCGTCATGGAATAAATTTGTGCAAGGTATAGATAATTCCCTGCATATATAAAGCCAATAAATAATCCATGTTATTTTAAACATCAGCATGTACATTAAGACAAGCAAGGAGGAACTATACCTCTGTTTAGCAGAAGCGTTCCCGTTGGTATCAACTTTGGCCTTAGCAGAGCTGTAATAGTTAAACTTCTTCGCAGAACTAGCAGGGCATGGAGAACTAATTGTTCCTGCCTTTTGTAGACTCTTTGTCTTTCCTTTTGATTCAAGCCAGGCTCTCAGTTTTGCTTCCATGTCAATTTTAACTTTCGGGGTCTCTTGTTTTGGGGCTGAAGAAACAAAATTTGAGATGTGTCTTGACCTAGCAGCCAAGCTGACAGTGTGAACAGATTCTTGGTACTCTCCTGGATTCTACCATTGCAAAATGTGAATTCCAATTAGATTTCAGATACATCTCAGGATTGAAATAATATTCAATGAGGGCATAACTTTGACACTCTTACCAGACAAGCAACCATCAAAGCACAGCTGGTCCCTCCGAGAGAGTCCTGCAATATTCGGGTGAGTTTACTTTCTCGATAGGGTACTCGGGGTTTGTTGTTGTTAAGTGCATAAATCACATTCGATAATGCAAACAATGACTGATTGATTTTGGCACTCTCTATCAGGCGTATTCCTTCATTGCAGGTCCTTCTGTTATCCTCATTGCCTGAACAGATTTCAAGCAAGAATATTAGGTCAGAGACTAGAAAGGTCTCCCCATGGTGAAGCTAGCTCGGTACATGGTTAATTCAAGGTATTATAGAATTGACCTGCCAAGTCTATCAGGTTCAGCTTTCCATTAACAAAAGCTGCAGAACCACCACCACAAGGAGTTGAGACAGCAATCACCAGCACTCCATGGCTTCTACTGGAGACATCATTGAGACCTGTGTGTGCAACTTTCCTCCTTTGGATTGCGCAAGAAAATAGCTCTTGAAATTCTGACATTGAACTAACTGGGACCCGAGACAGTCCCCTGAGATGAATTTGCCCATCTTTATCGTCCAAAATGGCAATTTCTTTTGGTTTGAGTTCTAAGAGGTCATAACACCTGTCCAGATATACTTCATAATATGAAATCTCCACTTTACTTCCTGTCCTTTGGCAGATGGACAGAATTGTGGACATGGCCAGCGGCATTAGCCCCGGCAATTCATCAGTGCCCTGCATCGTCAACCATGTCTCATTGGACCCACATGCTGGAATGGTAAGAAAATCAAATTCATCCAAGAAAAAGAAACAAAGAAATCGGGGAAATTCTCCTCCAGAAAGATACCTCCAAACTATTTTAATTCACAATTCAAAAACACTAAGATTTGCTAATATCATGTTGGATGGTAGACTCAAATGAAGTGAGATTTTAGTTCAGAAACATCCATTCCAAAAATATCCCTTTCTTTTCCCCCTGTTGATTTCCGCGAATAAAAGACCAAGCACCCCCCTTTCCAAAGTTCCTTTCTTGTCCTGATTTCCACTAAATTCTCAGCAGCCAAGAATAATCAAAGCCCAGACTAATTTTCTTAATGAAGAAATTGAATTGTTTAAGGTCGCCATACCTGCATGGTAAAGGTCTTTCCGCTGCCGGTGGCCCCATAAGCAAACACCGTGGCATTGCAGCCCCGGAATATTCCGGGAACTAGAGGGCTCACTTCCTTCTCAAAAATCCGACGAACACTGTTATCTTCTTGGACAAAGAAGGAGTCCAACTGATAGCATTCATTTCGACTACACGGAAAAAAAGGAAGAACCACCATCAAAGCCAGAACCCCACACACGAACCTCGAAAAAAAAAAAAAAGAGAAAATCAAGAACGGCCTACCTGGTGTCAGGATCTTTAAGATGAACGGTAACTTCGTCTCTGGACTCAAAATCGCCATCAAGAACAGATACACACGTCCTGGGGTTGCCATTCTTGGCCGAAATCTCTTGAGGGAGAAAAGGGCGGACCCGTACAATTACTCTGACCTTTGAGACGCTATGGGATTCCTGGGATGCTTTTCTTGGCGTGTTGCGGGATTCTAGACATCTGGGTGTCTTTGATGCGACGTTTTCTGTAACCATTGGAGGCGAAAGTCTTAGATTTGACTGTAAGAAAGAGCGAGAGCGAATTTGCAGAGAAGGTAGCTCGTTGGGCTGCTTCGCGAATGAGAAAGAAGAGAGAATCTGAAACGCAGATCTGGTTGGGGAACAGCAATTTTAAAACAGTGAATATGACCGTTGGGTGTCCGTTTCAAAATATGAAAGCCTTGGGCCTTTTTTCTTTTTGAATTTCCCTTGGACAACACGTAAGGGCTTTCTTGCGGACTCATTGGGCCCACTCCTCAGCCCTTTTTTTTAAATTTTTTTTTATTTGCTCATTTTGGAGAGAGCAAGGCCCAGGCTCCGGAGCAATAATCACTCTAGCAAGAATTCTTAGTTAGCTAAAATGCCGACATTAAATATTATTTCCCAGTGTCGGTTAAACTTAAAACGCATCTTCTGATTCTTTTCCAGCTTCGGCTATTTTGGTTTCCAATCCAACGGTCCACAAACACCCACCACCCGCTTCTTCTTTGACCGCGGTGTGCGTTATTATTATTATTATTATTATTTATTTTATTTATTCGCAATTTTTCTCGAACGTATAGGTGCCGTTTGAGGTTCAAACTTTTGGGACCCCTAAAATGGTCAACCTGTTCCGTTAACCGCCGTTAATCAATTCGGTTCGCAAACGTCTCCAGAAAATCAACATAACGGCAGTGCTAAGGTATTCGTTACATATGAATCTTACCGTCTGCTCTCTTTTTCTCTATTTATATTATTCTTCTTCTTTTCTGTCTTGCTCTCTCTCTCTCTCTCTCTCTCAACGGGCGACGATTATTCGTTTTTCTTGAGGGAAAAAACGTTTCTTTCTCTTTGGCGCAAAACCAAAAAAAAAAAGGGGGGGGGGAGGGGGGGCCGGGGGGGGGGGTCTGCTTTTCATTTCCTCTCTCGACGATGTCTGCTTCGATTCCCGCCACTCCTTCACAAGCAGAGGTCAAGTTTTGTTCAATTTCGTTTACATAAAGTTTTGGTTTTTTTTTTTTTTTGCTTAAAAAAGAGGAAAAATAATTCGATCTTTTGTTTTATTTATTTATTAATACAATTTGGGTCTGATCGTGGAATAGGGTTTTTCTTGAACTCAAGTAGCTTTGATTTGGGAAAAGTTTGCAGCTTTCTTGATCAAGAGCCCTAGAGCTGAGTACAGGCTTCTGTTTTTTTTTTTATTTTTTAAATCTGATTATTTGTTTTAAAGATCTGGGTTTTTGTTTATTTCTATCTTTGGAGGTTAGGAATCGATGCCTTGGTTAATTGCTGGGCTTTTTAGGGTTACAACGGTTGCTTACTAGAATGTTTTATTATTATTATTATTATTTTGTTTTATTGTCGGTATCGATTTATTGATTAGGAATTTGGGTTTTGGGGGTGATTGCAGGAGGAGGAGGAGGAGGAGGAGGAGGAGGAGATGGGTGAGGCGAAGACAGAGGAGTGCTGCCTTGAAAATAAGCAGTTGACTGCTGGTTCCAGTTCCTCTATATCCGAAGGCAGTGGCAGTGCTAATCTCAAGTCTCCTGGAGTATCTAGTCCAGCTGCAGCCTCGCCAACTAATAGGTTACCTTCTGGTTGCTTATTTTACTTTTGGCAAGTATTGTTAGTGTTCAATAAACCTTTGTGCTAGTTGGCTTTACGTTGGGCATTTTTATGGCTTATTATTGGATTTCAATGCTTTGTGGATGTATTTTGCTTCCATGTATTGTTTATGATCATGAAGAGAATTTTCATTGTGATAAGTTGCAAATTTCGGTTTTCAGGAGAACCACGGGACCAATTAGGCGAGCAAAAGGTGGTTGGACTCCAGGGGAGGTCGGTGGCTTTTATTCTTACTTTTTATTTGCATGTGTATCACTGTGCAGTGAGAAGGTTTTTCTTTAATATATGCCTAGCTGCTATGATTTACTCACTGATGAGGTTGGTCCAATCCAGTTGTAATTCATGATATATGATAAGAATTGTTTATTGCCAGTTACAGCTGCTGATCTTGTGATCAGTAAGTTTATGCCTCCTAATATAAAGGGAATGAACAGTAACAAAACCCATCTTGGCATTTGGGTTGTGTTTGATTGGTATTCAGTATTCACCTACATTCATCTGTTTTTTGTTGTGTTACAGGATGAGACATTAAGAAAAGCTGTTGCAGCTTTTAAGGGGAAGAATTGGAAGAAAATAGGTTTATTTCTCTACTCAGAAATGCCTTTTTCTGATTATTTTTAATATCAATATAAACTAGGACATGGGGTCTGGATTCATATATGATACTAGTTTGTGATAGTATTTTTCACTAAATATTGTAATTGCTGTTTATGGGTTATAGCAGCCCTGTCCAGAGTACTGTGAAGTCTGAAAACTTACTGAATATAACAGAGGGTGGATCTTTGTCTTAGAGAAGGTATGGTGAATAAGTAGTTTGTCCGGGTTTGTTGCTACGCTCTGCTTTGTGCAATCAATCAGATCATCTAGGGATATTTCCTTCTAGGTTGAATTTATCTATGTTGAGCTATAGTTTTGAAATTCATGATGTTTCAAAACTCTGTTTGAATTTGGCAGAAGATTGAAGTTATGAACTTCTATAGAAATAGAATTGAACTCGAAAAAGAAGCTCCTATTTTGGCGGTTAGAAATTCAGAAAGCATAAAGCATATCTTTTTCCATGTAGCTTGAACCTTGTTTTAGAGTCTGTGATGACTGATTCCTTGTCTTTTTAAAAAGTTAACTTGGAATCTATCTTGCGAAAGTGTGAAGTATGTGTAAATGGTTAGATAGCTTCATTTTTTGTTGGAGATACTTAGCATTGTGCTTTACAGTGTTTCAAAAATTTGATAGTTGGATCTTAGTTCTTTTATGTGTATATATGCAGCTGAGTTTTTCCCTGATAGATCAGAAGTCCAATGTCTGCACCGATGGCAGAAGGTTCTTAATCCTGAACTTGTTAAAGGACCTTGGATGCAAGAGGTTGGCACCTCGCCCCACTCTTTTTATTTGGTGCTATATCTTCTTGAACTTGTATTGAAATAAGAAACTGTTTTTTTCTCTCTTTAGGAGGATGATAAAATTGTTGAACTGGTAGCAAAGTATGGACCCACAAAATGGGCTGTCATAGCAAAGTCTTTGCCTGGGCGCATAGGAAAACAATGCCGAGAGAGGTAACTCTACAAGTACTTTGAATTTACTAGTGACAAATGATGATTTGTACACTTAATTAAGCATGATCTGGTGAATCTTGATAATTTCTCTGAGCTGACTTATCATTCAAAAACACTGCATCTTTTGTATACCACAGCTATTTTAGTGGAAGATTCAGAGAATGTTCACTTTTTATTTGCTTAAAAACTCGGAAACTATTACAGAGTTATGTGTGCTCTTCAATAATTTATTTTAGTTGGTGAGATTTTGTCAATATCTTTATCTTCTTGATTTCCAAAGGCAAGGTTGATTGATTTAATTTGTGAAAGCATTTTTAAACATCTGCAGATGGCATAATCATTTAAATCCCGATATAAAAAGGGATGCTTGGACACTGGAGGAGGAAAAAGTTCTCATGAACACACATCGGATACATGGGAACAAATGGGCTGAAATAGCCAAGGTTTTGCCTGGAAGGTACTTCTCACTTAATATGTAATGTTCCGCCTTTAATTAGTGGCTACATGGAGTAGTATTTCTTAAGCTTTAATCTAGAGTTTTTATGTTCTAATTTTCTGATATTACAATTGTTTATATTTTCCCAATTGATTATATTTTGAAGACCTTTGATGCAAATTTACTTATTTTGATATGTGCATAGAAGTTAATTTCTTGGCTGGACCATTGTGTGCATTCTTGAATCCATCAATTGTTATTGAAAGATAAATTTTGACCTAGACTAACTTCTTGTTCACACAGGACTGATAACTCAATAAAGAACCATTGGAACAGTTCCTTGAAGAAAAAATTAGATTTCTATTTGGTGACTGGGAACCTCCCACCAATTGCAAAAAATGGCATGCAAAATGGTACAAAAGATACGAGTAAACCTACCTTGATCAAAGCAATTAGAAAGTCAGAATCTGCTGTCCGAACTTCGTCAGGAACTACTGATACATGTAAGCTAGAAGATGATGGAAAGGATAAGTTAGAGTCATCAGCATTAGCACAAGACGTTTCAACTGCATCAAGTGCTCTTCCAGCCAAATCTGCTGATTCTGAGGGTGTTGAATGTAAACATTGGCAGTCAAACATAGCTGTTTGCTGCTGTGAATCAGAATCGCAGCAAAAATGTGAGAACTGTGAAAGTGACTTTCAACCAGTTACTCAAAATTGCACCCAAAACAGTACAGAAGAGATGAGTAAATCTCCCTTGGTCAAAACAGCTAGAGAATCAGATTCTGTTGTCCAAATGTCATCGAGAACTACTGATGCAAAGAATCAGTTAGACTCATTGGCCTTAGTGCAAGATATAGCACCTTCACCAATTGCTCTTCCAACTGAGTCTGTTGATTCTGCGGATGTTGGATGTCAGCATCAGTTATCAACCACAGTTGTTTGCTGCCATAAATCAGCATCACTGCAAAAATGCGAAAATTGTGGAATTAACTGTGAAACTGATGAATACAAAGTTGCATCCCAGTTGCAGTTTGAGACACCACCTCATGGGTCTTTATATTATGTGCCACCAAAATTGGAGACTATTATTCCATCAGACTCGGGTCTTCTAAATGTATGTCATCTTCAGCATGGGTACAATTCTAGCCCAGTTTCATCTCCTGTTAGTTTCTTAACACCACCTTGTATGAAGAGTAGTGGTTTAAGTGTACAGACCCCAGAATCCTTATTGAGAATGGCAGCTAAAAGCTATCCCAACACTCCTTCCATATTTAGAAAGAGAAAGAGTGCATCTCAAGGGCATCAGCTTCCTGGTAAGGTAGGGAAAATGGACCAGGAAACAGTTGAAGACAGGATATGCCTGTCTGATGAGCAAGGAACCCCTCAGAACACTTCCAAGAAATCTGGGTCTCAAGATGGCACTCTGTGTAAGAGTACTGCTTGTCCTGATGGTGGCACCTTTGTGCCTAATGGCAAGGCATTTAATGCATCTCCTCCATATCGGCTAAGATCTAAACGAATTCCTTTTTCCAAGTCAGTAGAGAGACAACTTTCATTTACATTTGAAAAACCCAAGCATGATGGTTCCAGATCTGCAGGAACATCTGTCAAAGGCAGCTCTCGTGTCACCCAAGATTGTTCGCGTGCAGGGAAGATGGGGGTAACCTAGGTCATGACTTGTAAGTTATAAGTTTACTAACAGTGAATTCCACTTTTATTGCTTCTGTTCCATACAAACTGCTGTGATTGAATTTGTTATGTTGGTGCAATCACAACCTGTGATTTGGAATCTGCATATATTTGGTCACTCAAAGGATCTCAATTCAGCAATCAAATATCTCAAATTTTAACCTTAACAAGTTCTCTATCCAGACCTCCTTGTCACACATTCTCTTTTGAAAGGAAACCTTCCATGCTTTTTGATTCTTGATTTAACGTGGACGTGAACATAACAAAACATATTTTCTGAATACAGGCTGGAGACACTTGTCTGAATATGAGAACAATGACAACTGTTATCCCGCTATCTTGTCAAGCTGTTTGAACAAAGATGGTCCCAGCAATTTGCTGGCATTGAGAGAGGAACGTACAAAAATCATACATGTTGGTTGGAGTGAGTTATACTATTTGGTGCCGCTTCTCCTGAGACTTCTGCATCTGATGTGGCGTAAATCAATCACCCGCCAGACAGCTGCATCCCTTGTTTTCAGATATGTAAGGACTTACATTTAATCATACAATAATGAAGAACGGCTGGGGCAATAAGGTTCCTGGTGCATGCAGAATAAGAGATCCTACATGCCTATCTTCGTAGCAAAGTATCAAATGTAAAGCTTAACATTCATCATTCGGCCATTGTGAAAATAAGTCACACGTTTTGTTTTTTTGGGTGTCGCGTTTTCCACGGCTGGAGATCGTCGGGCGCTTGGAATTGTGGTAAACTTGGCCCTAACCTATGTATAAAATTTGGCAGATTTGGATATTTTTCGCTTGTCAACTTCATTCATGCAAGGATAAATCAGTGCGATGCTACTTTTCTGGATTTTTCTTAGACAATACTGAACTGTTACTTTCTTCATCATTTCCATCTCACTCTCGTCCCACCCCCGGGCGGTTCTTCTGTTTCTCGGAGTGGTTTTCCTTCTTGGGTTTCCCCTCACTGGCTGCAGATTCCCTCCGCCGGGGACGTATATCTAATGCTAAGGGGAGTAAACGCAAAGCAATAAAAAGAACGCCATCCGGAGCCCGTGCTTCGGTCGATGTATCAGGCGCAACAGCATAAAACAACCCGGCACAAATGATTTGAAGCATAGCTTTACAAGTCGCAATCCAAGCTACGCCCTCAATAGGAGGATATTTATCTTACTCCACCTGGGAAGCTGAGTGGTCAATGCAGAAACACCACGGTAGTGTGCATCTGTCTCTCTTCCGCAACTTGCAACTCCCATTGGGTTCCAAGGAAGATGGTACGGGTCCAACTCTTTCCAATAATATCCATCGCAGGGTATACGATCCCTGAGAGGCAGGTAAACTTATTCAGAATATTGGGAGATTATAATGGCGACTAATTTTTGAAGAAAATTGACCCAAAGAAACAAAAACGCCAACCCCAGAAAAGAAAAACCGAGATAAGTTCAATTTTACATCAGCAACTTAAAAATTATTTAAGTTTGAGTCACTAATTACAAAAATATCTAAAATAAGGTCTGAATCATTAAAATTAGTCCAAATCTAGGTCAGAGTAGTCAATTCGCTGACAAAGATGCGGCGATGGGGTGGTGTCAGACGTATTAAATTGCTTTTATCCTAGTCAGCACAGTTTGCTGATGAGGAAAAAATTTTTATTTTCTCTAGCTGGATCATCCCTTCTCTCTTTTTGTCACCTCCAGAGACCCTCTTTCTCTCTCTAAGTTCAGATTGACCGACCTAGATGTAGACTAATTTTAATGATTCAGGGCTTATTTGTGCGATTTTGTAGTTAGTGCCTCAAATTTAAACTTATTGGTCTAAATTTAAACTTATCCCAGAAGAAACCTGATTGAATCTGGATGGATTTGAATATACAACAACAGAGTCCAAAATTTGCGGTAGACGGGCAAGCTTGGGCACCTGTTGACTATGAGTGGCATCTCCAATGGCTAACTTATGGACCAACTCCCTTCTCAAGTTTTCAGGAGGAGTTAGCCCAGAAAATCTCCTTTCTTGGGCGTTTTGTACAGTGAGTGTGAGCATTTCCTGAACCAAGATTGGTTCATACCTGAAAGCAATAGTTTGATGCTACATCTTCCAAATCACTTGTGAGAAAGCAATGAATTCTTCAACTCCATAATCATACAAGATATGTGGCATTGCCATGACCTGGAAAACAGGACATATGAAATTAACTCAGAGAAACAATAAAATGAGAAATTTTCTGTGCCTCCCCGGGGGGGCGGGGTTGGGTGTGGGGTGGGGGCAACGGTTGGAGGAAGATTGGTTGGGTGAAAGAAACAATATGTGATGTACATATGCTAGGACATTATTTGATGGATATAAAACAAACAAGAGAACCAAAAAAAAAAAAAAAAAACACAGAGTATTCTTCAAGACTGAGCATCATAACAAAGATTCAAGACGAAAACTTTCAGACGATACAGTGATGAAGGTACTCAACAGTGTTAGTCCAAGAATTAAACAGCCATATCTCAGTGTTATGAACCAAAATGCAAAGGACTGACTCAAGGCCTTGAAAAGTACTCTCTCCCTTTTTGAAGACTAACAAAAAGCCAAAAGAATCAGATGCATGTCTGAAAATTTCCAATTGAATGTATGTCTGAAAATTTCCAATTGAATGTAGTGCCACCTAATGCAGTGCAAGGTTATGCAATATGAGAGGATGTTGAAGTACTCGTTGGACTGTTCTGGATTCAGGCAAAGGTAGTCTGATAGCCCTAAGCGTTCCACAATTCTAAGCACATAAAGGTCAGCTGGAGGCAATGCAGAATAGATCAAGTTCTAAACCCTGTTCAGCCGCTAAATAGAACCATTATGAAAACATTGATCGTGAACATATTTGCTTCGCCAAAACAAAGAAGAGGAAAATAAGGCGTACAGGAATCCAATGAACTCATACAGTTAAGGTAGAGATAAACTCAAATCATATGGAACGTGAATACCCACCAGCGTACCATGCAATACCATTCAGAGGACAAAATGGCAGCATCCCCATTCTTCTTCCACATGCCAGCAAGAACCTGGGCACAGAAGGCCCTATAGATTCAACCACATGTTACTCATGATGCTGTAAAGGAAAAGTTTGAAATTAAATTCCAAAGAATAATATATTAGTTCTATCAACTCAGGAACCAATACATGGTACATATTGTACAGTTGTTAGAAATGCAAAGAAAGAATAAAAAACAGAACAACAAAGAGGTAAGTTCATTTAATCTAATCTAGCCTATCAAATAGCTGAAGAGGAACGTACCTTAACTGCTGATTCACCAAAAGCCCAAAAAGCATTGTATGCCACTACAACAGTTTCCATGTACTTAGTAGTTTCCTGCACAGATAATAAAATAGTATATATGTTGACTGACAAATTTTACATTTGGAAATGGAAAACGAGTTTCACTAACCAGTTGCTTTGTTGCAACATCAAGAAATTCTGGCAATCAAGGATGCAAATGAACAGGGCATGTCTCACCAATACCAACACGAGTCAATTGACATGCATCAAATAAGAGTGCAAAATAACAATAAAAACAACAACATAAATGGACACAATTGAGCTTCCAGCCAGCAGCAGCAACCCTAGCTCAACACTAACTTGATGCCCCTTTAAGGAGTCATAGTTCAAAATCCCTACAATTGCAATAGCTAAATGCTTAATTACTTTAGCCAGATGTTCATTCAAATTACCCTTGCCAGGTCCCCAAGGAGTGCAAAGGAATTTTGCCCACTATCTGAGGCATCATCCATGCAGCATTGTAGAAGCAAATCCCCCGATATTTTGTGAAACCTGCAGATGAAAGCCAACATCATAGTCTATTCTAGCAGAAGAGAATTACATCACTTGTAAAACATCCACATTAGATATAGGACAAGGTGCAGCCCCTATCAGCAAGTGATTATCGTGAATGCACAGAATCAATCAGTGGCATTAATACAAAAAATGGGTGAGTGCATCGGCAAAATGTAGGTAAACTTAACAAACTACTCTTCAAACTGAGTGGCCAAAATACATTAAAAAGCTGGGCAGAGAAAGGGCAGAAAGAATAAACCTATATACATTTAAGACCATCTTTGTTTCCATCAACCAAGAGTATCATATAGACAACTACAAATGCTCAACCTACTTCTCCCAGATTGAAACAAAATATGCAATTTCATAACAGAAGCAAATAAATGGAATTACGACAATAAGAGTAGTGCCAAACTTTCTATCCCACTACCAAGGCCCGCTGCAAGTCCAGAGAGATGATCCAGACAGCAAACATCAAACTCAGTCATATGGAATTCCAGCTGAAGCAGGATTAACCTGCAACAAGAGAATTCCATCATACAGATGTTAAAGAGGAAACAAGGAATTAGAAAATCAAAATCAATGAATAGTTAGCAAATCATATGGCACTAGGTGCTATAAGTGAGTTGAAAATGCACATAACTTATATTTGGGTAAATTTGGAACTATCAGCTTGAATTGCTGATCAAGCTTTCCACCAGCTTCTGCACAATCCAATTTCTGCCAATGATGTACAAAGCACACCAGGAACTTACCATGAATTTCAAACAAATGAAAAGAGAATCTATATGACACATTGAATTATAGCCTTGACTTTAACAATAACCAGCTTGCATGGCCCAAATTAATGTTTCATTGGGGAACCATGTAGCCTCTGATGCCCAATACTAAGGGAAAATGAGAACTAGGATGCAACACAAGGGAAAAGGGATCTGATCTGATATGGGGTAAGAATATGGAAATATAGAACATACTTCGATATCCCCAATGATGCTCAACATAAAATGAAATGGGAGGAAATATCTTTCAAAGAGAAACCAGTAAATCTGGGACCAAATAAGACTGTTACCTGAACAACAGGCGTTAATGTTGGGAGAATCTCATCTCCAAACACATTTGAGAACATATCAAGGGCAGGTGCACTGCATTTTCTCAACTTCCATACATTAACACCGTCATCATCCTGTTAACATACCAAACTAGTTATTCATAAAATTTTCAATGGTGACCTCAGCTTTCCACATCAAAGCATGCAGCAATTTAGTTGTATACACCAGACAGTAAACTGGCTGCTGTCATTAAAAGCTTTTAGAAACCTTGGCAACTTACATCATCTTCCAACTGTCTGATATATGAAATTGTGATGAATGAAAACAAGGTTTCAAATCCTGCAATTAAGAAAATCATTAAAAAAAAAATTAAAAAAAAAAAACTGAAGATGATGGCAACTCACCTGCAGAAGAATTGAATGGAAAAATGATAACAGTCTGCAACATCCAGCAAATCAACTTATATAAAGAAATTAAACAAACCAGATCATGATCTGTAAGTGACTCATCCTCCTGTAACAATCAAGTGATGCCAGATAAAGATGAGTCATAAAGTGCAAATTATGAAGTTCTAAAAACAGAAAGTGACTAAGAAGAGCTTAACCTCAGTTCAGCAAGTGACTCATCATCATCGGCATACACCTTGTTAGACAACAAGACCTGAAAAAGTTGACACATACATGTGTGAAAAAATGCACAACTGAAAAAAAAAAAAAAAAAGTGATAGCAAAAAATTAAACAAGAAGAGCCAAAAGGCTACACTAGAATTAAACATGGCAAGAATTCTCTCAAGTTCTCAAGTGGTGATTGTGCCTTGCTGTATGCAGACCTGCACAATTGCAACAATTGAGGCTCTAAAGGTGCATAGACTTCTGCTTATCATTATAGGTTGACAAATGCAAAACCACATATGTCTTGTTTTTACATGAAAGGAGATTGCTTTCAAAATTTTAAACAAGTGTTTATGATAAAGAGTAATGGTTTCAACTCCAGCACAAGTTGCAAACAAAAGTTTGATACGTAAGATTTATCATCCTGATACTAGAGAACCAACAGGTGAACAAAGTTAGTGTTAAATCTCCAGTCTGTCTTATACAGAAATGGATCTAGTTTATGGTACCTGGTCCCTGCATCCAGGTCTCTGAACAAAAATCTTAAGCTACAAAGATGCCTAAAAGATTTAGTCACAGGGTGAAGGAATACCAGAACTCACAGGCTTCCAGAGCCACTTCATCATCACCGTCCTTGTTGAATTGCAGAATGTATTCAACTACATCTTTCAAATGTGGCCGAGGTTTGTGCAGAAGTTATGACAATGACAAAGTGAGGATGGAGACAACACAAAAACTAAGTATATGATGGGAGATTGTGACATGCATTAAGATGCACAATGCAATACAAAAGAAGTGCAAAACAGCTGTCAATCAACAAAACATGACCATGCAAGATGTAATATAAACTACATTGGCAAACAAGACTCACATACCTCCAAGAAAGATGGACAGACCTCTATTAGCTGAACAAAAGCTGCACAGACCTGTTCAAACAATCTTCTGAAACAAGTCATCATCCTGCTATTCTTTCCATAACCAAAAACTTACAAGAAAACCAAATGTAGCAAAGAAGATAACAAATGCTAACAAGATGAATTTGTCTTCACAAACACTATGAAGTAACCAACCAAAAATGCTGAAGACCCAGGTTTTGCTTTAAGATCACTAGCAATTTAGGGCAAGGACAAGTAGTTAAGATCCAATTACGATAAGCATGTGACAATATATTCACCAATTTCCTCACTTCAGCGGCAGGGTCATGAGTAAGAGCAAACAAATCCTGGAGATATTGATTTCCAGATGTGTAGAGTGCATGCAAACAATTTGCATATAACATTACGATCTGCTAGCAATATTGGTAAAAATTTCAGGGTAAACTGTCAAATTTTACATACGGCAGGCATCGCACAATATGCTGATTCACAGAACCCAATGCAAGCTTTCTCAATGAGGTGTATGGTGACTGGAAAAACTGTTCATCACAATACCGGGTTAGGACAGTCCTCTTATGTAACAAGGAGAATATATGTAATTAATTTTACAGTCGGAGATAATCATTTTTTCCTGACAGAATCAGGCAAGGAGTAACTTAATGGGACGATCAGACAATCCAGGCACATCCAAGTCCAATAATTCTGGAGTAATTAAGTTAGCAACAAGTAACAGCTTATTGTGTAAAATAATGATGATATGAGTCGTCTTTTCTGGCATGTCAACAATATTGTTCAGAGTGAGGTTTCCATCTTCACAAAATAATGGTAAACTAACACTAGCCAGGCACGAATTCCAAGACATACCTTAGACAAAGAATTCACAGCACTTTCCATGCGATCTATGTCATTACTGTCCAGACAAGTTACAAGAGCTTGCAACAGCTCAGGCCATCCCAAAATTCCCCCACTTCAACAACAACATACACAATGGTCCCAACTGTGGACCTTATATACCTATCGGCTGCTGCTCCTAAACAAGGCAACAGCTCTGATTTAATGCACTGTTGGTGAGCAGAAGGCATGGATTTATGTGCAGTTCTAAGGTTGTTCTTCGGCGGCAAACCAGCGGCTTGTTGAGTCTCCACAGATGTACCCTGTTAAAAGTTCCCGGGACAAGGATGGTGCATTCTTCACCGTGAAATTAGAATAAAAATATTCACAACGCAAACATCAACCTGATGTAAGTACAACAGCTTTTCGAATAAAGATACTACTATAAGCTTTTTCCGAGAAAATAACCGAAATACAAACCACCTCATTAAGAATTTTTCGCAACTTTTATAGGAACTGAAATCCCAATTCGTTCTCTTCTTCTGTCCAATTCCATTCCAATATTCACGTGATTATAAATGGGTAACTCCTCAAGTTGTTTTCTTTACCATTTTACAGATAAATTAAATTACTTTTTATTGCCGATGTGTTGATGTTTTGATAGCACTACTCTACAACAGGCCATAGACCCAAAAGCGGGAGAAAAGGAGGGGGATAAAAAGAAGAAGAAGAAGATCCAAGAAAAACCAAACCATCACCGTAAAGAAGTAAGAGAACTAGAACAAAATACAGAAAATAAAACTCTCAATTAAAATCATTCAAGAAACGATAAAGAAAACCGAGAAAGACTCGAGAACTACAAAATCAACGTGGGCACTGAAGAACTACAAGATCGCGAGACTCAAGGACTACACAATTATACAATCCAATCAGAACAAGAACCCCTCAAACTTCCAGCACGGCTTTTTCACGAGAAAGAAACAAAGAAACCAAACCCAATTGAGAAGGAGTATGAGAGCGAGGCAATTGTTGAAATCCACTCGCCGCCGCTTCCATTCTCCAATTATTTATTTATTTATTTGCATTTTTTTGGGACTACCCCGGACAGAGACGCAGAGAGATGCTTTGGCGGGACTGGGCGGGTGACACAACAGGCAACGCAACGCAGATAAATAAACAAGACATGAAAATTCACGTACTGCTTTACCCACGCTGTAGCGGAGGGCCTCTCTCTCTCTCTCTCTCTCTCTCTCTATATACACCAATCCGTATGACAGAGGGAGTCCCGGGGGGGGCGACGCGTAGAGAGTTGACATTCAAATGCTGCTTTTGTGACGGCTTGCTTTTCTGTTATTATTATTATTATTATTTAGTTCGTCCATTCTCTTCGCTTCAGGTAGGTGATGCTGCAGCGAATAAATGGTGTCATGAACGACGCGATGGCCCAATGAGCGTTTCGGTTTTAGTATTATTGGGCCTATTTGGGCTCTCAACATAGGAATGGCTTTTGAAGGACTGACAGTTGCCCTCGACTTTCAGCCACCGCCTCATCCGGTTGAAGGACTTTGGATGTCTTCGGCGTTACCGTTGGAGTTGCGGTGGCCGATTGAAAAATTGACGTAAAGGTAACTGATTATTTGATAATAATAATAATCATAATTTTTTTTGTAATAAATAAAAAATAATAATTCTCAGAAATGTTGTGCGTCCATGTGAGAAACTAGCCGTTTTCCTAATCCATCCATTTTTCAAATTTTAAAATTTACCTCACTTTTCAATTAACTGGGGAATGACATTATCAGGACGTTTGCAAAGAATTCGTTAATAGAAATAGCATTTCTTTAAATGTAAAACTCCATGTTTCACAACCACAAGTAAACGACGCTTGAGAAATATGGGGAAAAAAAAAATAATAATAATAAAACCGTAACTTTCTTTCTCTCAAAGGGCAGTAAAAAACAATAAATGTTTTCTTTTATACAAAGTAATAACAATGAATGTTATAAAGGAGAAAAGAAAACAACTGCATTTATCCGAATTAATTACGTCCAGATAAAGTTAAAGAAGGAAGAAAAGGAAGGCCGAATTTATACTAATTATCACTTTCCAAACGCGGTTGTTCATGACTGTGCGGAAAAGAGGTAGGTGGGGGAGGAGCATTAGGATCCTTTGGAAATCACCTGTTTTATGACAGGTTAAGCTGTCCCAGTAAGGCAAAATGTTTTGCTCAGATTTTTTTTTTTTTAAATTTTTTGGGTCTTTAATCGGAAAGGACATTAATTTTCCAGGCATACAGATTTTTTTTATTTCTTTATTTTTCGTTTGGCTTGGTTCAATGCTGATAGATACACTTCTTATCATTTTGTCAGTGAGGATCCGGCCCTATACCCACTCTTGTTTTATATAAACACGGCAACATAGTCATGTTATAGGTTTGAACTCGGGAAGTTTACTGTGGCGGCGTTTTCTCTCTTGATTGATTGCATATTTGAAACCGGAAGCCACGGTTCATGTTTTGGAAAGCCGAATCCTCGCACCGGGTTAGCCTTCTTGTGATGCATCATTCTTCTCAACGCTGCTCATAAGGGTTTTACTCTATTTTATAAGTCCTAACTAGTTCTTTTTAATAATTACTTGCATCACAAGATTTCTTCTCTGATCATACTAGTGTAACATTTTTTAATTGATCTTTAACCGTTAATTTTAATTAAAAAAAATTCATCAGTTGACCGTTAACTATTAATCGTAATAATATAATATTTATTAGTTAATCCTTAATCCTTAATCATTAATTATCAATTAAAATTGAGTCTATTTTTTACTACAATTAAGTTTGTAATCATTTAGTGAGTGTGATTACGATAGTAACTAGTCCCTTTATTAGTATTGCCTTGTAAATTTTATCTTTATTTTATAACAATGTAAGACGTGCTTTTCGTTTACTGTTAATTGAGTTGATTATAAGATGTTGACTTATAGTTAATTAAATCTATTTCTCAATTATGTGCACCGTAGAAGATTTCAAGTTCATGTCTTATCCTTTATTTGCATAAAAAAAAGTTTCAGACACCACTAAACTAAACTATTGTCGCATTTTTATACAAATATGTTTTATAAAGAAATCCCTAGTGCTATCTTTATAAAATATATAAATTATACAAATATATTTTTCACTAATTTCAGGTTGTCATTTTGAATACAGTTATGGAACCCACTAGGATAAATCTTATTGGAGTCAAATGTCCGTGCGTGTGTGTGTGTGCGTGCGTGCGTGTGTTTTAATATATAAAATTTGTTTGTGGATATATCATTTTCCATAAAAATAAAATAAAAAAAAAGTTGAAAAAGAATGGCACGTATAGATTAATATGACTATAGGAAAGTGACAAAATTAATGTACGTCTGGGATAGTATATGCATGTGCATAAATCTATTCTAATTTCAATGAATTTGCTGACAATTAAAATAATATTATTTTCTTCGGACGACACGAGTTGCCTGATTAGCATGGCGGCATTGGAAAAAAACTCCATTTATGGCTCAGGGGTGAAGGTACGTGACTAGTAGCTTACAAGCCTTTTCTCTACCATGAGTAGGTGCTGTCTCTGCAATGCTTGTCATTCGCTTCTACTGTTGTAATAACAATTACGTACTCACTGAGACTTCCTGTCTCTGTTCCTTTCTCTGTAGAACAGCCCTCTCTCTTGTTTCATTTCCTGCATTAAACAATGGAGGCCACTGGCTCAAAAACAAAGCCCTCTTCTTTTAACTAGAGAAAGGCAACACCTCTCAATGAAATGAAGAAAGGAACGTCCTCCTCAGGTCAAAAAGAGGGCAATGACAGAAGTTCCCCCAGGATCATTGATCGTGCATGGCAACATCTAAACTCCGTTTCGAGTCCAGCGGACTTCAGTGATGTTGCTGACGAATGGGAGCAAGAAAATCATCCTCCACACCAAACAAAGCTCGTCAAACTCAGTGATGAGCCGAAGACAAAACCCTTGTCTTCTTATCAAACTGGGTTCTTCGATCTTCCTGAGATTGACACAGAACCCTTTGATGCAAAGGAGACGGTGGCTAATACTGGAGGATTAATGTTAGCGCACACTCAAGCCTTCGAACAAAGTCCAATTCTAGACTTCAATACTTTTCTTGCATCCTCGGAGTGGGAACAGACTACATGGGCGGACATTCACTCCAGCTTGACAAGCACAACAGACAGCCAACCTTGTGCAACGTCAGCTCCGCAGAAAATCAAGGGCCTGGAGACCACCGGTTATGAGATTGTGCCATATACGTCAGACCAATCTGAGAATGGTTCCAAGATCCAATCAAAAGCTGTCCCGGATGTGAAGACGCTTCCCCAAAATCGACTGCTTGCTAAGATATCCCTACAGATCAGGCAAAAGCTTAAAGTGAGTCTCTTTCGTTCCTTGAATCCTACTAAAACTTTTGTTGATTTGGCTCCTGAATGACGCTGATAATTAACTTCCGTAATTTCTGTTTCCAATAGGACGCAAGCAAGGAATTAAGGGGACACCACCGGGAGGAACCAAAGGAATCAGAAGGGAAATCGGACGAACAAAAATTTGTGCAATCTAACTCCATGGTTGGGGATGAGGTGCAAGTTAAATCAGAGGTCGGCGAAGGGGTGCAACCTACGTCGTCTGAGATTAGGGGTGAGGTGCATTCTGAATCCAATATTAAGGAAGGCGTGCAACCTGAATCGCAATCTGAACTGCAATCCACATATAAGTGCGAGGATTGGACGGTGCTCGATCCAGTTCCAATGTCTTTTTGTCCGCTGACTACGACTGTGAATGGACCCCCAACAGGAACAAATGATGAGGTAGCCTAACCCACAAGTTCGATTTTCTAAACATATCTATGTAGCCTTTCAGTCATTAAAATTGCCTAATATCACAAAGCTTTTTGCCTATTTTAAAAAACAAAATAAAAAAAAAAAATGCAGTCCACGGGGCTTCCAATGAAGAAATCCAGGAGCAAAACTTTGAATGCTGGAGAGCTGCACTTGCGTTTCAAACTGCCTCCTGCGTTCGCTTATATTGCCAATGTGGTTGATGAGGTAGTTTCACTATCTAAATGGCTAGATATACTCTCCATTCTACACACACACAGAGGTGAGATTCTGTACTGCTATACATTTAATGCATAATTGTTGATTGTTTGTGAAAAATAGCTAGCTGCAATCCAACTAAGGTCACCCGATACATCATCTATTCTGCCTCAACTTCCATTTACTCAAAGACTAGAAGATTGGACGATTAAGCGTAGGCAAAGAGCGGGTGGAAGATACGACTTGGTATTATGCGTGAATCTTTATGATTTTTCAGTGAATCAATATGTTTTCTTTGAGAAAATAACTCATATATTGGATCTATGTAAGCTTAATTTCCATTAATTACAGTTTCAAAAATCTCGAAAATCATAAATCTCAAAATCTTTGGTAGAAAACGCAGTTCAATGAAGTGAAAGTTGACACCTTTAGTTGTTCCGTGCAGTACTACTACCATAAGGAGTCGAATGTGACTTTTCGATCCACTCTTGAGGTATCCGACTTTATCGTGTATAACATATATCCAAGCACAGCGCATGTCACAAGGAGGAGGAAATCAAGACAAGACACTCAAGTAATTAGTCAGCAATAATGCAATTAAGAAAACAGAATTCATGGTTAATAGTTGTATGTAAGAAGGATAAGTGAGCAGGTCTTATTTTTTAGTTCCAGGAGAAAGAAGTTGGAACAGAGGGAGAGAGTTCATCTATTAAGGAAAAGGGGAAGGGCATTGCAAGGGTAGAAGGCGATGTGGAAGTGGGGATAAAGAAGACGCCAAATGAGTTGGACTGGGACGGGGATGCTACAATCACTGGCGTTGAAATTAACTCAATATTTGGTGATATGCTATTTAATTCTCCAAGTGGGGAAGTAAAAGGTTCAGACAATTAACTCCATTTTTATGTTCAATTACGCATGCATCTAATTGCAATGCAATGTTAATGTCTTTATCTCATTTCATGCTAATTTTGTCAATGTTTCAGAAAAGAAGAGAAGAAAAGCTCGGAAGAGCAACCAAAGGAAAAGGAAGAGTCAAGCTTCATCTGTTGCTCCTTCTGAAAATAAAACCGCATAGCAGAAGTGATGGTTGCCGATCTCCGTCGCGTCTCCCCTACGATAGCAGATGACTTACCTAAAATGCCGCATATCGACGAACCAATAACGTTAATGGATTTCATGGATATTGACGCGATTGAAAAATCTAGTAGTCCAACCGTCAATAAGTCTGAGAAAGCTGATATTCTTGGTTATTGTAATGAGATTTTCAGCGACTTTGAGGATTATATAGCCGCTAATATCCACCGAGCGGCTATAGATGTGTTGAGCAGTCACTTCGATACGGACAAGGTGCACAGAAAAACGTTCTTTGAATAGCATGTACAGTTGAAAATCATAATAGATAATCGCTTCGCGGGTTGTTATCCAAACTTCTTGTATTGTATTCCACATCGTCATTTTCGTTTTTCCCTCAATTTTGGATATATAAGTTTTGTGAGTTTTGAGCACGAAGCTTTTCATCAGTAAGCGATTCGCTACTCTTACAACGAACACAAGCCGAGTGTACCCTACTCCTGACCCCGAAACAAAAGCAACCAATTTCCTTACGGCAGCCATTGCTGTTAAATGACAAACAGCTTATCTTCTAACTCACCAAAAAGAAAAACGTATGCTGTTTCAAAATATAAAATGTTTAGGGGTTACACGTACATCTGCTAAAATTTCTAGTCGCCCCATGTTTGAATTCAATCACAGATGCGCCTAATGCTATACGAGGCAACAAACAAAAGCAAAACCATGTCCTAATCTTGGAGATGGGTTGCTTATTAGGTACGACGATATCCCTTTTCAATATCAGCCATAAAGTTTTTTTTTTTTTTTATCCCTAACCTAGCAAAACCGTTTCTCATTGGAGTTCAATTATGCGACCAAAGGCCCTTGAACATAAGGGGGGGGGGCATAGTCTCCTAATTGGACTCTCCTTTTTGTATTTTTTATTTTTTTATTTTTTTGGAAAACTTGGGAGTTTACAGTTGTCCTGTGTCCATCGTCAACCTATAATCTCCAAAGTTGTCCTTTCTCATTTCCACACCTTTCACCTACGTGCCAGCCTGCTCCTTTTGCAAGGCTGACAACTCACAAAGAATCTCATAATCTGTCTCTCCCCCATAAACTGAATAATTAATAATCTCCATACTACTCTTTCCACCCGCAAAAGAAGAAATTAAACGACACTAAAAATAAATTTTAAAAAAAAAAAAAACAGTGAGAGAGAGAGAGAGAGAACATTTTATTGAAACAAATCTACGGTCAATTATTACGTAGCAAAGACGATGAGATGTGTGCAACAAATATAAAAATATGGCGCAGTATCATTGTAGGCGAGAGAGACACACTCCAATAACTAATATTTGTGCACGATGTCTTGCACGTGTGTGCAGACGTTTGAAAGATTTTAGTGAACAAAAGGAACATAAAATACTTTGTTAGCAACAAAATATCTTGAATCTTATGTATGCTAGTTAAGCACATGTTTTGAGCCTCGTTGCCACCTCACTCAAACCCTTACAGGGGTTTGAGGGTCTCGTTCTAATAATAGTAGACTTTTCAACTTAATTCTCCTGATTAATCCAAAAATGAATAAACCCAGAACCTTTATAGTTTAAATGCACATCAATCTTCTCAACCCCACTCCCAAGGTTTAGGGTTTTAATCTATTTCATATAAGTATAACTAGTTTCTCTTATAGTCTGTTACATTATGAGATTGCCTCTCTAATCCTAATAATATAAGATTTGCTCATTAATCGTTAATTTATAACCTAATTAACAGCTACTGATTTATTTTGTCTGCAGTTAGAATTAAGTCTATAAATATTTACTGATGTGCCTGTAACAATTGCTCGCCTCTTTATTGTATATTGCCCAAAAAAATTTTATCTCTATTTACAACCATACGAGACATGACAAGAAGATTTGTTCATTGTTTATCATTAACCGTTTATCGTTTTCTGTTTACTTTTAAGTAAGTTGATTATAAGTTGATGATCTATAAATAAATTGAGTTTGTCTCTCAATTCTAATAATTGAGTTTGATGATCTATGAAATTTCCCCTCTAATTCTAATAATTTGAGATCTACCGGTTAATCGCTATAATTTATTAACTTAATTAACAACTATTAATCCATTTTGTCCGTAGTTGAGATTAGGTCTATCAATAAAAGCCTATAAATATTCATTGATGTACCTACGATAATATATAACTATCCTCTTTATTAGTATACTGCCTCATAAATTCTATCTCTGTTTTACAGCCGTGTAAGACATGACGAGATGGTCAGCTTGACCATTTATCCTTTCCCAATTTACTTTTAATTAAGTTGATTGTAAGATAATTATTTCACGTCTTTTCCTTAACAAAATGAAATAAAAATAAGAGTTTTGATCCTCCTAAACATGCAACTTGATGAGATTGAGATGCCAACGGTCAAAATAGGCCCCTGCTGCAAACATGAGATCCAATCTGTATGACCGGAGCCCATTTACACAATTTTACGGGTGACTGCATAGCTGCGCCCCAAGAAAAATGCTAGAGGTCAAAGACCAAAATAGGCTAAAAAGACCAAAAAAAAAAAAAAAAACACAAAAACCAAAAATCCTAGAAACAGAATTGGAACTGCGAAGTTTTCTTAGGGCCTCGCATCCACTAAAACCTACGATTTGTATTTTTTTTAAGCACCGTTGTACTGTCACAGGTCATTACTCTCTTCCCAAAAGACAACCTGTTAAAATGTGCAGTACTCACGTTTATATGTCGCAAGATCCCCTTTTTCCTATTCGATGTAGGAAACGGGTCTCATACACCCGTCTATCACAGTACCCATACAAAACATTCATTCATTCCTCCTCGGCCAACTAAAGCCATCGAAATTTCAGCCATGCAAGGAGATTATACATTACCACGCAAAAGATTGTAAAAGGGCAAGTTTAGCAAATGTCACCTTGTGATTACTCAATCCCGGCCGCAAGCAAATATCAAACATATATAAACAATAAATAGAAATTCTTAGGCGAACGAACAACAAAATTAACTAAGAGAAGATGACTGCACATGGACAAGCAGGATCCTTGATGAAACCAAGAGGCCAGACCTGATGCGGTTTGCATAGAACGTATCCTCTCAACGCCGGTTATGCTCCGCAATCCTTGGTCTACACATCATTTGTTCAAGAAACTTGGTAAGACCCAAATGCTTTGCAGCCCACTGCTCCACCAGTTTCTGCTCCTTGGTTTCCGCATCCCTCTTCAGTTCTGCTAACTGTTCCCTGTATTCTGCTTCAATCCTGTCCAGAGAAGCTTTCTCTTCTTCCCTAAGAGCCTTGATCTTTGACTCTATCTCTTCCATTTTCTCCCTTCTGCGGCAGGACTTTTCGGACTCCAGTTGCAACTCTACCCTACTTAGTCTCCAGGCAGCTTCCTTCTTATGTGCAGCCAAAGCTCTTTGCCCTTCTTCAAGCTCTCTGCAGCATTCAACCAACTCAGATATAAATAAACTTTCACCAGAAGCAGGGACTGACACGTGAGATGGCAAATTGCCCAAAACAAGAGGGGCATTATCCACTCCTCTCTCGGGCTGCAACCATGGGATTGGAGGAGAGGCTGCCACAGTTGACGGAGAAAGGCTTAGAGTTACAGAGGGAGAGTGCGGCCTCACAGCAGCTGCGCCATTGGAATTGGAGAGCCATGGAGGAAGCACTGTTGGTGCTGGGTTGGGGTTGTCCGTATGAAGAAAGCTTCCATTTGAGGTAGCCATCCCAAATGCTGGAATTGTGCGCTCTTTCACTAGCTTTTCAGCAAAAGTCTCCAAAATCCTATGGTACTTGCCCTCGTCAATTGGTTCTACTGTTTTGTGGTTTTCCTTCTGCTCCCTCTGTTGCTTCTCTTTAAACACTTCCCACCACTTGCCTAGTCTCTTAGCAGTTCTGCCAGGAACTTCAGCTGCAATTTTCTTCCATTTGTTTCCATGCTTGGCCTGAAGTTGGATGACCAGATGTTGCTCCTCTTCAGTAAGGGATCCTTTCTTTATCCCAGGTTTGAGGTAGTTCTTCCACCGTTCTAAGCAGGATTTACAATCCCTCTTTAGGGGTGTGTTCATGCGCTGTGACACGAGGTTCCACTCCCTTGGACCATATTGTTTTACATATGCACGTAACAAAGCGTCCTCTTCAGGTCTCCAGCGCTGCCTCTCCTTCATTTCCAGGTGCCACTGTCCATTGCCTTGAACTCTTCATGATGTATCTGAACCATGTTGAATCTTAAAATCAGCCACTTCGCATAGGAAACAATGCATAAGCTGTCAATGAGAAATCAAATATTCCAAGGAAAAGATTAATAATAATAATAATAATAATAATAAACCAGACAAGCAGGATCAACCAAAAAAAGGACCTAGAGAAAGAAGATTAGCAAACAAAAAGAATAAGACAAGCTGTTCGCTCATATATACAAGGACAAGGATGAAAAAAAATGAACATATCAAACTCAAATTGGAAACAGGTGCCATGCGCCCTGAATTTGCCAGTGAAGTGCTCTGTTTGTAACTGAAATGAAAATGCAATCTCGCAGAATTTCATTGAAGTTTACAAATCCAAAATTTTTTTCATTAAAAAGGGAAGGTCAAAATCAAGACACATAATCAGGAACAAAATCGACCTCTGACATCTCGGTCTTTTTGCCACCACTCACTGCAAATGAAAACCCAGAAATTAGCAAGCTGCATTTTCCTCCTCGCAATGTAAAATGGCCATACAAAATTATTAACAAATAACAGCAGATTGAGCATTTCAATGGGTATCAACGGATGTCAGAGGACATATAGCTGTATCATGATATTGAACAGGCCAGAAACAACGGATGTTTACAGCATTAAACAGGGCATGGGACCACCAAATGAAGATGGATAATATGGACACCAACAAACAGTCAAATCTCCTTCAGACTATTGGTGAGAGAAATGATCCCTAGAGAATGACCATACAGAGTTCAAGTTCTGGAAATGCACCAATGATACACCCATTAGCATCAGCAACGTGCATCGAAACATCGTGTATTGCCATTTACATCTAGACTTAAAATTGTTCAGGGTATAACTTCACAAATGCAGACCACAATTCTCGAAGCAAGCATAAACTTAACGCTTAAATGAGAAATTTTTCTCGGACGAATTCCTGAATGTACACTGTACTACAATGAACCAGTAACCCCAAATGCTAAATTCTGAAATATCAATTGAGCGTCTCAAAAACAATTAACCAATAATAGCAAAGAACAATTGGATTCAAATATAATAGCAAAAGTCTCAACATCCCACATGAAATTGGTAACCGACCAGGGACGCTACATCAAACTGGTGCATATTAAATTAAAGAATGGATTTAGAAGTAAAACTGTACAGAGAATGCAGGCTACAACAAAGTGATGCTCACTTCCTTTCAAATACCCACGTTCAAACCCCAATTCTCAAAAACAAGGCAGAGAAAAAGAATTGGAGTTGAAGATCTTAAAAGCAGTACGGTTCGGGATAATTTACGAAGTGGGTCACCGAAAAATCAATCCGCCAAAGTTGAAACCGAAATGAAATGCTGAACTGTTGACCATGTAAATATATCCGCCAAAGTTCATCCACAACCAAACCACCACTAAACACGAAGTTAAAGGGAAACAAAATTCCAAGAAAATGAAGAAGAAGCTTACGTCGTACTTCAACTACTTAAGGCCGAGGTTCTTCTTCGACGCATCTCCCGCTCACCTTCAAACGAAACACTCTGTATAGTAAAATAAATCTAAAGCCGGCAAACAAAGGGGACCAAACCCTAGAGAGAGAGAGAGAGAGAGATGAGGGGGAACAGAAACCCTTGGCTAGAGAGAGAACGATAACAACAGAAAAAAGGGAAAAAAAAAAAAGTAGCAAAGATAAGAGAAAGCGAGACAGACAAAGGAATGGCTTAGAAAGAAGAAGGGACGATAGTACACTATATATAGAAAGAGAAATGAGACAGTGGGCGAAAAAAGAGGGCACGCGAAAGAGTAAGGATTAAAAAAAGGGGGGGGTGTGCAAAAAGCTTAGGGCTTTGTCGACCAATTTTCCCCCCCAAATGTTGTCTTCTTCTATGGAATTTTCTTGCGTCAGCTCTTCCTCCTACTACAGCTACTTCCTCCCCTCCCCCTCCGCCGCCGCCGCCACCACCATTTCCGCCGTCAGCGGCCGCATCCAGGTGAATATGTATACGTATATGTGTGTGTGTGTGTGTGTGTGTGTAGATATATATATATATATATATAGTGACTGTGACAAGAGAGGAAACAAACGAGGATTAAGCTGGAATGGAGAGACAGAAGTTGCACTCAGGAGCGAGGCGCACGCGACATGCTTTAGCGCTTAAATTGCGCCTTCTTCTGTCATTCCGCGGTTTCCCGTCTGTTTTATTTTTATCTTTTTTTATACGTGCCTGTCACCCAGATGAACGGAACGGCACGATCGTAGCCGTGGAAAGAGATGTCTGGATGGGATGTCAACCGATTGATCTCGCGTCGGGGGATGAGTGATGGGGGACCCACATCTGGAGTCTGGGAATGGAAGAGTACGGCAAATAATCAGCCATCACATTATACATAGGGAAGCTTGAAAATGTCACCCGCTTGTCTCGTGGCTGGTTACGTACCACTAGTCCAATCCAACCCCGCGTCAGAAAATGTCGCCCAAATCGACCCCCTAGCCAGGATCATCTACTTAGTATTAGTGAAAATGCAATTGGGTATTCCTAATTTCTTGAATTTAATAATTTTTCTTGTATACTTCACTCGCTAACAAGGGTGGCCGTTGAAATTTTCGCCATTGCTAAGATCTCCTAGTCGTAATTAAATAGAACTCCAACTGAATACTTGGTTCGGGGAACCTTACGTCGCTCTTGCACCCTATGGGGGAAAGAAAATAAAAGAGAATTCCATGCCGACCATAGCAAAGCCAATCCCACGCCCACATGTAATGAGACAGAAGTACTGATGATGTGTAGTGGGACTTGCCCTTTTGTTACGTTGTCCTGTCTCTTTTCAATTCACCTTTTCTCCAAGCCCCAATTATGCCAATACGCAATTGTTTGTTCTTGTCTCGATTCGACGCAAAAATGGATAAATAAATAAATACAAACTATGTGGACGTGACTGCAGAGAGTAATAACTGATGACCGGGCGTAGACATGTTTGTATAGGTGTTAAAATCCTATGTGTGCCCCACGCACCACCCATCACCGTCGGATCAAAATCAACCCACCAATTGATGATGATCATCGTCGATTATCGACGCAGGAAAAAGGAATCATTTATGACTCCCAAGAAAATTCTGTGATTCCCGTATTACGTCAGAGTCCACACAACGAGAGAGCGAGAGTACTGTTAAACAGGGCAATCGCAGTAGTGGTGCGCTGGAATGAAACAGTGAACAGTAAAGAGAAAACGATAAAGGGAATGGATGCAGAAAGGGGAGGGGGAAGTGGATCTCTGTGAAGGGTGATTTATCGGCAGAAAGAAGAGGTGGGGACCCACGGGACTGTAGTAGTCCGGGATTTCGCGGCACTAGCAGACGAGGTGGGGGTGATGGAGACTGGACGTTCTGGTATTGTCCAGCGAGTCATAGCAGATGTGTCAGTGATACGTTCACGTCGCCTTTTTTAACTCCCTCTCCGCTTTTTTTTTTTTTTTTTTTTTATTTTTCATTTCCCTAGCCTCTCGCTTTGGATTGGAAATTATTGGGTGGGACTGGGATCGGGACACCAGCTGTATTCCAGTATCAATCCCCGAATGCCACGTTCCGCCCCGGAGTCTATTTCAGACGGGTCTTGAAAGATCATCAAAACTTCGAACGCCGCCTGCAAACATTGATTTCCTTCTAATAATATTAACCAATATCAAGTGACGTGGAATTCGCATATTGGTCTGGAATACCAGCTCGAGATGCCGAGCTGGTATCCAGTCACGCCCCCACCCAATAATTTTGAGGATTTAACCGTGTACATCATTTTTATTTATTTTTTGTTTGGTTGTTCCCGTGCCCTCTGCAATGCAACGTTGAACGGTGTCTGTCTTTTGGTTGGCATCCCTCAGTGCATGGTTCACTTTTTTTATTCATCAAATGAAAACCACGGAGTTTTTGGGTTTGAGCGATGTTTTCCAGCGACTGGTCGGTTGGGCCACTGTCACTAGGTCCTAGTGTAGCAGCCGACTTAGCTCAAACAAGTATTTACGTTTAGGCGGATTTGAGAGATTGGAGTCCGTTTGCTTCCGCGGTTGCTTCTTTCGCCCAAATCCCCTTTTTACTTCCAACTCGGACGTTATTTTCTCTTTTTCTTAAATGCTTTAGACCCGATTAGTTAGAATTTTTTTTTTATTTTTTAAAAAGAGATGAATTTGAATGCATGTAATTAATTTTTATTATGTATGAAAAATATTAATACGACATAAAAATTAATTATATTTATTTAATTATATTATTTTTTTAATTTAATTAAAATTTTTGTGCTGGTTCGGAAGAAGAAAGAGGTAAAATTCTGCTTTCATATGCATATATAATTTTGAACGGTACAATTAGATGCGTGTAAATATTGTCCGCCGAAAAAGGGACGCGAGGCTCTTAGAAAAGGGGAATAAATATCGGTTGGCTAAAAGAGGGATAAAAGTACAGGAGGGTATCGTCGGAATAGAAAAGGCGATTTGACATAACAATCTAATTGTAAAATTGAGGGAGATCCTCTCTGATCTCATCTCTGAAGTCTGAAAAGACCTTGAGCCCCACCTTCTGACAGAGTCAAAAAAGCTTTTTTTTTTTTTTTAGTTATAAAGAACGGGGATATTGGGGTCAAACGCGCTGTTTGCTTGGGAAGTTACCTCGTCCTTTTGGAGTATTGACACTAGATTGGTACCGAGTAATTGTTTTTATTTTTTAAATAAAAAGGAAAAAGCTGCTATACAGACGGGAAGAACCACGCCGTGCTAAATGTGTTATGCCAAAGATTTACCCATTTGAGAGAAGAAAAAAAGGAGGACGTGAACTAAAAATATTTTAAAATAAATGACCGGCGTCGTAGTGCGAGAAGATTTTTTATATAATAATAAAAAAAAAAAAAGAAAAGGCAGCAGATTGTATAGGGATCGGTGAGGGAAGGAGGGGGTGCTGCCTGGGAGGTTTAAAAAAATGGGACCCCCTCCGACCACAAAAAGAAAAGGTAAATAAAATGGATCAGTCGCTGACTCGCTGGGATAACCTCTGTGATCGGACCGACTCGCGCCCAGCTCAATCACATGTCACGAGCTGGTTCCGTGAAGAAGGGGAAACATCCCCAGAGAGAGCCCTTCAGAATTGTGTGTGTATGTTTCCCGTTCACTCGTCCAGTAGTCACCAGTTAGTGAAAGAATCCTTTCTTGCTCTCTTTCTTACCCGACAGTTGTTGAAATTTACCCTGAATGCCACCAGCCAGCGTGGCATAAGTTCAAGTTCTTCTAAACTTCAATTCCCCACGTCAACGGAAAAAAAGAGACCTATTCAGGGGATCGTGGGGTTTTTCCTTTTTTCTTTTCTTTTTTTTTTTTTCTTTTAATTTTTTTTTTTTTTGAAGCTGACAAAATTACATTTAAACCTATTCGGTGGGGGCCCGACCAGTTCGGCCAGTCGCGTCTTTAAATGGGTAGACTTGGGCCTCTACAGGGAGAAACAATCTGGATACAAGCAAATGAATGCATCTACCGTGGAGCCCACGTTAAATAGAAAAATAAGATACACGTGCATCTACACTACTTGACGTGAAAATAGTATAATTTGTTCGGTAAAACACCATAAAGCAAGTCTAAATTTGGTTTGAGTGACAACTCTCTTACTATTCAATGTTAGGAAAATGGATGTACGCTCATCACAGTGCATGTTTTATAATTAATTGTTCCAATGAGCAATAGGTTCAAAATCTTACGGTATATCTCGCCGCTTCATAAACAAACGTGGATTATAATATGTGTTATTAATTATTGAAGAAAAACGAGTTGATGATTTTTATTAAGGTGCGCGAGAGACGCAGGGGGGGCGCTAAGAAAGTGTTATTATGGTCGGGTACGACGTGGCTCAGCCTGTTGTAAACTCAAGCTGATCCGGCCTAAACATTAGCGTCGGCCTTGGTTTGCTGAAGATTTGGACTTGATCCGGAAAGGCTTTTGGACTTGGGAGGTCTGCACATGAAATCGTTTTCTGTCCCATCAACGATCGTGCATATGCCCACCATTCGCAAGTTAGGACATACTTGGGCCAACTCAACCGAATGTTCGGGACCATTTCAGATGGGGCAGCTTCAAAAGGGACTTCGACGGTCAGTGGGACATATTGCTGTTACCGAGTCCAGAATGTTAACTCGAGCCGAGCTTCACTTCCGCCTCAGGCTATCCAGAACTGTAGCTGGGCGTAACGTTCACGATCGAGACTTTGGTGTGTCTCGCTTTTACTCTTTTATTCTATTCACCGAAAAGACTTGTGGACGGGATTCCGGGAAAATGTTTGGTTCACCACGGGATTCCAGGAAAATGTTTGGTTCACCACGGACCGTGGGATTTGTAAGAATAGTAAAATGCAGGGAATTTTCAAACTCAATACAACTCGAGTATGAAATTTCAAAGACCAAAGTGCGAGCGCATCCAGTCCTGCAGAACGGCAAAAATTAGGACGTGATAGGGGATGAGCTGTAACAATAAGGCAGTTAGGTAGCCCGCCAGAAAGAACACGTGCAGTGGGTAGGCAGGAGTGTTCAACGAATTAACACCCTTTTTATTTTATTTTTTTTTAAATTTTTTTATATCGCAGACACCTCCTCCTCGTAAGCTCTAACTCCGTTGACAGTGGTATGAGTAACATTTGCATCAGGTTCCCTTTTGGGGCTATTGTTAATTTTCTGGAATTTACCCGAAACCGAGGACATAATTAATTGTGCCCAACGTGGGAACCTAAGAATTTTTTGCAGATACAAAGCTAAGTTACGAGATTTAGTCTGATGATGAGCTGCATGCACGAGAATTTACACATTTCAGCCGTTGACGTAACCTCTGAAGAGGCAGGCCCGGAATCTTAAATTTTGTAAATAAGATTGTGCAGCAATTTGAGCAAAATTTGCATCCTAATTGGCACTAATAGGTGGCGTGCGTGCGGACAAAAAAAAAAATACCGAACTTTAATAAATCCAGACGAAAACAGGGTGAAGAAATTCTTTTTGACGCGAAACGAGACATCTATTTCTAGATGACGTAGATCTTCTACCAAATCAATCGCATAATCTTTGATTAATCCTTTGAGATTCTTGATTGTCTTAAAAAAATCTAACGGGGAGGGGTTCATTTTGACCGGTCCTTTCACGTCGTCTTTGCATAAAATAATAAGACCTAAATAAATAAATAGGCTCGTCGTTTTTTTGTAAATCCGAGGGCTGCAAAAGAACCCTTAAATTTTTATTTTTATTTTTTTTTTTGTTAGTAAAATCTACCACTTGCTAATTCACTCACTGTAACATGTATAAAACCAACCGCCAACCGTCGCTGCATGGAGAGTTGAAAGAAGGCAATTGCATTCGGGGCGCGCCCTCATAGATAAATAAAGAGGCTGCCTGCTATTTAGAAATTGGTATAATCGTATTCTGATACCGGTGGTCATATTTAGTCTTTTTTTATTATTTATTATTTTTTATTTTTTTAATGAGTTAGTGGATTGTATGTGAAGAGCAAAAATTTTATGGTCTGATCCAATCCATCTTGAACATATCGTTTGTTTTCTTGCAAGAGAAAGGACGGAGAGCTAGAAAGTGAGTCAACGGTCTACGGTTAGCAAGGGTCTAAAAACACCAGCAAAGTGAAGGCCCCCCAATTATGAAAGAGAAGACCACTTCTTTTTTCTTTGTTTTTTTTTTTTTTTTTATATTCTTGCTTTTTGTGCAGTCTTTCTTGTGTCCAGAACGCAGAAAAGGGTAAAAAGAGCCCCAAAAGATCATTCCTTTCTTTGTGTTGCCTATTGCCCAATAAGTGCTGAATCATCAGTTTCTGGGGTGTTCTTTCTCGCATCATTGTGTCAACATATTGCTTTGCTCCACCTATTTTTAGGCGGGCAAGTAAATTCCTGATGCAGGATCTGTGCTTTGTGTTCAGTCTTTGATTCAAATCTGGTTTTGGTTTTTGGGCATTGGAGCAGTTATAGCGGGTGGGTGAGGTGGTCTAGTTTGATGGGAATTTGCTGGAGCAATCAAATAAAGGCATACAGCCCCTCTAATACAGGCAAGTCTTATGACGATTGTTGACTTGGTTTCAATTGATTGGAGATTTATTTCACTTCAGCTTTCAGGTTTTCTCGGGCTGTTCTATTGGCTGTAGCATGTATCTGGCTAATTCAGATGTCATTACTGATATGGGGTCCATTTGCTTAGATTTCTGGTCCGGACAAGACTTTTCTTAAGTTGATTTCCTGTTTTTCTCTTCGCCGTTTCCCAAAAATATGTGCATAATATGTTGAGGTTAATTCTATGAATATCCACGAATTTTTCAATCCATACAAAATCAATATTTTGGTGAAATCACACGAACCTCTGATGCGTCACCACTTTTACCTTTGTTTTTTTACCATTTACAACACTCATGCATAATTTTTCGGCTTGCAGGACTGAATTCAAAGGATGTCAGCAGAGATGGAAGGACTTTGGGTAGTTCAAGTAGCAAATTGTCTTCAGCTTCTCTATCTCAAACTCCCAGGAGTGAGGGGGAGATCTTGCAGTCTTCGAATTTGAAGACATTCAGCTTTAGCGAGCTGAAGACTGCCACCAGAAACTTCCGACCAGATAGTGTAGTAGGAGAAGGGGGCTTCGGGTCAGTCTTTAAAGGGTGGCTTGATGAGCATTCCCTAAAAGCTGCCAAGCCTGGTACTGGTATGGTCATTGCTGTGAAGAGGCTTAACCACGAAGGTCTCCAGGGCCACAGGGAATGGCTGGTTAGGAATTATACTTCTAACTTTACTTCCTAATGCGTTCAAAGGCCTCTGTGCTCACTTCTATAGTTTCAAATGAAATTGCCGTATCTTATTTCTTTATGGCATAATTGTTTTGTTGAACTAGTAAGAAAAGAGGTTTGTGGTAGCCGAATCTTTCCCAATAAGGGGAATCGGAGAGTACAAGCTTTTCTATGTGAAGGTGGTGCTCTTTGTTGTTGTGTTAAACAAGATCTTGTTGTGCTAATTAGGATAGTGCTCGTTGATTATTGTTGAGAAGACTTTGTGGGCTAGAAAGTTGATTTTGCTTGTATGGTCGAACATGCAGGCAGAAATCAATTATCTTGGGCAACTGCATCATCCTAATCTTGTTAAGTTGATTGGTTACTGCTTAGAGGATGATCGTCGGCTACTAATTTATGAGTTCATGCCACGCGGCAGTGTGGAGAATCACTTATTCAGGAGTGAGTTCCTCGTGCTCTTTGTATTGACGTTACTTCGGTTTCTTGATTCCAAAAAGAACAGCATACCTTCCATTGCGGCCAATGTACTTTCAATCACTGAATTTTTGCATAAATTTTGAATAGGGGGGTCGCGTGTCCATCCTCTTTCGTGGAATATGCGAATGAAAGTTGCCCTTGATGCTGCAAAGGGCCTTGCCTTTCTTCACCGTCCTGAAGCAAAGGTCATATATCGTGACTTCAAGACATCCAATATCCTGCTTGATACGGTACGTTCTTTTTTCTGGAATATTTCAGTGCTTTTCTTATTATTATTATTATTATTTTCTTTAGTGAAGGGCGAGCCTACGTATAGAGTTAAGGTTATGCATCTGATTCCTACAGTCTATAAGCCCTGTACATTGGAATGCCCACGCCCTTTCCAATGCTGTTTGTCATTTAGATTAAATTTTGAAACCTCGGTAATTTGGATTCATCTCTTGCTTTGCTGCAATTTTTCAGAACTACAATGCAAAGCTTTCTGATTTTGGACTAGCGAGGGATGGGCCAACTGGTGAGAAGAGCTATGTCTCTACAAGGGTCATGGGAACCCACGGATATGCCGCACCAGAGTATCTTGCTACAGGTACCATATTCCTTTTTCTCTGATAAAACCCACATTCGGTAAACATGTTCCCTTTCCTCAATCTAGCCATAAGTTCGCATTTGAACAATTCACTTTTTCTTCAATCATCCTGCAAACGCCCCGCTGAAGCATTAAATATTTCAATTTACACAGTTATCTTTGTATTGTCAATGGTTTTTGTGGCTCTGCTGGAATTGGTCTCTGTTTTTATGTATGACACGGGGGTGATTTTCCCTCTGCTCTGATAATTAATTGCATTTTGGATGTTGGAAAGGCCATTTGACTGCAAAGAGCGACGTATACAGCTTTGGGGTTGTGCTTCTGGAAATGTTAACTGGCCAACAAGCTATAGACAAGAACCGGCCATCTGGGCGGCACAACTTGGTGGAGTGGGCAAAACCTTACCTTACAAACAAACGTAGAGTTCTGCATGTCCTGGACACACGTCTTGAAGGCCAGTACTCACTCAGTCAGGTCCAAAATGTGGCTAAACTTGCTCTTCAATGTTTATCTGTAGAAGCAAGGTTAAGGCCAACAATGGACAGAGTAGTAATAGCACTAGAGAAGCTCCAAGGATCAGAGAATGTGCCTAAAGTCGATCATAAAGAAGCCAACTTGAAAGCCGCCAGTGGTGGACGGGTTGCTCATCCCCGCCAATGTGCCTAAAGTCATGTTTAATCGGCAGTGTACAGTTTTCGTTTTGCACTTTTGCCTTGAGTATTCAGGCCTCCATTTCAATTCTTAATCCGAATTATGGAGAATTCGAAGATAGCTACAGGAATATTTTGTGGAAAACATATTTGATCCTTTTTTATTCCTTTTTTGTGTGTTTTATTCCTTCTCGAATTTATGTGACCATGCTTGCATGTTTTTTCTCCTTGTTTGAGGAATCTCTTTAACAGAGTTCTACTACGTGGCCCGCGATCCAATTATACTAAATTGATAAATACTAAATGGGGCCAGGGACGAGAGGTTAGAACGGGAATTGTAAATGCCAACTCCTCCTTTACTCCTGGTAATATATCTGGAGACTGGTGTCTTCGTTCCAATCTCCGATTAGATATCTTTAGGGGCAGGTTGAGTGCCTGCAGCTGCGTCCTGTTGTCATCCGGTTCTACAAGAAACTTCTGTTGTATACATTGTGTTATATTGAAGGGAACCGAGCAGGGTAGGGATCGATATTCTGGACTGTTGAAGGAGAAAATTCGTCGACCCCATCAAACTGAAGAGTTGGACGTCAAAGAGAGACGGCAATGTAAGCTCCACGAAATAACAAGGTAGAGATAAATGTGACGAGCTCTCAGTAATCTTGGGCGCCGAACGTGGACTAAGGCAAGTTCCTAGAACACAGACGGAAATTTGATCCATAAGCAACCCACCGATAAAAATAAGTTTGACTGAATCATATCAAAATACATTTCTTGTGACATTCGTGTGGAAAAAGATTTAAGAGAATGGGCCATTGGTAATTTTGGCGGGGGCCCTGCAACAAAGCGTAACAATACATTGCAAAAATGGATTAACTAAGAGAGTTCTAGTCCTTTTCTTTTAATCTTTTGCGACGATTTCTTAGACTTTTCTTAAAACTCTCAACATCCATCTCCCTCATCTTTCATCTTTTGCAAGTCCATCTTCCTCAAGAACAAGCTAACCAAATTATGAAGTTGCAATAACAATTTTTATATTGTTCGATCAAAAAATTGAAAGAGAACAACTCAAATAAATCAGAAGTGCGGATATAAATCATGGGAGACGGGAGGCTTGCATATAAGTAAGCAACTTTGAAACCTTACAAAGGCAAGGCCAGTCTAATGTACCTTAACTGTTGTTTAAATGAAGTCAATCATCTCAATTAACCAACATCCTGAACATGTCAAGAGATATGTACGCCAGAAGAGTGGCACAAGGGAAGCTTACAATCAAAAGCAGAATTATCAGATGGCAAGCACAGACGGATGAGATAAGAAATCACAACTGCTGAAATAAAATTCTGTGGTGATTCATCGTCCCAACAAAGCAACACGATCCTTCTGTACTACCTGACTCAATTTGATGTCAAAGAGCTCACATCGTATAGGCATCTCCATCTCATAAAAGGGATTCTTCAAAACATAATCTGTGTACAATTCATAAATGAATTTCAAGAGACCTTCCATGTGCTGTGCTCCAGGTTCACAGACCACAAAGAACTTTGTCCCTGGAAAAAGAAAACAAAAAAAAAATTTAGAAAAAAAAAAAAAAGGAAAAGCTTAATGTGGTTTGAGAAGAATGTTTAGGTTATCCGAACCCAAAAAAAGGTTTGGAGAAGAAACCCGCATGTCAGACATGAGAAGAAAAACATTACCCCAACATACTCATGGAATCAATAATTCTGTTATAAGTATAAGAAAATATTAGCTAAATGTGCTGAGCAAACCAGCAAACTCACATTGCTGGGCTCAAGGAATGGTCAAATATATGTAGTTTTATCCTTGCTTTCAGAAAGAGATATTTCTGCAACTTGATTGTGTGACCTTCACATCACAAATGAAGAACCTATTTATTACACTGAGCCATGCACTTCTAACTCATTTCTCTTGATTAGCAAGACACTATAATCAACTTTGATGTTTTCATTATTTTAAAATCCAGAGAAATAGAAGAACACAGCATTTACTAGACTTGATCTCAGTAGACAGCTTTCAGTTCAGTTCACTTGCCAACAACAGTACCAGAATAAATTAGGTACCAGTGAGGGATTGGAAGCAATGGAGGTCAAATGTGTCAGCTTCAAGGAGTTCAATGCCTGAACAGCCAACAGTAGGGGACAACTGCTGTGAGATGGCATGCATCGAGTGCCATAAACTAGCTACTCTTAAGCTATCATTTGTATCCATCCGTCCAGCAGAGCCGTAGTCCTAAAACATATTCTCAACAAGAACAAACAATAGTTATTTACGAGCAATTCCAGCGTGTAGTAATGCAAAGAGCTAGAAATCAAATATTTCATTAACATCAACAACGTCCACCCATAGAGAGGACTTTCAGTTCATTCCTCAACTCTAAAACACATTTCCCTTTTAATTACTCCACTTAGACTCATCTTTCATACGTATCCTACCGAACCAAAAAACTATTGAAAAACATCACATACACCAACCATATATCATTTAGTTCCACGGAAAGCAGTAGAACCTATGAATCAAAATTGATGTACGGAACATAACATTGCTTATCATGATCAATTATCTCACACCAATTTATCATGATCCCAGCAGAGCGAAAGGACTGGCAGCTCTCACGCTCTACCTCCATGGATTCCTCCGCGCCAGCGGATTGTCCCTCGCATGTCCTACTTACTAGTATAGCACAAGAAGAAAAGGGGATTGCGGGATTGATTTAAAGAGCACATCTTTTTGGCTCACACTCGAACTTCGGAACCAAATCAACAGTTTCTTCTATCTTTCTAGCCGAAAAAAGGAATTGGGCATCAAACAAATCGAAATTAGAAGGAAAGTGAGGTACCTTGTAGAAGATCAAACCACCCGATTTGTTGATGATGTAAAGGCTGTAAATTCCTGCCATCCCAACGGCTCTGTCTACGGAATCGAATAAAATACGATTAGAAAAAAAAAACAAAAAAATGTATAAAAGAAATCGAAGTGAAATCCTTAATCACAATACGATTGAAGGCTTGGAGTTTAAGAGCAAAGACCCGGCAAGAACGTCTGCACTCAGTGTCTTTTGAGCTCCGCGGAATTAAGAAATCCTGGCCGTAGGTTTTGTGGGACCCACTTCTTGTTTTGCCACCACAACTCCATAAGCTTGGCTTCGGGGGTCGATAACTACTCATGTACGCAGCTACTATGAACCGTTGATAAGATGGCATTACAGTTGAGCCTACGATCAAACGGCTGTAAACGAGTGAGCAGGACAAATCCTTTCGCGTTTTAGCATAACCCAACCCTGATGTCGTTTTTGCTCGCATCTTTGTCCAGTGCTAGCTGGCTCAGCTGGGTTAGGAAAGTGGGAAACTGAAAACTAAACAGACATCGAACCCTGGACTCCCAAAAACAAAAAATGAAAAGAAAAAAAAAGGGGGGGGGGTTTTGGAGAATCAAGAACCATCAATAGTAATCAATGGCCTGAAATTCACGTACCCAGGAATCGACGGTCAGCCACCGCTTGGGTCCAAGCCTTTTGATAGATGATTTCTCGCTGACCCTTAATTCTGGCAATAGGTGCCTTCTCGTTGGATCCGATGGCGCTGGTTAGTATAAAGTTTTAAGCTTTGTTTGTTTCATAGTCCAATAATTAGCCGATGATGTGCTGGGAAATAGAGTAATGGGTGTCGGTCTATTTGGTTAAATTCGATCGGGGAAGACCACAATACTGAAAATCTTGGGAGGGAAGCACATGGTGGGGCCCCACATGGTTCGGGTGTTAGGGAGGTCTGCTTTCCCCGACACCAGTTTGACGTCCTCTGGCGATCTGTGTTATCTTGGAGGGGAGATTAGTTTTTGTTTTGTTTGATTAGAGAAAATGAGACGTTGTTTAATTACATTCTAATGTTTGCATTGCGGGCTGAGCTTGGATTGTTATTCAAGTTGGCTACTACTGAATATCGTTTGATCAGGTTTTAGCCAATGTTTCTTGAATTTGGACGGGAAGTGTTTGAAACATTTGAACGACACCTTTATTGATTAATTTGTTTGTTTGTTTATATTAAATTTTGAAGGTGGCGGCGAGAAGTGGCATTTGCTGGGTTTGAGGTTCCTATACAAATGGATGTTTCTGCGGAGAAAATGATATTTGGTGTAGCAGGTATCGATCCTCAAAGAAGAGATGAGCTGATCAAGGTGAGACTTCTGGTTTTCTGGAGCCAAGATATATCCCTGCTTTGTGGAGAACTTGATTGGAATGCTTTTGTAAACATGAAATTGAATGGTGTATCACGGAGGCATGTGATCATGCACACATACATTTAGATTGTTTATATCTAATTTCAGCTTTTGCTGCAAGCAGGGAAGTTAATATTTCTATCATTATGCCTTATATATTTCATCAATGGTATGATCTTAATTCTTGCAATGGGATCATGCTTGCTAACACAAACAAACTATACTTGTGCCCATGTAATATTTGTTCGTTCAGGTTTTTCTTTATGGCTACAGGGTCAGTTCTTATGGCTCTTTGTTTGACATGAAGAATCCTTTGTCAAATTTAGAAGTAAATGGTGAACACAACTGTCATGGTGATTATGCAGTTTTGAATAACTGAATCATTTTAAATCATTTTATTGACAACTAGTCTCTTGGATTATCTTATTTAGACAGCTTTGGAGAACTTCAGTTATTTTTCCATGGCCAAAAATATGTGCATGTTCTATGATTTGGCTATATCTCTATGAGAATCCAACTTGATTTCTTGGTAGGAAAGGTGTTGGATATTGATTTGTCACGGATGATGCATGAGGTTTCTGATGGTCAGAGACAGCGAGTACAAATTTGCATGGGCCTTCTGAAGCCTTTCAAGGTATCTTTATCTTTTGCATTTTAGCATGATTGGGTCTGTTTATGTTGTTCCCATGCACAGCATTTAACCTCTCACTTTCTTCACATTTTTCTGTAAGATTTTGGTATCATGGCTAAAAGTCCTTACATTCAAACTCTCTCTCTCTCTCTCTCTCTCTCTCTCTCTCTCCCTTTTTGGATTATTTGGATCCTTCTTCTTGATGAGATAATGGTTGACCTTGATGTGCTAGCAAGGGCTGACCTTCTAAAGTTTCTAAGAAAAGAATGTGAGAGTGGCGCTACAATTATCTATGCAACACATATATTCGATGGTTTGGAGCAGTGGCCTAGTCACATTGTATGTTCTGGCTTCTTTTAACTGTTTCTTTTTTTTTTTTTTTGTCCCAATTTTTGATTTGTTGATATAAGTGCCCCGCAAATTTATGATTGTTTCTTTTTCTTCTAGGTATATCTGGCTGACGGGAAGTTGCAGTCAGCAATGCCAATGGAAAAAGTCAAGGAGATCAGTAATTTGTCACTTATGGTCTGATGCCCATTTTTCTCAAATAGGTTGTTCAGTTTGCTTGTTGGTCTGGGTATCATAGAATATCTGTTTTATCAGATTCTGGGTTGCATTATCTGTAAAAGAATAATGCCTTAAAGAATTGGACTTGCAGAGGACAGTGGAGAGCTGGCTGAGAAAAGAAAGAGATGAGGAGAGGAAGCATAAAACAGAGGGAGAGGCCAGTGGTCTTCCAGAATTTGAAAAGCAAGTTGAAGGAAGTGGAGTGACTGGTGGTGATCCAGCTTGCTCTGCCATTCGTGCCATGAACAATGGTTGGGCTGCAGGATGGCTGCACTCCACCATTGCTGGAGAAGAGAACTTCTTGAGCTCAAATAGAGTTTTGAGGCAGTAAACAGTCCAATACGAGAGCCTATATTCATATTGTTAAGTTCATGACAGAGTCCACGGTCGGCCGGTCCTAATATGGTTGCCTGAAAATATTATGGGATGAATTTGCATCCATTACTTTTGCAAAAATAAAGAATAAAAATAAAAATCCATGCTTATCTTTGCATGTACCAAGAGAAACAAAAATCCTTGACTGAAAGAGTTTGGGGAGGTGAGGACAGCATTTCAATTTCAAACACTTGCTGCTTCGAGTATCAAATCGACTATTCTGCATGGAAAAAGATAATGATCCTCTCGGTATATATTCATACTTCTCATCGCATCCCTGTAAAACCCGGAGTTGCTTGCAATCGAACAATTTGCTGTGTCCACCAAACTCCACAAGTTGCAACAGCTCTGTTTGTGATTATTATAAGACAACTCCGACGAATGGAAATTTTCAAATTTGAATCTTTGATGTGGGGGCTTCCCTTTTCGTGCCTCCAATCTTGCCTTCTTTTCTTTTCTTTTCTTTTTTAATTTAAAAAAATTAATTAATTAAAAATAAGGGTTCGGCTACGGGACAGAGCCTGTAGCCATTGAGCCCGGTCTCCTTATTTAAGGGGGTGTTTGGCTTCCCCCTATAATTTAAGGCTTCTAGTCTTCAATCCGTTTTTTTTTTAATTACATAATTAACTTTTAGAGACTGATGTCAAGGACTTTTTTTTTTTTTTTAGTACGATACTATTAAAGATGATTATCAATCAATAATTTCTTAATTATTGTTATACATATTTAAATACAAATTAATTTGACTAATTCTTGTGATTAGAGGATTATAGATATTGTTTATATTTAAATACAATTAATTTACTTAGTTTTTGTAATTAAAAACTCAATTTTTTATTTTTATATATTTTTTCAATATAATACTTACATAAATCTCAATAAATAAATAAATAAATATTGCAAGTAATTATTCCGACCGTTCCCTTTCGAGCATTTTCTCACAGATGATTGGCTGCTCGTGGGTCCCACCTTACCTGCGTGGATTTCTTATCGAACGTTTTTCCCTTTTACGACACGATAGGTGCTGATAAGGTATAAATGCCATTCCTTTTTCCTGTCCTTTATGGGACAGCGATAAATGGACTGCCTCATTTCCCCGTCTTTTCGGGTATCCTAAGTTCCTAACAGTACCTTCGAGCACAGCCCCGTCACTCGGCGCATGGGACAGGAACAATGGCCAATATGTCGCCTTTGCTTCGTGTCTTTCCTGCATTTTTAACCCGAGCCACGTGGCTGTACCTGCGGTGTGCAATTACCATCACCGGCCCTCCCCTCCCTAAGAGGTCTATAATTGGATAATGAAGAGGGCACCGCGGGGAAGCAATCAGTCTTTGAATGCCCCAACCGACGGAGCATCTATTATATGCTTTTTAACTCCCTTTGTCCAATTCAGTACCTCGCCAGCCTATGAAAATTATCTTTACGGTGGTCGGCGAGAGAGATGGGCGGAGATCAAAAGTTCTGAAGAATGGATAGGTAAACAAAACAAGCAACCTGTGCCATCTATTTTTGGCATATGGTTAAAATGGCAACCGCATTTTTCCAATACAAGCACACGAGGGAACAGACAACCATAAAGAGTGACCCAAATGTAATATAAGAGCTATGTAGTATAAGTGGAATTTTAGGGCCTAAGCAATCGGAGCTGCGGGCTAAAGGTTTCCCGTTGCGGCCGCCTCGGCCCCAACCACTTTCACCGTCAGCTGATTCTTAAACTTTCACCAGCCGACAGCCTCAGAGCAGATGCCTTGCCGAAAGTGAAAACAGATTAAAAGATAAAAAGAGAACAAGTAACCACGCTCTCGAACTTTTTGGCAGTCACTTTCCTAGTCCTAACCCAGAGTCCCCACTTGAATGCACTTCAAAATTTTCCCGAGAAAATTAAGGAAAATTTGAAGGCGGGAGGGAGACATCATACTAACGTAGTAAGTTTTGAGAGAACGAAGAGCGTCGGGAAGGTCCGACGACGGGGGGGGGCTCATCAGACGTGGAAATTCTTCCCCGTGAAGGTCTGACCGAACTGCCAATTAGAAGGTGCCACGTTCCAGGACGCAGATGAACGCCTATCGCTGCTCCTCACCCTGAATGAAAGCGCCTGGCCCACAAGTACGGCGTTGGATTGCCAGTTTTGGCCCCAGTTGCGGCTCATGCTAATCCATCCAGTGTTCGTTCCCTTGACGCTCAGCGTCACGACATCCCCTGCACCCGCGACGTTGGTGACCAGAACCAAGTTGAAGTAACGGAAACCGTTGATCGTGAATCTGATCCCACCTTGCCTCCTGCACGGTACCCTGGCAAAAACCACCAAAAAGCAAACGATGACGTTTTATTATTGGCCAAAAAAGCCCGCCCGCCATTCACACGCGTGGACACAACGCACGATTTCTGTTCCTGTTCTCCAACAGAACACCGCAGGGAGGCAAGTGTTAATTTACCGGACTACCCTCCACCTTTAAGGGTACTCGGCTAATTGTAACGATTCTTGGCGGGGTAAGTTTCGTAAAAGGTAAGGATATTCTAGTCTTTTCATCCACAAAAAGTGGAAGTAGAACACAAATAATGAAACGAGAAACGGACTCGCGTCGGTGCTTCTTTTGAGGCTCTGTTTGCTTTCTGAGAAAAAGGTCGCCCGCGGGAAAATAATTATGCTAAACAGTTTAGTTCGAAGTCTGAAATTCAACGTTACGGCCGTTTAGCTTCCAAGGAAACATGGGTCGCAGCAGAATCTATTAGTGTGAGTTTCTAAGAAACAAACTACTCTCAAAAAAACAAAACTTGAGGCAACATTGAAACGAAAAACGAGGAACTAAAGAGGTGTGAAGTCAAAGTGAAATCACCGGCGATGGTTGACGGGGACAATTCCGGCACGGGAGTCGGCGAGCTGGAGAAACATGGGCATGGCGAGGTCGAAATGGGGGCGAGGCGGGTTACACCAGCCACCATTGTCGCTGGGCAGAGCGTAGTTCGGAGGGCAGAAGTTGGTGGCCGTAACGAAGATGGATGGGCTGCCAGGGTTGCACCACCTGGGGTCATCGGTGGCCGAACACTTGATCTCGAAGCAAGCGCCGCAGCTCAGCCCGTCATTGAACAGTGCGGTGCTCAGCGCCGCCGTGTTCACTCCATATCCTTGGCTGTACAGATTCCCGTACCCACAAGCCCCACCTGCGTTTTTTTTTTGGGGGGGGGACAAAATGGCGTCCTAATCAGTCGTACTTAGCTGCTGTTTCGCAACAATAAAGCTCAAAATGCGTTTCCAAATATGAGGTTTAGACAATGACTGGCATAGCAGTGAGGGCTTGGGATTAAAAGAAGAGGATAAAATAGAACAGAACGTACCCATGGTTCCAGAGGCATCACTGCCGCCATAGAAAGTAGCATAAGCAGTCTGCCACTGGCCACCCGTGTAGACCCCGGGGATTCTAGCGTTAGCCACCGCAAGCAGCGTGAGTAGAGTAACAATGCAGAGCACACCCACAAAGGCCATTGATCCACAGAGAGAGAGAGAGAGAGAGAGAGGGAGAGTAGAGGGATGGGAGGAATAAGGAATGCGGAAGTAAGGTCGGTGCGTATTTATTGAAGAAAGGGTACTGTGGGAATCAACACAAAAGGGTGAAGGACTAAAAGTAATATGGCAAGCGCGTGTGACTCTTAGAATTTGTTGTTTCAGTCTAATGTGTGTAGCAGCAGTGCTTTCTTTTTCTTTTCTTTTCTTTTTTTTTTTATTGTGAGATTTTCAACGTATTATTATTTTCTGTATATCCATTTGAGAAGAAACGCCAAATTGTTGTTTAGTTGGGACACTGGACAAGGGCACCACGAGAAGGGATGCAACCTGCACATGGTTGCTTCGTGTCAATTCTGCTCGGCCCCACTTAATCAAAAGGCATCTTTTTTATTAGAGGTGAAGGTCAATTTATTCAATCAGGTGTGTTGGGAATTGATTTAAGAATTATCGGAAATTAATTTAATAGCAACGCTAGAACATCTCCAGAGATGCAGACGTGTCCTATCCTGTTCACACCCTCTCTCTCTCTCTCTCTCTCCCTCGTTAATAATTTAGATGCCCTTCGTGCCAGCCTTTCACTTTAATGGAAAATTCCCCCTTCAATTCAATGGCCCGCGGAGCTATCACCATTAAAGTAAATATTTCATTGTCCCCCCCCCACAACAATGGGATTTTATGTTTTTGATAAAAGACTGAATATCGGCGAACCCCCCCCCCTCTCCTCTCCTCTCTAATTGAAATCTAAAGCTTGCGTAGGACAAACATAAACGAGGATGCATGGTCGGAAATTCTTTTTAAGGGGAATCGGGAACACCCCAAAAAAAAAAAAAAAAAAAAAGAAAATGAAGATTTTTTCTCGCGGATTGGAATCCAAGGGGGTCTCCAAAACGGCAACTCGAAAATGAGCGCAAGTGAACAAAAAATCTTTAAACGCGTGAAAAAGGGAACCCCACCTCTTGCGTCCTCGACACCCACACAACCAAGCCTCGAAACGTAATATATTGTAACCGTAAAGTGGGTCCCGCGTCGACCCCTCAGTCTACACAAGGAGCGGCGCCCAGCGACGCACGCCACGCCGCGCGGTGATCGGCACTGCATTGGAGCAGCAATTCTGGGTCCTGATTGGCAGCGGGTGGCAAGGGGCAGAAGGATCACTCGCTAGCAGATCAAATTTCACCGACTGCTCCCCCACCGTCCCCAGCCGCTTGCTTGCTCTCCTTTCCACGGAAAAATCATTTTATTTTGCTGGACTTATTTAACTCTTTTAACAACCCCACGAATTCTTTCTTCTTCTTTTTTTATTTTTTTTTTATAATTTCTTCACACCCAGCGATCCTGGTCCCAGTTTAGAGATTATGGACTAGTAGGGCTACTACAAACAAACATCACCGGGAGCTTACGACACCTGAGCCAGCTTCATAACTTTCTAAAATTTAAAGATTAATGCTAGAATTTAGAATTTTGGTGTGTGACTTCAAATCCTGTTACACAAACCCAGCAAACCCTTAAAGTTTTCACAATTCCCTTAAATTCAATTGTGGACTAACACGAAGGAATCCTGATGCCCGCACTAAAAAAGAAATTGAAAAGGGTTTAAAAGGAAAAAAAAGGGGGGGGGGGAGGGGGACAATGGAATGCTCCGTTCGCTACCCTTTGTAAAGATGACTTTCTTGATTGATGTGAGAATGGGTAAATCTTGATTAACTTTCCAATAATTGTATATTGAAACCTGAATGAAAGGATGTTGGCATGCCACGATTGCTTTTATAATTTTATAAACCTTTCCCAATATATATATATATATACATTCTTATTTCACAAAAGGAGACAGCCATTATAACAAATGAAAATTGGATCGGAGCTATTAAGGCTGCTGAATAAATATGTCTCGTCCACGCTATTTATGGCGATTCATGTTTTACGTAAAGAAAATAAAATAGCATTTAAAAGGCGAATTCAATTTGATGGGTTCCTTAACTTTTTGTTCGGTACATTTCATTTATTATTGTTCATGCCTGGTCTAGCCAAAAGAGTGAAAAAAAAAAAAAAAAAAAACCTCGACATGAGAATGGGAATGAAGATGTTAGGGACGAGACGAATGTATTAGAGGGGGTCGGTTCATCTTTTCTTTGGTAAAAAGGAGTCGGGTGTTAAAAATGTATACATATAATAAAGGAGAGAGTCCGGTGGCATCCATAACGCCAACTTTATGGACCTCCTCGTTGCTCTCCTATTGTAGAATGTCGTGCATTGCATTACATGTTTTTCTTTTACTGGTGCAATGTTTGGGAACCCTTTTTTCTTTTTTTTTTAGCGTGATTTTGTAAATAAAATGATCTGTAAAAGTAACTTACATGCTTAATATTTTCGTGGGGTATAGAGGAAGACTTCACACTTTTTGTTTCACGAAGTTAAAATTATTTCTTGTGAATTTACAGCCAATAAGTTATCGCAAAGTTTGGCACTTGAATTCACATTAAAAACACACGCACACACACAAATATATATGGAAAAAAAGGTAAATATGAAGAAAAGAGCCATGTATTTAATTAAAAAATAAAGAAGATAGAGAAAAAAAAATCATGTATCTAGCGTCAATTGTATGCTCAATCTATGTAATTACGTGATTTTTAATGTAAAAATATAATAATAAGTTTATTATAGTTTATTTTTGCATTTAAACTCGTGACAAAGACTGGATATTTGAGGATTTCTCAATGGAAAAGGACTTGGTGCCATGGACTGGTCGGGATTAGTGTCACACATCATATACACGTGCTCGTTGGCCGCGAGAGCTATCTCCTCGTCTAGTTAAAGGCCCACCTCTTGCTTTTCAATGTCTAAATAATAATAATAATAATAATAATAATAAATTATTTTTTTATTGAGAGTTTTGAATTCAAATTTTATTAATTAAAAAAAGAAAAAAAAGATCGAATTCATCCTAAACACTTAACAAAGAAATCCTAAATTTCACAATCCCATGAGTCCCATCCAATCCATAACTGACAACCAAACGCCATTTGCCTTCATTGTGTGCCCTCCTCCTATTTCGTATCTTTAACTTCCACTTCATCTCGATTCCCACCTCCCGTGAATTTTCTCTCCACTTTTCTCTTTAAAAAAAAAATAATAATATATATATATATATATATATATAATTTCATATGCATTTCCTAGTTCATGTCCCCATGCATCAACTTGGCTCTCGTGCGTTCACAGTCAGTTCTGTTTGTCTTCATGCCGTCAACTTGCCTCTCGTGTGTTCACGGTCAGTTCTGTTTAGAACTTCACAGTTATTCCACTCATGAATCATAGAGAAGAAAACAACTCTTTTTTTCTTTCTTTTTTCAAAAGGAGAAGAAAAAAATGCATAGCAAGGTAGCAAACTCATTCGTGCATCTGGGAACAAAGTTCCAACAATGGATTCTGCTGGCGCCTCATGTCAACCTCCTGAGTAATAAGCTTTACTCAATTAAATTGCGAGCAAAAATGAGACTATCATTGGCGCTTGGATGACCTTATTTAAGGGTTTACTCTATTATTTAAATCTCGCTTTTCAGTTATCAAAAAATTAATTAAATTTAGTATAATATGCACCAATTAATGTATAACTAATTATTCATTAGTTGATGTGAGATAATACACTCTTTTTTCTCTCACTAAAAAGTCAATTAAATTGGGAGTTATACAAATATTTTTTATTATTTCTATAAATTTTATATATTTTTTAAAAATGAAAATTTAAAATTTTCATTACGAAAATATTGTTTGAAAAACAGGGCTTTATTTATTATTATTCTTTTTTTTTTAACTCGTTATTCTTTAACACTTTAGGCTCGATAAACTTTTAAACTTCGAAGAGCATGCGTGTGGCAACCAGACAGAGCGAGTCTGCCACGACAGGATTTGCATTGCATAGTTTGTGCGTTCGCCATCGCATTACCGGACCATCCAAACATTGCCAACTTGCCACCCACCTAGACCGGTCGGCCATTCGCCTCCTCCATGGGACTCCGACTTGCCGTGTCATAGCACAGCGATCTGCATCCCCTTGTATATATATGTTCATATATAGCTTATCGCTTTACAATTGTGACGCATAGTTCGGGCGAGTAATTTTCAACCAGACGTCTTCCTTCTGAGCAGATGTTCTGGTTATATGATAGTTTGACCATTATCGATTGCTTCTCAACCTCTTCATTTTTTATTTTTGTTTTTTGAAATTAATTTATTATGATCACTTAAAGAAATGCACATGCCATTTCTTGGAGATCTGGCGAGAATGCCGCGACTGTATATCTCTCATATAAAAGAAGCGTCTCCAATCATAAACTCGCAATCTAAGTTTATATTAGGGTTCCTCCAAATTATTTTTGTGTTTCCTCAAACAATGTGGAGAAACAGAGGGAGAGGATCGTTTACGAATAAGGGTCGGAGAGGGATTTTGACTTCGCAGTTCGTACGCTGGAACTTTTTATGGATCCGAAGTCACATAAGCTTTTGCTCAACGGCGCTCTAGTAAGGAACACTCGATGCGTTGACCTCTTGTATTTTAAAGAGACTTGATTTACTCCAATCCTATTTATCTATTCGAGACAAAAAAAAAATCACTTTTATAGTAAATTGGGTTTGTTTAATTTCAGTCATAATCCTATAGAATAAGTATACATTCTTGTTTGCTCTGGCTTAATTTTACAACATATCTGGGGTAAGCAACCCATACAATTGGTTTATTCAAATTTAATGATATAGACAATTAATACTCGAGAGATAATTTTCTGCAGATTACACTCCGAGGAATTAACACACGGAATCGAGGGAAGCATCCCAATTGTTCCGTGCCACCTCATGATCAGAGAATTCTCACGTAGCCGGCATAAATTTCAGATTAATGACAAGAGCATGTGTATATTAACGATTACATCAAGAGTAAGATTGCAATCCGTGGAATATTGTAGCGTAGAAAACTGTTTCCTGTAGTGTTGGCATTAGAATAAGAAGGCAGTACTGTTGTGGGGTTGCCTAAATTTTGTGATTGCAATTCTGGTACGTATGCTGAGGTCATATATACAGCTTTTTTGCCAAGGTTGATCATCGGTCATTCACACTGCCTTTTTGCACGTTGAAACATTTGAATAGAAATTTGTGGTTGAAGCTGAGCTGAACTTACCCTCTGTGGCACATCAGTGGTCTATGAAATTTCTAGTTTTAAGCACTCATCCGTGCAATCTCGTTTTCTACGAGCCTACTCAAATATGCCCACGTGATCTCCTTTTCTTTGCGCCCCACCCCCCCCCACCACGCCTTTTTTTTTTTTTTTTTTTTGAGCAGGCAAAGCTTTGATTGATTTTCACAGCATTTTGGTTTGGGTGACGAGTCGGATAGCAGGTCTCCGACAGTGATTCTGATTTCTAATCATTAAAATTACCGACATTTTTGTTTCGAGTGTTTAGACTTGACACAATGGTACCTGGAATTGGGCTCCATAAAGCTCAAAATATGACTAGAAAATATCGCCACACCCATTTGCATAATTGAGTTTTGAACTGGTTCCCGGCCACCGACGCGGACATGGTCGGACGGCCAGTATAAATGTAACGGTTGATGTCAATTACCATGGACTTTGTTTTCTAATCTTTTAAATCAGATCAAACAAACAACAAATCTGAGCAATGCTCAGGCCCTGTCAGTTCAATTCCTTGGTGGATTTTCATGTCTCTGTCTAGCCAGATATGTTAATATCATCTTTTTTTTTGGCCGTTCATCTGAAATTGACTCATCATGTGTTGTTGCCTTCTACTCAAACTTAAATTCAAATTCATCGGGTAAACAATAATAACTCTGTTTAGTTTTTTTTTTTTTTATCATTTTTATTTTTTTTATATGGGTAAGGGAAGAAATAACAAGCTGCAGAGAGAGAGAGAGAGAGAAAAAAAAAAGAATAAAATATTGAGATTAAATGGATGAAAAGCTTCAAGACTCAAAAAAACTTATCTGCTAATTTTTGCTTTTACCTAAGAATTCTCTCTTTTATAATATTTGTTTGATTTAGATAGTTGGTGGCTGATAATTGATAATTCTAAAATTTAGTAAACTAAAGTCGAAAAATCAATAAAAAGAATTGATAATTTAGATACTTTCTAACTTCTTTTATTTTGATTTTTTTTTTTCCTTCTCTCTTTGACGTTACATGGGGAGCCTGAATTTTTCAAAATTACACGTCAAATCGCTAACCAATCCCAAATTCCCAATGTATCCTTATGTACAGCAGGAAATTGCAAGATTCCGGCACAGAAAAGCTAACTTATATTAGCCAGACATGTGGGTAGCAATTAGCAAGCTCCAGAAAAAATACATAGTTCTCCGAGTTAAAAGAGAGAGTGGAGAGTGAAGGATGGAACACAGGATCTTAGAACTCATAAAACCGTGTTTTACCAAATCAGGAACCAAATCTGCGGTTTGAAGTCATGCCAACGCAGATGCATTAAAGTGCATGCTCACGCAAGACTTTAAAACCAAATTGATCCGAGCTTACCGTAGCCAATGTTACAAGAAATTTTATGCACCGTCGTAGGAGGTTTGCTTCCATAGCAATCCTTCATCTACACAAATAGGAGAAAGAAAGTAATCAGGATGCATTGACTGTAACTCTTGCTTCAAAACACTTATTTACTGCTTATCCAAGAACTAAACAAATTCGATGATGAAGAATACAATGAGATAAATGGCTGAAGAGAACAATAATCATTTTTCCTCTTTCTGATAAATAGTGTTGAATAGACTCTTTGGCATTATTGGCCGTATATTCACCAGGAGTTTCCATTATTTAGCTACAGAGAGAGTCAGTCTTCTGCATAATTTAAAAACCCTGTGATACTCTCGTCTCCTGATTTCCTTTCCTTCTATACATAATTTGAAAAGCTGCATTGTAATCTGTGAATTAAGCACTTTGCAGAACACTAAGCTGGAGTGGCAACATATGTGCACAGTTGAATTAGATTTTAGATTCAACTGGAGGACCCAAAAGGTCAACAGAGGCATCAAAGAGCACAAAAACTATGGATAACCAAACTGCATGGAATATATAAGGAGATAGCAGAGCTGCCTGACAAATTGCCAGGTCAGACATTTTGAATCACATGTCCCATAGACAACATCAGTGTTGATCATGAGACTCTAATAACTCCAAATCACCTGTCAATGTATCCCACCCGTACAGGATTATCAGAAAGATCAAAATATAATAAACACGTGAGACAGCTCTATAAGAGATGAAGTAATTTACTTGTATCTTCTGTGACGATCAAGGTTTAAAACCATTTAAAAAACAGCAATAGTATTTGCGTCAATGACACTAACAGTCTTCACAAGAACACCTTCTCTACTTTACAAACAGTGCAGATTTATCAGAACAGATCTAAAGGCCCTTTGTCAACTTCATAAAAGTTCCAACCTCTCAGTACAAGTAAACATCAAAATCAGGAAGCTTGAGCTTTGTAAAAAATGTTTTGCAACATATAGGAATGAATGAACATATTTCGTTTAAGTACACAAATAACAAGTGCCATATTTTGAATAGCCATTTGTTTATTACTGGTCGTATACATAAACTTTTGCAATGATATCAAAGGATGAAAAGATGGAAGAAAGGAGAGATGTCATAACCTTAATATATTTTTTTTTTCGGATGCTTTGGTAACATATCATATGAAAAACTTTCAGTAAAGGTTAAGAATCATCAATCCATACATATTAGGTCATGCAAGTATAATAATGAAATACCATAATGACCACTTTATTACTTGCCTCTAAATTCCAAAAATACTTCTTTTATCCTTGATTTAATCTGATACCAATGTACAAGGACTGTCAGGAAATGCCTAGAGCCTCCATATCCTAGATCAGCTAAAAAAAATGGGGAAGGGTGTGTATGTCTGACCTCCCAAGCAACAAAGGAGCCTCATGTACAGGAATGCCTTTTCAGGATGACTTTTACCAAAGTAATTGATGATGCATAAAAGAGCCCCTTTAACATTTTGGTGAAAGCACCTTCACAAAAATGGCACCCATATGACAGAAAAAAAAACACTTCACAGAAAATCTTATGATAAAGCTGGAAAGATACAGTCATACACATATCTTGGAATCTGATACATCCACGAAAATGCTAGCACCTAAAACCAAAAGGAACAATTAATTTGTATGTCCAAGGACCCATAGTATGTTAGTAACGCATTGCATTATGCTATGTAGAAGCAAGACAACTCAAGCATCTATAAATGATGTGTGCGGATGTCGATAGCCAGCAGGACAACTAACAATCAACAACATATAGATTGTCAGCCATAAGCTACTCGAAGGACAGTTTAATTGGGTAGCCACCCGATGCATAGAGGAATATTTTTATCTTGCCCTGTTCTAAGCCTTTTCAATCCATGTGCGTAACGTTTCACTCTAGGTTGATGTCCATCCAGGTTAATCCTCACACGAGATAAAGAGGAAAGAAAAATCAAACACTTGACCAGAAAAACATGTGCCAGACCATGCAGTAAAAACAAATATAGTCAGAACAAAAACAACAATGAATTTTTTAATTAGGCCAGAAAGTATTTATGGAGAAAAAAAAAGTTGGATTTTTCTCTCAATCCGAAAAATTCATACTTTTAGAGTGATTCCAAGAAAAAGTGCAGTTCACTGTTATGAGCTGGGGAATTGTTCACAAGCAGTTCATGGACCTCCCCAAAACTGAACTGACTACTCTGCCTCGTTCTAGACTATGTCAAGAACAAGAAAAATGCAACATATCAATTCAAACCTAAGTTATTTAGTGAATAAAGCTACATATCACAGAGGTACATGCCAGTTGTTCCCACCCTCATTTGATGCCATCTTTATTTGCATGTTTATCACAACAGTAACAATCACAATCAAAAACACGTTTAAGAAAATACAAAAAACATCAGTGTTCATAATTATTTTTAGGTATGCGAAAAAAAAAAAAAATCAAGCACCACCCTAATGATACATGGAATCCCAAACATGCCAAGACCAGTGCTGATCTTATCCAAAAAACAATAATATCAAGATAACAAGAAAATATACAGATTACTAGATTATTGGCACATACAACATCAGTAGACTGGGTAAAAAGTTGACGTTCTTGTAAACCCACTATTGTTTTATGGATCTTCACTTAAGATCTAGAATCCATTTCATATATCCGGATATCAAAAAGAATTCCAGAACGAACCTAGACGAGACACTGATATTGAATCAAAAACTCTGTTTGAAGAACTCATTACAACTATATTTCTTAAAGACTTAGGCATTCAAACTCAAAAAAGGCACCCTTTATTAAAAATAATTACTGGAATGATTGAAAGACATGAGCAACATGTGCACTAATAAAAGATATAAATAGAGATAAAGGTCTATGTAAGTATGTGTGCATGTGGGAGTAAACTCTGAATCAGCCAAAACAACGAGCTGAAAATATGTTGGTTGCAATAATATGAAAGCAGTTTGGTGGCCTTCCCTAAATCCTTACTAAAATAAATTGTAAAACCTCCCTGATCTAAGGATCACCAACCATCAGACAGACCCAACAATAGGTGAACTATTTAAACAAGATAAAGTTTGCAAAGGACACTTTGTCTCCATGTTTAGCTTGTTTCTGGCACTGCCTTCTCTGGAAAGTTTGTATTTAGCCTGCCAGGAGAATATTGCCAAGGAGATAGACATGATACAATTTGTGAATTTTTATGTTTGAGACACGGACTACCAAAATGTTGAAATCTCACCAAGGAATTTAAAATGATCAGATCGGGGGTCATCTAGTTGAGTCAAAAAGAACAGTTTAATATACTGAATGATGCAATTCAGTGGATTCTGTAGTGATGGTTAAGAAAACTAATTGCGATGATCTATCTGAATCCAAAGCTGAAACATGTTATTGAGAAACACAAAATAGCCTTCTTTGCACCTTCCGTTTTTCTTGATCAAATGCCCCAATCCATTTCTGAGCTGCTGCAGCTGTTGCACAAACAATCTTGAAGCAAAAAACAAGCAGTTGGTTTTGAGTCATTGTGGCAAAGGATTATATCGAAGAGAAATATAACAGATAGGAACTTAGGAAATGTAGAAATGTGGGGAGCCAAGCAAAACGAATATGTCGCAATTATATATATATATATATATATATATATATATAGATCTGCAGATAAATTGAGAATGATGTGTAGCATGAATCCTAAGATCAAGCCAGCAGCCTTGAACTCATCACTGGCAATGTTGAGATAGTGCCAATATCTCTTGTACCATAGAAAACGTATATGAAAGAAATTGCAAAATATGTAACTTACTTCTCCCTTTTCCATCTCAACCAATTGATTATAATACCGTGTAACACAAAGATACTACAAAATAAGAGATTAACTTAAACTGTTCTTCCATGCTGTCCTGAAGCACACACACTGTTTCATATAAAATGATGACAAGAACTAACAGAAAGCAATAGTAACTTCAAGGAGGAAGAAAAGGAAATGCTTAAACCTAAAAGAATTAAAAAGAAAAATCCCAAAAATATTATCTGAAATAATAAAAAGAAAATCTGCAGTCTGCAGATTAGGGACCTTACCCCACTATTGACCCTTGGTCGCCCTAGCTCCTTCAGATGTCAGACCTACCACACCTCTTCGAATAGGTCTCTGGTACGAGAAAAAGTTAGAGCAACAGATGTGATCAATATCAAATCCAAATATTGAAGTAGCAACAGGATTCAGGGAAAACACAGACGAGAAACTTGAATTATATAACCTCAGCATTGGCTGAAAAAGTACAGATAGAGACAAAAAACATTTTTTGAAGCATCACTGCGAACCTTTATGCCCCACGACCTTCAAAAACACTCAAACTCACAATTAAGGGTATAAGTGTTTGGATCTTGGATTTTAAGTTTCAAACTTGTGGAAACAATAGAATTGTTTCTTAATTGCCTTAATAGCACCCATTTCACCCAAGAAAAATGCTAAATAACAAAGCATTAAGTTATACCTGCATTTTGGAATGCAGAGGAAGAATACATTACAGATAGGACTATCAGATGTGTAAATGATTTTGTGACAACCAGAAGTAAAGTTATTCACACAATCAATAATCTTGCACGGTTAACTAAACAAACCAGCTATGCACTCAATAATAAACTCATCATAGATTGCAATTCCAAATCAATTGCAGGTTAAATGAAGTCGTGAATCTAGTTAAGGTTGGCAGATAAATAATAATTCTTTGAAATGTTATTTTATTTATTACTTATTTCTTTTTTCAGACGACTAAAGGCAATAACATCCAAAGGCAACGCAACGAGTAATTCCAAATTATTAAACCCTGTATCCCCCCCCCCCCCGGGGAAGAAACTCAAAAACCTTGATGAGTTCTCTAAAACAAAGTAAACTTCTTAGAACGTACATTGCTTAAGCTTCGGAAAAGTAGCTCCCAACACTATTTGAAAAAACAAAAAGAAGAAAAAGAAGAAGAAGAAGAAGACCCAGAAACTCATAAACACAGAACGGCCAGATTATTTGAATGAAGTTTGATTAACAATCTAACCTCTGTATGACTGACAAAATAAAGACAACAACGGCAGTTGTTAGACCGTAAAAAGAAATAAAAAACAAACGTAAGCAAGAGAAAGATCCAATAACTTTGTGACCTTCGTACATGTAAGCAAACTACAAACGCAGAAGGTTTACGAAACTAAAAATCAAGAAAAAGAAAATCAAAGAAACAGTTCAAAAAAAAAAGTACCATAAAAAAAAAAAAACAAAAAGAAGGAAAGGAGAACAAAGCGATAAAAAGTACGAATACATATGAACATCACAAATGAAAATTCTGAAATAATGGGAAAAATTTTCGGGCAGAGTAAATGTAACGACCACATCAGCTGTTAAACCTTCAACTCCACCTAAAAAAAAAAAAAAGCAAGCAAGAAAGAAAGAAAGAAAGGATCAGCCAAGAAAAAAAAGGGGAAAGAAGGAAAGCAAAAATATCTAAAGTCTCAAGAAACAAAAAGAGTACAGAAGTTAAAAAGAAAGTTCAAGAAAGAGACGGAAAATAGTACAGGGTTCTTGGATTGAAAGGACTCCGAAATAACCAGAATAACAATAAGATATTGATCAGTTTTAAAAACTCAAGAAGAACAAATAAAAACTATAAGCGTGGGAATTCTGACTCCACAGAAAGAAAAAGTCATCCAAGAAGCAAAGAAAGAAACCGAAAGAGAGATCAAGTAACTCTTTAACCCAGTCGACGCAGAGAGCCTCAACTACAGAAACAAAAAGATTCAAAAGAAATTCAAGAAAGAAAGAGTGATGCAAAGAAAGAAGAGACTTCAGTGTAACAGAAAAGAGGGAAAAAAAAAAAAAACAGAAAAGAAAAGAAAGAGAAGAACAAGAGCAATGCATATGGAGATTTTACTCAAAATTCCCCCCCTCCCGCCCTCTCTCCCTTTCCTCTCCGCCACCACCGCCGATGACGCCACTGTGACTGGCGCTGCCGCTGTTATTCGTAGGCCTTCCTCGTCGTCTCCGTGATCTTTCTCTCCCAAACTCCAATCTGGAGGGAGGGCGAGGCGATTCGCTGCGGTTACGCTGCCATGCGGTCGTTTATATCTGGAATGTACAAAAACCGACGATATGGCGTGCTTTTGTTTATATGGGCCTAGTAGGAGCGGGGGTTGGTTCTTTGAATCCCCGCGACGCAGGGGCGCTCATTTACTAGTTTTAAATCAATTATCGTCGAATCACGTTTCGCCAGCTCAGCATTTTAAGTCGGCAAAAGAAAAGGACTCGTTAAAAGTGAAAACTATACGCAACCTCGCAACCCTCTGGAAATCGCCAACGGTTGGATTTATTTATTTATATTATTTTATTTTTTTTTGCATCTCCGAGAGGAAAGGACGTTAATTTACAATTTTGGGTTTTGCCGTTTTGGGGTGGGGTGGATTATTTTAAAAGTAATGCGCTAAAAATATTAATTTATTATGTTTTAATAGATTCAATTTCGGTAATGCTACCGAACACTGAAAAATTAATTTAAATGATATTGTAGGCAGACCAATATTTTGTTATTTACTAATGTTTGGAAGCAAACTTGTGCACAGTTTTCTAATTGTGTTGGTTCCCAAATTTGTTATCCTCTTACTTTCATCTACTCCAGGCAATAATTAATATATATATATATATTTATTATTTTTTTTTTTTGGGTCTGTTATTTTCCATTTCTTTCCTTATTTTCTTGATTGATTATTCAAATCTTGGGAACAAAATGCACATGCACGCCCGCAGGCATGGAAGGCTTGGAAGGTTGCTAAGAGGGCTCCAGCCATTACTGCAAACATGAGATGAACCAGCAGCGCCTACAATTTTCTACGCAACTGTATGCCAGAGGAACAAATCCGGTGACAGTATCGTCTAAATGGCAATGTAAATCATCATGTGTCACTCTAATGAAAATTTTAAGCAAATGAAGAATTATCAAGATAATAGAGTTTTGGACCAAAAATTTTATTCAAAAAGTAATTTGGCCGAAGCCAGGTCCCTTCCGTGTCATTGGCATTAGTCAACTGCAGAGCTGAATGCAAAACTCTTGCATCTGACCAATTGTTGCATTGGGCAACATGTATGTGCCAGATTTCCCATTGGCCGTGCATGTCAAGTTCAGCTGGTTGCCTAATTGGTCGGACTGCGAAATAAAGAGAACAAAAAACAATATATTCAGAATTATCAAAAGCTAAAACTGGTGTTGTCGTGTGTGGAAAGGCCCTAGAGCTGAAAGAAAGCAACACGAGTCTGCTCTGCTTCCAATCAAAGAAGTGCACGATTGATCAACATCTACTCTAGTAGCAGTTAAGGAAAGGAGTACAATCATTAGTTACCGAGCACTCTGCAGATCCATTCCTGCATTTCCATTTCGCCGTAGGAATGCAAGACAAATAGTGACACCACGAGCAATGGTCATTTGCATTAACTCCTCGGAGAAGCATAATCAGGCCAACGGTATACCTATCAAAGTTTACTTAGCTTAGTGATTCGAAACAGTATTCAGATATCACCATGCACATACCGGAAGATAAGGTAATAGGAAGGGGTGGAGGCCAAATGAAACTGGGCCCGTTGTATTCAAGACTCACTCCCCAAATATGCATGAGATGGGATTAGACAGCATTTCTTCATTTTGTATTCCCATGCTCTCCATTTCTATTTACCGTATTCTGTCATTGACATTTACCAGATAGGGTACAGGATAACCCAACGGCATAAACAAAACTAGAACTAAAATGAACAACAGATTTCAAATACTTACCCAGCAACCAGGAGGGCCACAGAAATGATCCATAATATACGCTGATACACCTTGAATTTAGGCACAACTGAGGATGAAGTATACTGGGGAGGAGTGTGTCTCTGGGTGTACCATCCAAACTGGGGCCGGATTAGAAATATGAATCCCAGAAGAAAACCAGAGAGAAATCCCCCAATATGAGCAAAGTTGTCGACTTGCGGTAGAAGTCCCACTGCTAAGTTTATCACGGTAATGATAAGAAGAGTGAAGAAGGATGCTACCTGAAAGAGTGCACAGAATTGCAAACTTGAGTTGTAAAGCCACTGCTATTTATGAAAAAGGAGATCGAGATTAGAGCAGCGCATAAATACCTTGCCAGAATACATTGACCAATTAGTGAAGAGATCAGAAAGCATCGCCCCAAGTAGCCCAAAAAGTGCACCAGAAGCACCAACAGAGATATTTGGTTGGATGAAAAGACCAGACATCAAACTCCCACCAAATCCAGAGATGACATACAGCAATCCAATCTTGACTGTAAAAGCCAATCCAAACAGCCTTAGTGACAGCAAAAATTAGCAAAAACAGATTTTCTTCTTATCATCACATGCCGTAACCTACACCACTTTACACGCAGTGCATAGATTAATAAATTTGCCACTGTTATCTCTTTCAACAGAAAAAGTGAGGAATACAACAATGAAATGCCTGATGGATCTCTTTAGAATTTGTAACAAGAGGTCAAGGAGGACCCAGAAAACATTTGATGGACTAATGGAGAGAATGAGGATATGGTTCTTGATAGGGTAAGGGGTGACAAAAGAAACTAAATTGACGAGGGAAGTGCGTCCACACAACATCATGTGTAGTGGGTATTAACGAAAACAGGCAATACAAAAAATGTTTAACCAGTGATACGATATCGGAAGATTTAGGCCCTGTACATTAATCAGAAGACCAAACAGGGCACAACTCTGCATCAAGCATTTGATCAGTCACTGCATAGAGTGCCTTCTAACTTTTATATTACAGTCTTCAACACTGTTATAATGGAACTGAACTTATAAGATGCCAAACGTAAATCTAAGATGATGTTATCATATTTGGGTGAGAGGGAGTGATAATCTTCATGTTCTTCAACGTTATCATTTCAACTTGTGATGATAGGGAATGAAAGAAGCACCAAGTTCAAAATGCATACCGAATCCAAATTCTTGCTCAAGCCGAATGCCAATAAACAGAAGACTCAACATATTTGCCAATATATGAAAAACCCCTGCGTGTAGCCAATTGCAAGTGAGGAGGCGCCATCCTTGGTGTCCATCAACCACTCTAGGTGCATATAGAGCACCCATTTTCTCTAGCCTAAAGCAATAAACAAATAACAGCAGCACATGCATAATTACTATTATTTCCCAATTTCAAAACAAGCAAACGAAAAAGAAGAGAGGAGAACAATGCAAAAGTAGACGCCCCTATGACAGATTCAACATAACAGTGCGGGCAATAGACAACAAAAACAATCATGTTATGAGACTGATTTCTTGTTTTTCGTATTCGTCGTTTAAAAACAACAATACAAGCTTTAATCCCAAATTCATTTGGATTTTCTAGTCATTCCGTTTTTATCTAAGTGTGAGAATTGTTCTAAATTTTTCCTAACTAAAGATTCTCAAGTCAACCTAATTGTTTGTTTTCAATACTTCTTGGATGTGGTTTGCTAAAAATAGTAGCTGTACCAATTACGAATGAACTACCATCAGAAGGAACCAGCAGAAGGATCAAAACAAGTAGCCAATTTCGGAATCAAATTCTGTCTCTTTCACGCTATCCCTGCCACGATCATTCATCGTTACATGCAACTAGTTGCAGGGTCTGTCTTTCTTTCTTGCTTTTTTGTATTTTTTGTTTTTTTGTTTTCCCCTTTTCCCTAGTTTTCTTTATGGCAGAAATCTTGAATCTTTTCCCTAGCTTTCTTTATGGCAGAAATCTTGAATTGAGTGCCAAGATACCAAAAATATGTAGCCTGGGGAAAATCTTTTTCTATGAAATGATGGAGAACGAGATTTCTCGTGTGAAAAAATCGGCATAACGAGGATTTCCAGGAACATACAGAAAAAAAAAAAAACAGAGATTTCTCAGCTCAAACGAAACGAGATGTCAAGAATGATACACTAAGAAGGCTTTAATCAATTCAATTAATCAGATGAATACAAAAAGAAAAATGCGATTAGAAGACACTTCAGAAAAAGTCCACCAGCAAGGTAACCCAATTTTAGTTTCTCAGTGACCAAACGAATGGCATATAGTCCGAGACACCACTTCCCAAAACTAAACACAAACACAGAGAAAAAAGCACATCGAAATCCCCAAAACGAGGTGACAGAAAACGAAAAGTGTAAACAAAGGAAAAACTTACGTGCTGGATGTAGGGCCAATAAGAGGGTTCTCCTTGAAGGACTGAAACGAGAACCGACCCAAGAAGCGAGCAATACAAGAGGAGCGGCTCTTTGGACAGTTGTTGACATACATGGTGATGATAAACACAACAACGTTGGCAACCACGAAAACAGGAATCAACCAAGATTTCCATTTCTTGAAATGCTCTTCTCCATGAGATGATGCCACCGAGGGTGTGTCTATCTCTACGGGGTGTATCAAGTTGTTGTGTACCCTTCTTGAATTGACCCTGAACTCGACCTTTGCAGAAGCAGGAGCAGGCTGCTTTCTCTCCATTGGGGATTGGGGATTGAAGATTTGACAAAGAAAGCTTTTGGCTACAGAGATCAAAAAGTTGTTAAAGGATCAGAAACCGGGAGATAGACAGAGACAAATAAATTAAATTAATGAAAGTGGGGCGATTAATTAGTCAACGGTTTCGCAACAATTTTGGCTGCTCCGAAGAGGAACCAAGAAAATATTCCTAGAGAGGCAAGAAATTGAGGTTAAATTGCATCAGGTAAATCTTGTTTAAGTCTATAAGCTTTTGGCTAATTGTACATTCTCGGATTCAGTAGTTGGTACGTCCATTGCTCGGCATTCTTGTGTAAATTTATACTCGTAGCAGTTTAAAGAAGCGTGTAATTCAGCGTAATTTTGATTAGAAAGAGACTTGGACAAGTAAGATGTACAAAAGCTCCCAACTGTTGACCAAAACCAAAACGGCAGCCAGCGAGGGACGGCATAGTCGTCAGTCATCAACCTAACCCAACTAGTCTCAAGAATCATATTTAATGATTCCACCATAAAAGAGACAAAAACCTAAGTACACCAGCCTACGGCCAAAAGGAAACAGACTTCACTAAAGTCCAACCCCAATTCAACTTCCTACAGCCAATTTAGATGACAATTAGAACCGATAGGCCAGCAATCAACAAAATCCAACCACCGAATGCTTGTTTTGGGCCTTTATGACCGGCGTCACCTGGACATAACAAACAGCAGAAATTCTTGGGCATTTCAGCAGGGCACCCAGAGAATGCTCCAATTGTTTTCTCATCCATCACAAGAAAAACGAAAGCATCGAATACTGCTTCATTACCACCACACTCAAGCTTCTCTAACTCTGCCCAGACTTCCTCCCCAGCATACAGACAGCTTTGAGCAGCACGAACAGCGCAATTAGAATCTGAAAGTGCTTCTGCAATCATACCCAATGATTTGGCCATTATGCCAAGTGATTCGCTCAACCGGTCTGCCATTGGCTCCTTTCTCTTGGCCCCCTTGGAGGAAGAAGCTGATGGCAGTGATGCTTGTATGCCCGCCGACTGGTGTACACTTGCCGATTCAGCTTGCTCAGATTCTCCACCGGCTTGTGTCGTTTTCTGACATGAATTCGCTCATATACCCTAAATTCTTCAAAAACTAAAACCAAAGGAACCAGACATGCCATTTAAGGTACAATCCCAACTGCTGCCCTTCGTCTTTCTTGTTCCCAAAGTTTCCTAGTATCCATCTACACATTTGGCTCAAAATTACAATGAGCAGAGCACATAAAATGAATCGAGTAACAGCAAAAATATGCTAACCATTCTTCAAGAAGGTGTGATGGTCGTGAAAAACCATTAGGCATGTTCCTGAATCCACCAACAAAGGAAGCACATGCAGAAACTTTTCTAAACTGGAAAGAACTTTCCATTGACTATGGGTCGCGAGGGAAATGAACATCATAACTATTGTTAAGATGTTTTAATGCCCCCCCCCCTTTTTTTCTCCCCACAAAAACCATCGTCAGACCACAACCAATGGAAAAGAACAAGCAGCATAAGCCAACCTCATCTCAGAAAACTTACTTATATACAAAACTTCATGCGTGTTAAGCTGTACAAATCTAATCTCACTTCAGGGACCAACAAAGATATACTTACGTATTCCAATTCCAAGAATCGAAGCTATCTATCGTTGATTTCACTAAGAACTGCACAATGGGTGCCCTTTTCTACGCTTCATTTCTCAATTTCTTGTTTGTTCTAGGCCCAATCAACAATGCAATTGCAACTAGCTAATGCGGTTAAGCAAAACCATCAAAAGCACCAGAAAATGAAGTTTAACGCTGTAGACAACAGTAATTTTCCAGACGATAGATAGACAAATGCAACCAAAATTAAAACAAATAGGCCAAGTAAAAATTCTGAAAAGTTTTCTTTTATATATATATATATAAAGCAAATTAAAATGCCGTGGCTTGCTAAGTTTAATAACATTGTCAATTGCAGCCGAATAAAAAAGACAGAAGCGTAAACAGTAGACTCCACCGTGCGCGCGCGGGTGTGTGCACGGGAGGTTCAGTACCAGACCTGGAAGCCGCGAGGGTTTCAGAAACGGAGCAAATGGTTGCGTAGTGGAAGAGCCGAACTGGAACGAGGCAGCGTCGTAGTGGCGCGGGCTTAGGAAACGTACCGCGCTTGTTTGGCCACCAAAACTACATTCTACATAAGAAGAGTCCTCGTGTTTGCCTTCTCACCAAATCCTTCCCTCCCGTTTAAGACGGCGGCTAAGCGGGAAACAGGCGGGAAAAGAAATGGCACTGGACATTCGTGCAGTAGTGGGGACGCGACGTGTCGTTTTAATGCGCAGCCTAGATGACCTGTCAGCCTACCGTACCGAAATAAAAGGATGCATAAATAACAATAAAGGTTTTATTATTTATTACGAGACGAAGTTCTGAAAATTTGATCTTGGAACCATATCTTGCCGTCAACGTCTGGAAAATTTTAACGTTTAGGTATCATTTTGTTAATGTTAATAATATATATTTTGAAATCCTACTGAATTCGTACCAGTCATTCTGAACAAAGCAGTTTCGGGTAGCTTCTTCTTGTTACAAGTTGTAACAAACAACTAAAATAAAAAAATTAAAAGAAAGAGAAATTTTTGAAAAAATTAAATAAATTAATTAAACAAAATTTGAATTATGTAATGTGACTTTTGGCTATCTGTTTGAAATCATTCAACTTACACAAAATTATAGTCTCAAAGAAACGGAACCAAGATATAAGTGAATGGATGATTATTTATTATTATTATTATTTTGGGGAAACGCAGCACCCATCCAGTTGACCTTAGAGGAGAAGTAGCTAGGAAATCAGATACCCCATTCCCCCTTCTGCATCGTATGTTGTAGAACCTCTCCCTAATCTCTTTTCAAGAGCTGGGGAATCCATGTATCAGTTTTGTATGGGGATGGATAATTTGAGTATCTCCGGTGATAGCTTGAAGAGCCAGCTGAGAATGAACCTCAAGAACAACATTCCCATATCCTTTGTGACGAACGGTCGTAAGAGACCCGACTCTCTCTAACGTCAAATAAGAAAAGGGAGATTTTGAAGTATATAAATGTGGGTGCTGCGTAACTGATAAGCTGTGCAGGGAGAGAGTAATGACCCGTGACAGCTTCGAGCTTAGGAGAGCCCACCTTCTGCCAGAAACCCCCACCCAACTGCCCGGGTGGTCTCTCAACACACCACGTGCCGCCGCAGGACCCACGTTGCCTCTTGACGCTCCATCAGCATTTAGCTTTCTCCGGCCTGGACTTGGCGCTGTCCACCCTACAAGAATCTGGCGCTTAACTCCTCCACTCGGCCCCTCCTGAAGGGCTGCCCGCGAGTCAAATCATCTGGCCACACCGGATTTCCTTCTTTTTCTGTGCCTGGCAATGGTGGGCACGTGGATCGACTGTTGTAGGATCGTGATCATGCTCGTCCTCGCCGTGTGTGATTGTGTTACTTTTTAATTGGATAGTGTTCGTGTCCTAAATTACCGGAGATTTGCTGTGTATGGGAAGATAAACAATATTTGATTGATTGAAATGCATTATATCAATAGTGTATTGTGGTTTATCCTCGTTTCCCTGTTCCAATCTTGTAACGCATACAAAGTACACAAGATTGCCTCAACTTTGGCATGACCTGCACCCTCAGTTTGATATTCCTTCACATACATGCTCGGTTATTTTGTCTAGGACATCTCAGTAGGAGCAACCCTTTTGTGGTGATTGCAATGAATGAATTAACGCTGAAGCATGATTTGGTTCTTGCGGAATATGTATGCAAAAACATGTACTTTACCTTTTAACATGTGTTAGATGCAGGACACGTGTGACTCTGAAAAGAGATGGCATAGTTCTTGATTTGGTGCCTCCTGCAACAAAAGTCAGTAACCTAATTTTTAAGCGAACTTGGATTGACTCACCAGGGGAGAAGGTTCTGACCACAGTGGACAAAGTTGCACTTTATTTTCAACCGAGTGGTTGGTTTGGGTTTGTCTGTTTTTCAATTCCTTACATTGTTGCCTTATTCTGCAGTCATATGTTATACTTGTCTGATTGTGCACCCTGATAATACCAGCCTGACTATTGCCAGTAAGAGGCAGCAAGCATGTGGATTTATCTAGCCCGTTAAGTATCCTTGGATTTTTCTCCTGGTCATTGTATTCCTTAGAAAAATTCTTTCCGTTGTGCTTATTGCATTTATATGTCATCGCTTTAAGCGCGACTGGATTCAGCTAATTATCCATACAGCGTGAGTGTGTTCGTTTAGAAGCTCATTCACATGCAGTTGCGCTTGCAGTCTATGTCAATGTTACTTTGCTTGTTCTAAATGTCAGTTTTCTTTTTTTCCTTTTTATTTTTTTTTCTTTTGTCCTTGTTTGCACTTGTGTGTGTGCGCGTGTGTGCGCGCGAGAGAGAGAGAGAGAGAGAGAGAGAGAGTCTTTTTGAGTATTGACTGCGTGAGGGTCCTGAAACAGAAAATAAACCTGTACCTCGATAAACGGGGGCCATTGTAAATCTATCAGTTCAATAGCAAGCATATACAACATCGGGCTACCATGGATAGTTCAGATGGCATTGAAGAGATTGACCATAAATCTATAGAATTTGACCCTTGGCAGTACCAAAATTTGGCAACCGAATGAGCATTCTGGCAATTATTTATGCATTTGTATCATAGTTTATTATTTTATTATTAGTTTATAGTCTTTGTCCATCGTCATGACAGCATCTTCAATCCGAATTTCAGTTTTGTTTGCCCTTTGATTGCCTTTGGTTTTCAAGTATGTGAGGGTCGTGCTGCCTTCCCACTTGGTATCTCCTAGCCCTAATAAAACGGTGGCCTATGTGTTCCAACATCCAAGGCACAGTACTGTGGTTTGTGCGGAATTGGTCCTAGCAATTTTTTTTCTACCCGCAGCAACTTCCCATGTCTAATTTGGTCCCTGCTGGCATGCAATGGGTGCCAGCGTGTCAGTGACCCAGCTAATTACCTAATTTGGTTGAGTTCTCATCCTTGTATCAGAAGAACAAAAGATAACGAATTCTGCCGAATCAAGAGCCTCCTAGACTCGGATTGTGCTAACTGGCGTGATATTTAACTAATCTCGAGAGAAAATATATATTAAGTAAATTTTGAAAAATTTAAAAGAATGAACCGAAAATATTGCAAAATAAATAAACAAATTAAAAATATTTAAAAAATAGAAAATAAAAAAAAAATTATAAGTGAATTTATATTCAGCGATTGATTGAATGCATTATAATATTTGGCTCCAAAAAAATAAAAGGCGCAACCACAAAAGAAAAGTGTAAAATTTTTATGGTTGGTATTGGAGGACACGGCGATCGTGGGATTCCAAAGACAAGTTAAAAACTCCAAGAATGGCATTAAGATGCCCGTGCCTATAGGTTAAATGTCAGGTACGGCAACGAATCCGAGCTGCAGTTAGAGGGCCTGATTTCTGTCGAGAAACTGAGCAGATTTGATTGAGCAACCGGGCTGCCTTTTTGCTGAGTGGTCCGGTGGTAGATAGATAACAAAATTTCTTTTGGGTCATCAGGGGACGGGGATTCGTGGGTTATCCGGAGCATTTGGGACCAAGGCCCACCGGCCACTCGGGCTTAAAGCCCGGGTTGTGGTTTGGAGCAACGATTTGCTGCTCTATTGCTCCGATAGTTTAAATGGAACTTATGCTCCCGCATATCCAGAGAAAAACAAAAAAAAAAAAAAAACCGATGGAAGGGCATCGTGCCAGTCCTCAGCGGTAAGGTGCATTGCTGCAGTTTTATTGACTAGTGCGCACGGAGGCCTTTTCTGTGTCGGTATCAATTTCAACGGATGAAAGTCCGAGGAAAATAAGTAAATTATAGAATTGTGCTTGTTTTTATGCACGAATTCTACAACGGGCACGCACCGATGTCTCGAATATAAAATTAGATAATAATTGGGGGGGGGGCACCGCGTGAAGAAGGATTCGGGATTGACACATTATTGTTTCTGTTGTCACATGGAACCTGAAACCGGGTCAAGAACCCTAATGTTATTTTAGTTTAGGTCTAGATTTTGCCGGTGGCTTCTGGACGCAGCCGCGGTTGCGATCAAATACTCGATGGAGTTCGTTTAGGGAAACCGGAACATAATCTTCTACATGTGACAGGTGTATTTGAGACAGAACCTCAAACATTAAAAAGTGACGTTGGACTTGCCAGCACCCGACGTTGATTGACCTGCCCCGCTTCCGATTTTTCAACTTATTATTATTATTATGTAATTATTCCATACACGCCTCCACGAGACCGCTGCGCAGGAAAAATAAAAAGGATAAAAAGAGAAAAACATTGCGGGGATGTCATTATCACAAGTCAACCCGAGAGATCAATGAGACCTTTACTGTCGATATATGGAATTTTTCCACGTTCAGATACTTCTGCACGTGCCGTTTTTGAACTTGTTTTTTTTAATTTTAAATTTTTTTTTTTAATGTTTCAAATTCTTTCCACTCATCAAAACTTGCGAGACAACAGCCACTAGTCCTTAATTGTATTTGGCAGTTTTCCCTTAGCCTGCCCTCCTCGTCTCTGCATTTTGATGAATGCTTTTTCTTTCTTTTTTTTTCTTTTTTTTTTTTCTCCCTCTTCAGACTTTCCAGGGCACTTCCGGTAACTCATAAAAACCACAGAGGGAGCGGCTAGACGGGGATGGCTTCTTTGACCTTGACTGAGATAGTTCGGCTTGGTCTGCAAGAAGGGATCAATATATTGACAGGTGGGTACGACGGGCAGCCTGCATCCGTAGCTGTCTTGGCCTGCGGGAGGAAGGCACAAGTCACCGTCGATTGCCTTCGAATCCATGATGTGGAGAAGTACAGAAGCCACTTGATCGACGGCTGCGATCCTCTCTTTTTCACTTTCTCTCTTTATTATTATTATTAGTATTATTTTCTTTTTGGGATAAGGGAGTGAATCTTCATTTTCCTTCCCTTCGTTATAAGGAGCCTCATGCTCGTCCGTCTCTCTCTCTCTCTCTCTGTGTGGGAGTCCAGCATATGGGTTCTGTGAGGTACGCGTTTTGCTCTTTTGTTATGTTATTACCTGTTAAACATATACTAAGTGGTTGCATCATCTTGTAAATTCTCTTTTTACAATCACTATGGCAATTCTTGTCTTTCGGTTCTGTAAATTATTTCTCAATGTTTGAATGGCTTTTATCTGGGAGTTTGTTTAGTGGTCTGAAATGCCATCACTTCTTCTGAAAACAAGAGAGGCACTTGGTAGATAATAGCTGGCATTTTATTTTTTTGGAAGTGCGATTTGATTCCTTGCATTTTTGAGTTGTCTCAGAGTTAGGTGATTATGGATCCACGCTTCAGAGGTTCTTCGAGCTCATTGGATGGGACCCAGTTGGGAAACCCACCTTTATCCCTTGTCCCAAGTCAGAATCTTGTTTCTGCTAGTAGATTAGAAGATGACTTCATGGGTCACAAGTTTAGAGAGTTTCGTTACCTTCCTCCTGATCCCACGTCAAGTAGTGTAAGCCCGTATTCCAGCATCCCCCATGAAGAGGATTATGCAGAAGATTTCGATTTTTCTGATACAGTCTTGAAGTACATAAGCCAGGTGCTTATGGAGGAAGACATAGAGGATAAGACTTGCATGCTTCAAGACTCTTTGGATCTTCAAGCTGCAGAGAAATCATTCTATGAGGTTATAGGCAAGAAGTACCCTCCTTCTCCAGAGTTAAACCCAACTCATAGCAGCCAAAGCAGGGAGAATCAGTGTGTTAGTTTTACCAGCAATTATAGAAATCATGTCAGTAGTTGCCGTAATGATAGTGGCTGTTTCAATCCGAGAGCTCAGACTTCATTGAAACTGCATAATGTTTGGGGTCCTAGCACATCTCAATCATCTCATAGCTCTTCAAATAGTGCAATCACCTGTGCAGATGGGATGGTGGACTCTCCAAGCTGTAATTTTCCAGCACCTGATTGCACTACTGAGAGCCAATCCATTTCGCAGTTTATGAAGGGAGTCAAGGAGGCTAGCAAATTTCTTCCCGATGCCACTGGCTTGCTTCATGATATTCAGGTTGATGGGATTTTATCTAAAGAGCCAAAGGCAAGGACTAGTGAGGTTGCAACCAAGTTAAAGAAAAAGGATGTCTTTCCCTCACCTGGTTGGTCAAGGGGGAGGAAAAATCCACGCAGGGGAGATGGAGATATAGAAGAAGAGAGGAGTAGCAAACAACTGGCCATTTTTACAGAATCTGAGCTGCGGTCAGATGCGTTTGACAGGATATTGCTTTGTTCGACTGGGAAAGGTAAATTGGACTTGACAGCTCTTTGTGAGACCTTGAAAAATGCAGCAATAGAGAAAGACAATCATGGACAATCAAAGGGATCCAGTGGTGGGAAGGGTCGTCGCAAGAAACTTAGTGGGAAAAGGGAAGTGGTAGACTTAAGAACACTTTTGATTAGCTGCGCACAAGCTGTGGCAGCTGATGATCGGAGGAATGCCAATGAATTGCTAAAGCAGGTTAGACAGCATTCGTCTCCTTTCGGTGATGGAAATCAGAGATTGGCTCATTGTTTTGCTAATGGTCTTGAAGCACGCTTGGTTGGTACTGGTAGCCAGATTTACAAAGCCCTTGCTAGTAAGAGAACATCTGCTGCTGATATCTTGAAAGCTTACTATCTCATTCTTGCTGCTTGCCCTTTCAGAAAGCTCTCTAATTTTGTAACTAACAGAACAATAAGAGAAATAACAGAGAATTCACCAAAACTCCATGTCATAGATTTTGGCATCTATTATGGTTTCCAATGGCCTACTCTTATTCAGCGACTCTCATGGAGACTAGGTGGACCACCAAAGCTTCGGATAACTGGAATAGATTTTCCCCAGCCTGGCTTCCGGCCAGCAGAGCGAATTGAGGAAACAGGACGCCGGTTAGCAGCCTATGCCAAGGAGTTCGAGGTGCCATTTGAGTACATTGCCATAGCAAAGAAATGGGAGACCATACAACTCGAGGAACTGAAGATAGACAAAGATGAAGTTGTTGCTGTTAACTGCTTGTATCGGGCTCAGAACTTACTTGATGAGACAGTGGCAGCTGGCAGTCCAAGAAACATAGTTATTGATCTTGTAAGAAAGATAAATCCTGCCATTTTTATCCACGGAATTGTAAATGGGGCCTACAATGCCCCCTTCTTTGTCACCCGATTCCGAGAAGTTCTCTTTCACTTCTCTGCTCTATTTGATATGCTCGAAACTATTGTTCCCTGTGAGAATCCTGAGAGGATGCTGATTGAAAAAGAGATATATGGAAGGGAGGCTATGAATGTTATAGCATGTGAGGGCTGGGAACGAGTGGAGAGGCCAGAAACATACAAGCAGTGGCAGGTCCGCTGCCTGAGGGCTGGGCTTGTGCAGCTGCCTTTTGACCGGGAGATCATGGAGACTGCAGCTGATAAAGTGAGAAAGCTTTATCACAAAGACTTTCTAATTGGTGAAGATGGCAAGTGGCTGTTGCAAGGATGGAAGGGACGAATTATTTATACTCTCTCTGCTTGGAAGCCTTCATAGAAATCTTGATAAACATGCTTGTCAGTACTTGGGGCTGGGTCTGCCTCATGCCTCTTAGCTGCATTCGTGGTGATAGTTGAGGATTAAGGTAGCTGTTTCATTTTGTCTCTCCATCTCTATCTTTCAGCGGTTCAGTCCCTAGAAATTACAACGGCTCTTTAACAAGTTAAGTCATTGATTATTATGATGGACTCGTGACTGAATATATAGATAGTAAGGACAGCAATTTGACAGATGAATGTTAGCTATCTCACTTCTGAACATCTGGAGGACAAGAATCCGCCTACTCTAACTGCTAGAAAAGTTTTCCTCCATTAGCTCTTTTTAACTGTACATTGTATTATCAGTGGTACACCAATTTCAAAAAGTGGAGTTTTGTGCATATGATCTGTAAGGGTGAAGAGTCATACATGTACATGATCTTGCTCACATGTTAAAGTGGGAGGAAGAGAAACTTTTTACATCGTACTCTTGTATGAATTTCAATAGCCACTTCTTGTCTTTCAGCTGCAGACCCCCCCTTCTCTTCTTTCTTTAACACAACGGTCGCCACAGACCCTACAACTACACCGATCATAAAGGAGCTTTGATGAAACATCAGGAAGGTCTATTAACAAAAGTTGGAAAAGCCTGATGGGTCCTTAGGATTTTTCCTATTATTTTCTTGGTTAATTTCTTTTCTTTGTCCTGGGCCATAGGAGGGGACAGGCTTTATATTTATGAAAATGATACGCGCAGCTTCAGGTAGAAGCAGCCTTTTGTTGCACCTCCACGTTCATGTCTTTCACGCGGAAGATAAACAATGGCAGCTGTGTTCCTTTTTGTTTTTTTTTTTTTTTTTGCTTTTTATGTTTAGTTTAAGGGAAAGAGTGTCTAAAAATCTTACAACACTTTATAATGCACCTTAAATTCTGAATCTCAAACCCCAAACGGTTTATTCTCATTTCCTTTCATTGCCGATCATCAATATCTTTATTTATTAGGTCAAAGAAAATGGCATTCTAGATAGCTAATTGCCTAGATACCCCTATTAGTATTATTTTTTTAGCCTCAAAGACATGTCAAGCCGGTCCTACGATATTGGGAACCAAGGAACCTTGGAATTTAGAACAGAAGCCAATGCTGTCGCTAATGGCCTGGCAAAACAAGGGGTAGCTTGGCAATTCAATTTTATGGCCTGGCTTTGAGTAGCTCTTTATTGTTCCCCGTCACAATTTGATTTTTGAAGCCACTTTTTTTTTTTTTTTTGTTGGTAGGATGAGCCCTTAGAGGCCCATGCTGGCAATGTTAAAAATTAGTAAATGTAGAATGATTACGATTTTCAATTGGGCTTGGGCAAGAGGCACTTTGATTGAAAATGGAACCAAAGAAAGAGTACCATGTTATCCCGTCGGAACGTATCGGCAACTCTTTGGTAATAACGTTGAGATTTTCTTTGCTTAACGAGACTTTGATGTATCAGATCATGTACTCGCGGCCGGTTGGCATCCTACTGATTATTAATCAGAAACTTGTAGTATTATTGAGCACACCGGTGGACTGATTATAGTAGACTTGCAAGCCATGTTCAGTAATTCAGAAGATGAAGGAATGACCCGAGGCCGTAAGGAATCAACCACCCCTCATTACTCAGGAACCATGCATAAAGAATTTTAACCGGAAGTTTGTTCAACCAACAACAAAGCAAATTAAACTCCAAATGAAGTAGTCCTTAATTTCAGGTAATCCCATATGAATGTTATCCTTCTTGTGCTTTTATCGCTATCAAGATGGTATTGCATTATTGAAGGTACATTCACAAGGAGAACATAATCCCAGACTGATGGTAATCGCGATTAAAAATTAAAAACGAGTAGTGATTAGGGAAAAGAGTGCCTTGAAATCTTTGGTGGGGGTCCCAGTTCCCTCCGGCTTTGAGGCCAGATCAAATGCCTTGTATTTAGCCTCCTCAAACTGTAGTGCCTGTTTGACAGAAGGAATGAAAATAACACACAAGTATAAAAGCGCTTAGAATGCAAAGCAATAAACAACCACAGAGATCTGATCCAAATTTGGCCAAAGCTGAGGAAATTCAAGGAGAAACCTTCAGTACAAGCATAAATTACAGAACCTGGATGCAAACTTCGGCAACATCAGCCCTGGCAATGGTTCTTGTGCCTGTTTGAAGAAGCTCATCATCCTTCCCAACAAGTAATTCACGGATACCTCCTCCTTTATCTTGCAGGCCTCCAGCCCTATTTAGACAGAAAGGCCTACGTCAGTAAGTGCTAAAACAATTGAGCAACAAAGGAACAGAAACTAATCATATATTAGTCTATTCTATGTATAGGTCGCGCTTACCTGCAAAAATGTGTTCAATGGGGAGTCCATAGAGTACATTTTTACTTAAAAAAACAAATTGGGAACAAGCACATCTGTTTTCATGAAGCTGGAAAGCAGAACATGTGGAAGATGTATCACATTCTTTAATTTAAATGGTTAAAGAAATCAGAGAGAGGACTCAGGACATTTAGCATAAATTAAACCTTCTTTTGATTGACCTTATATATACATATCAAAAACTCCGAGTAGTGAGTGTGAAATCTAAATCAAAGGTGTACCCTGATATTAAGAATTGAGATTTTTTTTTTTTTTATACTTTTTTTAGTCTTAAGAATTGAGAAGTTTCATGGAAGTTAAAATGAATTGAACTTGGTCCACACTCTACCTTATAATTGTATATGGAACACCAGAATCGGCCAAATACTGCTCAGCCTTTCTCTTCCAAATCTGAAACATATAGACATAATTGAGTTTGCAGCTGAAGAACAAGAAAACAGTTTCAACAGGAAAATGCATGGAAGACAGGAGAAATAAAAAAAAAAAAAAAAATTGCTCTCAAAATAAATAGGCAGAAGGCAACCAGAACAAGAAAGAGGAGAAGGATCACGAACCAGTATATTCCCATTACCCAAGCTGTTCAGAGGATGATTAAGATCTGTCCCACCCATAGAACCAACCAGCACAATTTGTTTTGCTCCTGCAGCTTTGGCTGTTCGTGAAGGTCACATAAATGAGCAAAAACTCACTGTCTAGGATGAAAGAAAATTTGATTGCTCAGAAGTGATGAGGCTCACCAGCATCTATTTGATTTTTCTGACCAATCCAATCAACCTATGATTTGAAAATATTGGCATCAGACTATGTTATGAAACATAAACTAATGAAATGCAGGGATCCAACTATCTGGAAACTTATGGCGAATACCTGCTCAGGATATTCTCCGTCCTCGAAATGGAACTCGGGCCTGCCTCCTTTGGATGGATCAAACCTAGATTTCATCTTTGGCACTGCACTCGTTAGAATTATGAGGGCATCAATTCCTTGCATAGCTGGGATGATGCTTTCAACATCCCTTACATCTCCAATAAAGACCTCCTCAGCACCACCGATTTTTTCCCTGCTCTCTTGGGTCCTGACCAAACCTCTTGGAACATATTGATCTGACCTCTCCTTTAATTTCTGATAAACTATTGAACCTGCCAATGATAGGGGATAACAGCATATCATTTTAAACATAATCTTTGTACAAGCTCCATGGTATGAGGGAAGCAGATGACACAAGTCCTGCGATTCTGGTCCTTTTCTCTCATGCGGTTAAAATAACTTGAGCATGCAATGGAAGACAGAGATGCAACCACTTTAAGACTCAAAACTCACAAATGCCACAATGCATCTGTGAAATCAGAAGATGTGCATATCTCATGTTGTACATCACTTCAAAATTTTGTGAGATACATTCGACAAAATTATCACCATCAGAGAAAGTCACCTAGACCACTTTCTTTTGACTATTTGGTCTTCCAAAAAGGTTCTTAGCCAAAAATCACAGGCTACTCGGTTTCTTTATAATCAACAAGTCATTATCAGTGAATGTTTGTTAAACAAATTGTACTAGGCGAAAAATTGAAGCCATTGCACCACAAACTCTGGAAAACATCGAGCACCCAAAACCAGAGCTCACGGGAATATCCCAAGCCCTAAACCTTACCAAAAAAAAAAAACCGAACACAACTCACGATGTCCAAATCTGAAATTTTTTAATTAGGACAATAAAAAACAAAAAAAAAAAAAAACCGACCTGACACGACACACTACGAGAATTCTATAGACTCCACCAGATTTTTTTTTTTTCTTTGAAGAATAGATAACATCCCACAATATCAACACAGAAATGACATGAAACATTAAATTCGCATGCAATCCTTCGAGAAAGCTATCCTAGTAACCAAACAAAGGATCAACGGAGAGAGAAAGAACCAGTTCTGCCACCAGCGCCGGTAACAAGGACGGTTCTTGGAGACAAATTCGCCATTGAAGCCGATACCACTCTCAACCTCCTGAAACCGTTGGAGGATAGAAGAGATCGACTAGAGAAGCTGGAAGGCTCTGGAAGTCTTGTAACCCTACTAGTCTTACCGTGACCATTAGTTATTGTAATGGTTGGGGGCGTTGATGGTGCCACGCAACCGTATTTATGACAATGACCGTCAAGTGGGACACGTATCATAGTTGCACACTTAGTTAGTTGGACTGGTTTCCATCCGACTGCCGGTGACGCCAGCTGGCTAACGCCTTTGCCTGTCCGAAACGATGAACAGAGAAGGCGGAGGGAGGCAGTAGCTGCTCGATTTTTCTATTGCTCGTATCCTTAAAAAATAAAAAAATAAAATAAAAATTGCTCTACCTTATCTAGGAGGATTGTGCGGCCCCACGCGCCGTTCATCACGCGCTGCTTGCCCATCCCTTCCATGTAATCGTTGATTGGCCATGGATGGGTTGGTTGGTTGGTTTATCATTAAATCAACTCCAAAGCACTCAAAGCTCTATTCCCATCCCAACTCCCAACTTCTTTCATTACTACCATTTTGCTGACGTGCTTAATTTTGAATGCATCATCCCACAAAATCAACATTCTGTCATGGTGGTGGCGAGGTCTCGTTGTCATACAATAATTTTTCCTTCAATAATGGGCGTTACTCCTACATGCCAGAGGCAGTGAAGTAGATAAATATGGATTCCTATCTCGGCCGGGTTTGGGCCAAAAGGCTCGCAGGTCGCGTCCATTTAAGTAACTAGATATAGCCCAATCTGCCAGGACATAATATCTGACGCGAATCACCTTCATTAGCCACGTTGCTGTAAAGACTGGGCCTGCCGGTGCTGGTAAAGTAAGGAGCGACGGCAGGTAAAACCTACTTTTTTGTTGTTTGCTCTTCTTTTAAAAAAAATAAAATAAAATATTAAGAGGCTGGTTGAGAGGCAAGTTATATAATATTATTAATTTTTGTCATTCTCATAAATCTTATACTTAAAACTTTTTTAAGATTAAAATTGAAACTTTAAGAATAAAAGTGTCAACTTTTAATTCCTAAGTGCCGCCTGTGATACTTGCTTTTGTTTGTAAGCAAAATCTTATTCATGAAAAATGTGGGTGGAGAAATTTCGTGGGCCTTTTGCAATCATATGAAGTAGGTGAGCGTTACTACTCTGACCAATAGGCATTACGGATCCGTGGACTTGTTAGGTTTCAACTTTACAGGTTTGAAGGGTCTTTTGCATCTGAGTCTAGGTCCCTTAGTTGCCGGCTTGAAAATAGTTTGGGGGTAGCTTCAAGGTATCAATGATTTAGGGGACCATGCCATCGCCACAGATGGTGATGCCGATGGTGGGGACTTGAAAACGAAGGCTTGTTCAACTAAAATATGATGAAAGCTAGGTTTAGTTTAACTTCGACACACTTATGCTTGTAATTAATTTAAATTAATTAAACTTTGGCCATTTCTCATGCATCGTATCCACTACAAGATCTAGAAAATCGTACCTCTCCCACTGGTAAGGTCGTACTGCACTGGAATTGCCATGTATTTTATTTAATTCCCTTTGTGATAAGCACGGGCTTCTGAATTTCAATCCGTGACTGCAAGTTGAGTGCTACTTCAGATGTAATGGTGCCTAAAACGGTAAGCTGATTTTTTTTTTTATATATATATATAAATTTTTATTAATGATTGCAGAAAATGCATATACAACATTTGAACACTGGATAGGGAAACGGGGATGGACGACAGGACCCTAATGCAATATAAATGACTTCGTCGCTACCGCTAATCGTGACATACATCTAAGCCGTGACGGGTGTCTGTGCTGCAACCATCTCTGAATAACCAACTTCTGATTTAATCTCAGCCTCCCAAAGCTCTGGAATTGCTTGCCTGAGGTTGTGCATGCTCTCTAGTGCATAATCCGCACCTTTAACTCTATGAGAGGTTCCAACCTGCGACCATCAGTAGCAGGACATGAATACCATTGTCTAACTTGATTGAAAATTACAAGGCTAATGCTACATTTCTCCTCATTGTAATCATGATTGTTGATAAGATGCCCAAAGCACGTATTGGCTATTGTTGGGTGACTTTGTTATGTTAAAAAACTTGTCTTGTCTTGATGGTACAAACAGAAATATTGGCGATTGGCTTACCAGCACAGTGTCAAGCCCCAGACGTTTTCCTGCCTGCATGTTGCGGACGCTATCTTCAAAGAACAACTGAAAGGAAAAGGCATTGATAGCAATTTTAGTTACAACAGTAATTCATGTTAATGACCCTCCTTTTTTATGCTACCCTAAGCCCAATGTCTTCAATTTTTAAAAATAGTGACTTACAGTTCTCTGGGGATTAATATTTGCTATTTTGAGAGCCCTTTCTATAGCAACTTCTGATGGTTTGCAGACAATGGGCGTCTTTGGTAATATTGAAATGGGGTTTGTTTGAGCAAAATGTCCCGCAATGTCAAATATTTCCGGGGTACCAGTGTTAGAGCCATTGATTGTAGCAGTAGTAGCAGCTGATCCCACAAACTCCATATCATCCTCATCATCAGAAACATTGTTCCTGTGGGTAGGATTTAAATTCTCAAAGCAGATTATCCCTTCAAAACAGTCCTCCAACCCAAGCTTATTAAGAACTTTCCGCGCATGCACTTTGTCCGCATTTGTGAAGATCTATGTTGCATTAATCACAGAAAGAGTATCTATTAGAACAGATCAAATTGCAGGTCTTTAGAACGCTATTCTTGTTGGTGGCAGCAGGGTACTTACAACTTTCCTAATAGGCAAGCTGAGCAAAAGACTCCTTAGAACGGGGTCCTGCTTTAAGTTCTCGTAAGGTAATTTTCCATGAACAAAGCTGGAACATATGGAAGCGAAATGTTAGATCAATAGTGTCCCTTACATGCAAGTTTTTGGTAAGAAAAACCCATATTAATCAATAAAGAAAAGTGGCACATTCCTACCGATGGTACTCATCATAGTCGAAGTCATAGCCAATTGCCTGCAAAAGAGTAACCATTGTAAAAACACCACACAAAAATTTTCCTACTGGAATTAAGAATGATGGAGGTTAGGAAGCAAAAAGTTCAATGCCATTACCCTGAGACCAGCCATTGTTGTCCCATAATTCTTGTAGAGTAGGTTGCTCAACTCAATGAGCTTACTCTTCTCTATTCCTAGTTTCTCAACCATATAATCTGCAGAAAGGACACCCATGTCAGAAGTATAAACTTAAGATATTATAAAATGAACAGCAAACGGGGTTCTTCTGGGAATGAAAAGTTGCAGACTTACCTTTTATGTTATTGCCACATACTGATGCAATACCAGTACTTAAAGGATAAAGGGTATCATCTAGGTCTGCAAATTTAACAAATATTTTCTTAACTTTCCTTTGTCAGCATAATTCGCTTAGTTAACTAAGTTTCCAGGACCGAAAATATTACCAAACAGTAGGCAATCATATTTTGGTTTTTGTGCCCGCAGGAAGCAGCCCTCGTACTCCATCCTGAGCAAGAAAGAGGTGAGTTCTAAGCTCAATCAAAGGTTAAAGATGAATAATTAAGGTCCCTACTGATTCAATTTAGCATCATTATGCAGAGAACGGCCTAGATGAGTGCATAATCAATTACAAATCTCAGCCTCAGTTGGTTCATGACTGGACAATCCACAACTATTAGTAACAGATCGAATCAAGATTGTGGATCAGCAACTTTACGGAACTTGAAATTCTTTATGAATTTAGAACCCAAAAAAGTGCTAATTGAATATGAGAAAGTTGGCTGCCAGAAACACTAATCTCTGACGTCAAAAGGGCATAAAGTACTAAGCAGAGTTTCGATAACACAGTTCGACACGAAAAGGGCAGCTAAGTTTAAGATACGGATCACACTCATAATGCATTCTTTAGGACTGAAATTAGAAAGGAGCCGATAGTTTAGTGAAAAGAACAACAATCCATGTGGTTCATGGTGTCAATGAAATAAAAATAAATTTTTTTTAAAAAAAAAAAAGAAAGAAAGAAAAAGAAAAGGTGAGTTGATGAAAAGCGGTTTGATAAAGGATTCAAAAGGCCGTTTTTCAATTCCTCTCAATACCACAGAGCTCATTATCATGCATATAGCGTCCTGAACTAAAATTAAGTTCAATTATGGCAGAATCAGGCTTTTTATGGCTTAAAGGTAGTCCTTTTGGCTGAACAATGATGTGAGCAAAAACAAAAAAATCCTGCCAAGAAACTTAGACCTCATTTTCTACAAAACCAGAATTCCCGGTTTGACAAAGATGGAAAATCCCACATGAAGGGAGTTCATTTGAACCAATGAAATGGCATTTAGACCCATCGTTAACCATAACCCAGATGTTGAAACCTGTCCATAGGTGTCATCAGAATATATGAAGCAAGAAAATGCAGGGCAGAAACCGGGGAGATATCGTACCAGAACCAAATTTCTTGTATCAAAGAATGGAAAACAGGGGCAAAAAGTTGCGAACTTTGGATTGTTGTTTGAAAAAAGAGCGCAAATAATGGGCACACAGATTGAACGAGGAAGCGAAAGAGGAGGGGGGGTGTAAGCAGGGAGGCCGTAATGGGCTTTTATAGGCCAGCCCCATTGGCCATTGCAGCTTTTCCTTACTTGCCTCTCTAATTTAATTCTCTCACTCTTTTTTCTTTCTTTCCTTTTTTTTTTTCTTTTTTGAAAACAAGAGTTTTAATTTTTAAAAGCTAGTTGAGACAGTCACAAAAGCAAAGCGACAAACAAGGCTTCAAGTTCATGGTTCCTAACGTTATGAAAAATAATAAAATATTTTTTTTATAAAAAAAAAAAAAAGAAAAGAAAAGGGAACGATGAAGGAGTAACAAGTTTTCTATAATCTTCATTCTCTCTAAATTTCCGGAACTAGCCCCATAATCTAACAAATTTACCACGTGGGAAAAATTACTGTGGGCTGGTTCTGGCTTGCAAGCTGTACAAAAGGATCCGATATCTAATAGCCTAATAGAATAATCTTTGCTTAGATATTTTTATCAAGGACTGTTTTTTTTTTTTTTTTGGTTTTTTAAAGAGATTTATTATATTGTAAGTTATATTATAAGAATAAGTATTTTTATTTTTATACATTTTATATTTATTGTCAATATTATTTGAAATTTTAAATATAAAAATTTAAAATCTTAATTATTAGGTATTGAAGAGACTGCTTCATTAGACAAAAATTTCACTAGTTTAACGAGTTGCGTGCTAGATCAACAAGTTGCCAAAGAGACGTGACTGTGATCGTAAGGAATCCTGGCTTGTGCTTATTTATAGGTTGGCAATAATTCCAGGCAATTGGGTCTACAAGGCATAATATGGATATTGATTAAATTATTAGTTTTGTAGGATGGGACAGGCCTTTTATTTATTCAATGCATCCGGAGCCGAGGGAGTCTGGACCTGTACGGTATCATTCCTTTCTTCATGGACCAAAAAAACAAAAAAGTTCGTGTCAAATTCAGATTCACATTTTAGGTGTGGAAAAAATCAAATAAAACCATCAGCGGAGAGTTATTTTTATAAATAAGTTAAATTATAATGTTAATAAGCAATTCTATCTTGGACACATGCCAACGATAACTTTTATTTTTTATACGTTGTCCTTTTTTTCAAAGTTCAACCAGAAGAACAAAAAAAATAAAAACAAAAATGCTAGCCATTAAATCTAAGCAAAGACAAATTATCTACGAACGCTCAAAGAAAGTTCTCAATGTTGATGTTTCTCACATTATTTGCCTACTTGGCACGAGAACGCACGCATAAGGAATTGCTGGCAACATGCAATGCCGACGAATTTGCGTTTAGCAAACAAAAGCAAACGCTAGTCCATATTAAGCTAGCAGAGAAAATGAGTGGGTGGGGACGTCTGTATATTTTATAATTTCATCGATTTATAGAGAACTTGAGGACATGGTGGCCCTCTGCCTCTATTATTGAAGCCAAGGACAAGAAACTCACGTCTGTTTGTTTTTTTTTTTTTATTTATATATCTATTTTTTATATCCGTTGCATATGATGGGCATCTATTACACAGCAAAAAGGGATCAACGTATTGAGATGAGAGGCCCGGTAGAGAAATTCTTAGAAGGCACGTATATTGCTATAAAGTTAGCCTGGCTCGTAGTTCGTATGGTATAGATAAGCACGGCATATTTAGCTGGTTGCCAATCCAATATTCAACCATTTTGAGCACTTCTCATTTTCGTTTCATCTCTTTTTGTTTCGAATAATAGTTCCCATCAAACATGTACGTTATACGCGACAAAAATGTTGTGTGAAGTTTCATGCATGTAAACGAAACACATTATGAGATTAGATTGACCATTTAGAGAGTAATTTGTTTTATAGATCTATTTTTCTTCGTCTATATATATATATATATATATATATATATATATATATATATATGTATGTATGTATGTATGGGGTATATAACCCTCTCTTTAAAAAAAAAAAAGAAAGAAAAAAACATTATAAGATCATATTTTACAGAATGCATATGGCAACCAAAAAAAAAGAGGGTAGTTTTGCCTATTAAAGGGAGCTCCTTTTAGTATATGATTGGATAATTCAGTCGATGGTTAAATTTTTTTTTTTTTTTTTTGGTTGAATGATTCCAACACCTTTAATTTGTAGATGATTTCAGTACCATCAAACTAAAAATAAATGATAATTCGTGTAGTTATTACTTGAGCATTTTTCAAACCCCCCCCCCAAAACAAAAAAAAAATGCCGCATATCATTGGGAGTTGTTGCCGCCGGTGACTTGTATGACCTCGACCCGCCGGTGAATAAACAATTTGGAGCCCTAATACTGCATCTTAGGCAAAAGTACAAAAAGAAGTAGATGAAAAGGAAAACGCATGTGGAGAACACCCTTGTTTGGGTGATTCTCTCGCGCTCATATTATATTTTTTAATTAAGGGCAGATATTTACGTATTTGGTAAAAACACATATGCACCGATGGTGGGCTTGAGGTCTTCTGAATGGACCATTTCTAACTCTTTCCCTCAATAACTCCAACCACCTCGGCTGGCCACCACTCAGACCGCATAATTAAAATTTTTCATGTTAGCTTTATAGTGTTTTTTAGGATCTTAGCTTTCGGTATTAGGTGGGGGGGGGCGGCACGACTAGGAAAGCTACAGAAACGGAGATCAGAAAATTCTGTGACCGAGCATATCAAATTATGAAAACCTAAGTACAGCTATATCCCACCAATATGTTTTACAAGTCCTGAGAGGCCAGTTTGGAGTTTGTGTGGATCTCTTTTAGGACACATTCATTGAAAAGAGTATAATAATAATGACGAGAATTGGAACTCTACCTTTTTATTTATTTATTTCTTTCTTTCTTTCTTATTTTTTTCTCTTTAGCAATTGGAGCGAAGCGTCCTCCTCTATGTCGTGAAGCACTCTTGTGAATATTAAGCAATACCGTGAATGGAGACCCCTGCTCGAAAACAAAAGGAAAGTCCACCCTTGGACGACGAAAGCTTGTCAACCTGACAGAATAATAGGCCAAAATGCCTCATCCCTAAACTTCATCTCGGCTTCTGATCCGGTTACTCTTAACTCTTATTGCTCGAATCGGGTCCTCTGATTTTTATTTCACACCTTCACTCGTGTTTTTCTCCTTAAAGTAGCGTTGGAATATTAATTTTAACAATTATTAGTCAAAACAATAGAGCATAGGGACTTGATTGCATTTGTGCGTAAAGCTTACTTTCAAGAAGAAGACAAAATATAAATAAAAATTTGAAAGTCTCATAATTCCTTAAAACTTTACCAAATCATGATTTGTGAGAATTGCTTCTACGAGAGAGATGTCATTTTCATAACATCAACTTTGTTACGATAATTAAAGATCGTTAATACACCAAATTTATGAAATCATTTAGGTAGTCCAATCGTTAGACTTCTTATGATCTTCTCTATTCAACCAAAATATCTACTAATGGCCTTAGGCTAATTCTATCAGTCGAATGCAAAGAATGAAATATCTGTTTTATTTTTGTTTTTTTTGTTTTTAAATGTACTTTACTTTCTTCCGCTGTACAAAGCAAACTGAAAGTTGTTTAAGAAGTAATTAAAGAAATAGGTAGTTTGTGACCACGCATTTCTTGGTCAATAATTTTATTATTATTATTATTATTTTAATTATTTTTTGAAAGTGTGGTCGGTGTGGGAATGCTTTCTATAATTGTTTAAGACGGGGGCTGTGTGTGTGTGTGCCCAATTTGTACTTATTGCTCCTATGTGTGCTATTTTAGTATTAAAACTTCGCCACGCTGGTCTCTCAAGCAGTAATCACAAAAATCTTTATTCTATGTTGCAAAAAAAGACAATTTTATTGACTTAGAGTGTATTTGAGATTATAATTGCGGTTTAAAAGTTTTTATTTTAAGTCAAATGTAATTTATTAATATTTGGTAAATTGTTAAATACAAGTATATTGTAATTTAAATTTATATTCTTAAGATATAAAATTTTGATGCAGTGAAAAAAATATAAAAGAATATATCACAAATTAATAATTTTTAAAAATAATAAATTCTGTTATCAGATAAAATAATTATAATTTAATTATATAAAAAATTATTTTTATGATTAATTCTTATTTTATTAAAAAATTTGTATTTATCTTCCGAAAAAAAAATCAAACAATTTTCAAAAGTCAAACAAACAAACCATTAATTAATTATTAACTAGAATAATAATAATAATAATAATAATAATAATAATAATAATAATAAGACGCAATTATGCAATTTCCGGACAATTCTTAGTTGCTAATAAATCTCCGGACAGAACAAACTTCGAAAGTTAGGTTGATTTTAGGGACGAGGGACTAGCTCGAAGACTGGAGGTACTCGGTGGCGATATATTATTATTATTATTATTATTATTATTATTATTATTATTATGATTCAGCCGCAAAAATATGCACAAGTGGGATCTTACGAATTAGAGCCCTTAAAATTCCGCCTCCAAATTCGTACAATGATTGCATGTCCAGGGAATTAGAAAAGGAAGAGTTAGTTTTTCTGCACAAATGATTGGTGGCGAAGCCTCCAAAAAACGAATAATTCGTGGTGAATTATTTGTTCCGTATCACAGAATCCCCAATGGTTATCTGCTTTCCAGCGAAGACGCCATTAACTTGGGAACTTCCGCTGGCAAAAAGCTTTTATGCTCAAAAAGCAGCAAAAATTTGTCCCGGCACGACTTCCGGGGTAGCCCACTGGGTCCTGAACCCCAATGATTTACAAATAATAGGTTTCAAGAAAATTTATAAAATGTTTATACGAATCGACCACCTCCAATATCGGAGGGAATTTATGAGGTTGCCATTGCCATCACCTGGCAGCACCTCCATCAGTCAATCAATCTCCTTAACGGAGAGAGGATTAGGCCAAAGATACACACTTCGAGATGCCATCTAACGACGCTGCGCTGTCACTCCCTCCCGACCACAAGTCACATCACTTTAGGGCCTCAAATTAAGGGGTTAACCTTTATATCTCGACACCGAAGTATTGCTGATTGGAGTAACGGGATGGAGAATTGTGCGAGTATTCTCAATTTTAAGACGCGAGGAGTTCCATTATCGTCCACAGCATCTGCTTGTGGGCGAAAATGAAGTCGCCTTCCACCACATGATTGGTTTGAATTTGAAAGGAGCCTCGGTTCCTTAAAAAACAAAAAAAAACACTAACAAACAAACAGACGAAGAAATTGAAAGGAGCCTGTGCGAGCGAGGCAGAGAGCGACCCATTTGTTGGGAGAATCGTTGCTAACAGAGAAGGCAACACGAATGAATCGCGATAATAAATGAATACGACTGGGCGTGCGGAGAAGGTTTACATTACACGGTGAGATGGGCGTCCAAGGAGGCCTAAAACGAAGAATTCGCGTCTCTGTTCGCGACCTCGGCATAGTTTCTTGATCAGGTCCGTCGAGACAAACGAGGACTTCCACATTTCGTCGACCCAGTGAGTCGTATTTGGACCGTGAGAGAGTCCATGTGGCCTTTATGCCATTTTCTGCTTTGGGCTTGAGATTCTATGGACACGACATATATCTCACGACTTTTTGTATACAATAATACTGTAAATAAGAATGGTAAAAAAAAAAAAGTTAGTTTATCATAAAACTTACAGTTTAATATTTATATTATGATAAATAGAGAATTTGGGATTTGAAAAATATCACAAATAGGAGAGTCAGAAATAAGATATTTGTATGATTCCAATTATTTGTTAATATCGACCATAATATAGTGATATAGTACATACTAATATACTATACCCAAAATTAATATTTTGTATTATATAAATAACGTTTTATATTACATGAAAAAGAGTTTATATTATGGAAGACATTACATAATTAATATTGATCATACCATAATTTGTATAAAATAAAATAAAATTGGATGAATTATTAGTATTATTCTTAAAAATTTTTAAATACAAACCAGTCTATGGGAATTAAATCCAAGAAAGATTTCTGTTTTTGAAAAGTCAGAGGCATTTTCTTTTTGTTTTTAGATAATTACGGGAATGGCGTGAAGATACAAAAGATGATGACGATGAAGATGATAAAGAACACATCAAACATAGACAGGTGCCAAAAAAAAAATTGCATCTCTTGATGATTATTGAGAGAAGCTGATTTCTATTCACAGATTTTCAAGGCTCGAAGATGAAGAGTGTCATAAAATTTCTTTTATTATTTAGATATTAAGTGGTTGTTTGCTCGTGGTCAATACAAAAGGAGTTCCGATGCCCTACTAAACAATACGATCAATATAAATTTTTTGCACGTATGTGGATTTTTGTTCTGCTTTACAATATAACTAATGCTTTTTAATACAATTGGCGCGCCATTAAGCTGACACTAGTGATTTTCGCCAACGTCAAACCATGAATAGGGATAACTAGGAGAGCAAGACAGGGAGGAAGGTGAAGGTGGCGGAGAACGGTAAGATGAACAAGAAGAAGAATTTGAGGTGGCTTTGTTGGTTGATGGATTGCGGATCGTCAAAGGCACAACATCTTCAAGCAACCCTTGAGGACCCATTGTCTCGGAGCCCGATTCCTGCGTCGGGTCATCAAGCATGGCGAGTGGTGGAGCCAGGCTTGTGCCTGCGATCGATTCTCGGGCCGATTGCTGGGCTTCAAGGGTTTTGGACTCGGCTCCAGAAACTGCCGTCTTGGGCTTCTTGAGTGATGAATCCATACGGTGCGGTTGGTCTACTAGCAAATACGGGTAGGCGAAGTGTAAGTGGAGGCCCTCGTATGTGATGACCAGTGTGTCCTTGTCTTCTGTTGACCTCTCCACATGCTTTTTTGCACCGCACCGTGGGTTCGTGCACTTGTAGTAGCTCCTGTTTCGGAACAAATATATATATATATATATATATAGCCAATTATACACCAGTTTTTTTTTTTTTTTTTAATCTCAAGAAAAGAAAAGGACAATAAAAATAAATAAATAAAGGTTTAGGCCAATTGACTGCTATATATGGTGGCCATAATATATCATGAGGTCTACGGAAAATTATTAAATAGGAGAGAACGCTCCTTTTTCCAGAAGTCGTTCGCATTACAACTGGTAACCTGTAACTGTGAAAGGGATTTTCTATTCTATGGTTCCACAAAAAATGGAAATTCAATATTATGGTCACTCCGATCCCAATGGCTTGGGAACTATCCTCTGACGCAAAAAGGTCGATGTACGAGAACTTGTAGTGACAGGCCGCAGAACCCCAATCATCTACAGAATCAAAAACTGGGTGTATAAACTGGGAAAATAATTTCTTCACTAAAAAATAGCAAAATTTTGAATGCTCTCACTAAGCGATGTCATCTGGTTAGTTGAATCTCTGAATCATTAAAACGAAGCCCCTCAAACCGCTTCTCCCATGAGAATAAGTATGGAAGAAGGGGGCGGACATATAGTCATATGCATAGCTGCCAAACATAAGGATGAAGAAAGAAGATTCTGTTACCTAGGATATGGGCTGTTCTTGATTGATTTTTGCCCGTATTTCCTCCATTTATAACCATCGTCGGCCATCCCATCTCCGCAGCTTTTCAGTTTAAGCGTATATTTGCTATTCTCCATCTTACCCAAACTTCTCTCCAGCATCGCAATTCTGCACCAATAAACAAGCATACCATTGTAACGAGATTAGAGTCCGAGATTTTCTTTATGACACCCAAGCTAAACTTTAAACACAATTAAGAAGACAGCCCATGGTTCAAAACCTGGCTTGTGAAACAGCTCTCTGCAGAGACTGATCCTTTTGGCTCGTTAAGGACAATGCATTCTCTATATCATGGATTGTTGGCCCTGAATAGAAGGTGGAAATGAGCTGGTTCATTGCCTGCTGTTCGTCATCTGTAGAACGTGGTTTAGATTCAGTTGTATCCTTTGGCAGAAAAAGCAAAGGAGATTCATCATCAAGAAGCTCTGTCACTAGCTCATCTTCAGTTCCAGCAAACCAAGTGGTCTTTGCTTCCTCCATGATGGTTCTGAATAAAGGGCCAATCTAGTTATGCAATATGTGACAATTATAGCCAACCGCTAATTCACCCGAACCAGAAACTATAAGAGTGACGAGAATCGAGTTGGAGGATGCTTATCAAGGGGGAGAGAGTGGAGTAGATGAATAGGAGGTTGTGACTTGTGAACTCTACGTGCCCCCCTTTGACTTTTTTTAGCGAGTTTTTTTTTTTTTTTCTCTTGTATGTCCACTAGTCAAATATATCTAATCAAAAATTATGTGGCAAATATGGTTTACATTTTACAGTGTATTATTGCTTTCGTGTGGAATGGCTTTCACATATTTATATTTCATAGACTCCAATCCATATGAAATAAGTTCACTACAACTCAAATTTACCCCAAAATTTTGTGATACTAAGATTCAAGTTTGAATTCGCTGATTGAGTCGTGAGATAGTTTGTGAGATATGAGAGGTTTAGTAGAAAAAGAATTTCCCACTTTTAAAATGAAGAAATACCTAAAAAAAGGGTTTCCCGAAACTCAATGGGCAATATTTTTTCGTTTACTGTACTAGGTAGGCTGTGTCACCGTCTCATCTTTTTTCCAGGGATTTTATTTCTGCTTTGCATTACGAGCTAATTGACAGCATCTACACTCCGGGCATATAAGCAGTGAAAAACCACGATATTTTCGAGTAAGTCAATTATTGTGGAAAACAGTACTTGCTTTCATGTTTTGATGCCAGCTTCCATAGATGGCCTGCCACATTTTTACATTACTTATCTGTTACACTTTTGCCTGGCCTGAAATTTCGGTGTCTTCTTTGTCTTCTTGTTTTGATGGGACGGATGAGGTGGACCATTCTACCAGACCCATCACCACAATTCGACCAAAACAAGAACAGCCATTAAAGAACAGATAGAAGTTGTGACCCAAAAAAAAAAAAAAAAAAAAAACAGAGAGACAGAACAGATAGAATTATTCTCCAAGTTGTTGTTAAGTTGCGGTCTTGTATTATATATATTCACATACGTGGAGAATAAGGATTATGATTTATTTATCCTACGAAATTATTATTAATTAGATCAAATCGAGGCGTTTCCCTGGTATTCTCACAAGATTAGACCAAACGACTCGTACAAGTATCAGGCACGTTCTCAATCGCAAGCAAGCGCCTGTAACAAGTAACAGGGCAATAGTTCAAACACTTCTCATCTTGTAGATTAGGCGGTTTTAAGATTGTATATACTTAGAATTCGAGCTTAAACTCAACCGTAACTGTGAAAATGACGACAGAAAGAACAAAAATGAGGATGCTCAGTCCTCAACAACACCGGGGATTGACAATCTAATAACCGCGCTTTCATCAATAGCTAGATTTTGGGCAATTGTTCCCTTTTTTGTTTTTTTCTTCTTAAATCTTTTAACCCGAAAAATGATCCCCTGCGATTGCTTCAAAGTGAGGGAAGGTTACTTGTGTCGTTACGTGGCTTTGACTTTGCGAATCCTAGAAAGCCCACTACGGTACTGGCGCATAAGGACAATTGTACGATTGACTAGCAGAGTGGGCTTAGGTTAGGGAAAAACCAAATCCTCGTGGACGCTCCCTCAAAAGTCAACTTTCAAAATGCGGGACCAGCTGATTGTGCTTGGATGACACGTGTGAGACGGTGGGTCCATCTCTTGTCCGCAGAAGAATGGAACGGTTCGAGCTGGTCCTCCGCCCCGCCCTGGCCCAGCCCTCTAGAATAGATGATCTGCGTCCAAGAATAAAGAATTGCCGCTCAACCTGACGAATATCTGACAACACGAAAGTCAGAAACAAAGCTGGCGGTCGTCGGTGAGACCCTTTATCTGATTGGTGGGTCCAACCCAGCATTTCGAGTTGTTGAGCTTGTATTATATGGGCTTGCATTGGACCAACATTTTTGTGGTTCGGTTGGAGGGGAAAAGAGGTGCCATGTTTTCGTTTCATTTTCTCTGTCTCTCTGTTTTTTCCTCTTTTTTTTTTTTTTGTTTTTTTTCGAGTTGATTTGAAGAACTTCTTTATATTCTGTGGGTTCAATGCTAGTAATAGACACAGCAGCATGCGATAAATGCTCATTATGTTATTATTATTATTATTTTAAAGCGCTTAAAATTTGAAGCTCTTGGCATGGAGAAATTGCAGGGCCCCGAGTCGAAAAACTTTTGTAAATATGAAGCGCTCAAATGTTTTCTTATTTTGACTGGGCCTTTTCGGTTTTGAATGGGCTTGCAATTTTCTGATGCTCGCAACAATTCGTTTCGACAATCTCTGGGCCGCGACTGTGAGGCCCAAAAACTCTGCTGGGTGGAACACCTCGCACCAACCGTACGGCCCGTATCCACCGACTCAAGTGCACGCCGCCAGACTTGAAACTCTAGAAGAGGCGGCCACGTGTACAGAAGTAGCAGAGACCTAGATCCGAAACACAATACCAATCCGCCACGTAGGGTTCAGTCGCACCATTCCCGTTTCCAGCTGTCACCTGCACCCCACCCACGTACATTCCCCCGCACAATCTAATATTTCGAATTTTCAAAATTACTTCAACAAAACATTCTAACCATAAATAAACCCATTTAATTCCTGCTTTTTCTTGAGTCTATTCCTATTCCTCGGACTGGGTATCGATTTCTGCGGTTGGTGAGCGAGCCGGCGGCCGACGATGGAGGTGGACGAGAGATCCGGGATGGCCGAGGAAGAGTGTACGACCCCGAAATGCAGCGTCCCGGCGGCGAGTGCCTGTCCTCCGCCACCAAAGAAGAAATCGGCGGTCGAGAGGAGACGGGACCCGCCCAAGAACGGGTACTTTCAGCCGCCTGATCTGGATGCTCTGTTTTCGATGTCGCCCCGACGACGAGAAGCTTGTGCATATGGGCAGTAGCTCTCTGTTTGCTTTGTCATACTATTCCAGCTTTTGTCGTTCTTCTATATTTAGTCTTTGGTCAGGTTTCAGGGATTAAACAGGAATTTGTTTATAGATATATCTTTGTCATGCGTAGGAAGAATTGTTTTTAGTCCGAGGTTCATTTACGATGATGTTGATGCAAAGTGTGAATTAATGGTTTCGACGTAAATTTTGGTACTTTCACGTCCAAGCAACCTCCGAAATCGTACACGTTAGGCTCTGGGTCAGGACTCTGCTTCTAGATTGGCTTTTGACTCTCTCTCTCTCTCTCTCTCTCTCGATGTAATTGCAGTTTTGGTTCTGCCTTATAGGTCCCTTACCCACCCAGATAATATTTTAGACAAATCTCTGGCGAAAGTGTCTTGCGCACCTTAATTTGGCTAATATTTGCTTGGTCTTTGCTTAGGAAAGCAGCCGTCCTTTCAACCAGAGGGTCAAGGATGCGGCGGTGAGCAGTAAACAGTGTTATGATAACTTTGACGGTTGATAATTCATCTTTTCTGAACATCTTACCTAGCTAATATCTTGAAAAGCAAGAAGTGAGCCACTACAAATTTTTTTTTTTTTTAATGGGTAATTTTTGAGAACGATGTAGTTCCTAGGCTTTGAGGAACGTCTAAGCATCCGTGACCATTCATAAACCGTCCCTCGGGTGAAGAGTTTAGACTTATAGTTTAGAGTTTTTGTTTGGGTTATAATTTTAAATGAAATATTTAATTTTTTTAATATATATATATATATATAATTTAAAGTCTAATAAAATTTTTAATAGACTGAGGAAAAACAAAAAAGAAAGAAAGAAAGAAAGAAATGTCTTGTGCTAATTCTTGAAGATGCCATATTTCCAGCGCTGCCCAAAATAGGCAAATATCAGTATCTTTCTGAACTCGGCCAACATGGAATGGCTCAGTTGACGGATCGTTCTCTAAACCCAACTAGCTGCCGAGAAAGAGCTTCACCAGGAAAACAAAAATGATATTCCTAATACATGTGTTCCTCTCGAACGTTATCAAGTATGACCAAGTGGTTGATTAGTTGCAACAGTAGTCAAGACGACGTCTTCAGGACGTGAACAGCTTATCGGTATACTTGCCTTGCATGAAAATCAGTGTTGATTATTGGACCATTCCTTGTGTCTAAAGACAGAATTGGTGGTGGAGGAAGGCCCAGCGACAGCCCAATAATTTCATTTTCAACCGATGAAATGTAGGAACTACCTCATGACCCACCCACCTAAGCTCTTCACTAAGCTAGACCCTGCCTAATTTATGCTATCCGTGAACTATATATGATTGTTTTTGCCATGTTAATACCTGTTAAAATTTGTTATGTCAGAACCTTTTAAAACGTGTTACAATGAGACCCCATTTATCAAAAATGTTACTTGTAAATTGTACGAAGGATATGTTGGAAGCTGCAGTCATCTCAGTCCATGTCTAATCGAAGTTCACAAGTATCAAAAGTTTTATACTTGTCTGACATTGGGGAAAGAATGGTGTTATGAGGATCTATATTAATGTTTTTGCTAATTCGTATTTCTAATTGATATGGAGTATTTTTCAAACGCCAAGTGTGATCAGATGAAGGCTCCGTTTACAAATATTGGTAGTTGAAACTGGCATTGAAAATACGATTTATTAACTCCATTTTTTGTTACGTATTAATCCACAATTCCACATATTTATTAATGAAGAACGTTAGTTGAAATGCCAATCGGAATATGGAATAGTACCTTGTAGAAAAACGACCACTTCAGCGAAACGAAATGTAAAAGCAAGAGCCACAATCAATCCCTTTTCAAACTTTTTTGAGGAACCTCGAGTTAGCAGAGTTTTCAAAGATTGCATCCAACGAAAAACCACCAGGGAGACGTCCAGGTTAGGAACATGGAGTTAGGCGGAGACATTTGGAGTATAAAAGAAAATTTCAGCAACTAGCAACGTTTTTATGACAAGTATGTATCACAAAGTAATTAACATTGAAGCAACATGTAGCTAAACATTTGAAAGTAAGCTAAATGATAGCAAATAATTTTTCTTCTTCGTACGGCAATTACATTTAAATACGAGATCTCCAACTTGATGGTTTTGGTTCGTAAGGGCTTGGATCACTGGAATGTCGACCTGGAGGACATTCGCCACCACATGTTATTGCCAATTAACGGACAAAATACATAAGGCATTATCAAAGTAAGAAAAATGGTGTAATTTAAAAATAACGCTGGAGTTATTAATTAATATCTCAAACTAGTTTCAATGCACTAATATCCATTGATAAATTTTGTTCGCCAATGTCATCTTGTTTTAATTAGTAAATGGTACTTGTACCCCATAACTTTTTTGGGAAAAAAAAAAGATCGATATATTTTAAGCCCCTGAACTTAGTCGAGTCTCACTTTGTTAGGTGGAGTGCACGAATCAAAGCCCCTGAGAGAAAATCCAGGGAACATTTGGTTGTTAAGACAAATGGCGCCAGTGACTCCAACTAATGAACTCTCGTTTCCCAAAATTAATTATCACAATTTTTATCTTCAATAATACTTAAGAATTTATTGATCAAGGTAATGAACACATATTTACTTCACTATCGGACTGATTAAGCTGACAAACTTCTGATGATATATCCATTCTACCACACAGTTTCTATTTATTTGCACAATTATAGGGTTGCTCCCGTCTACTTCATACCATTAAATGGACCTGATAATGATTTTTTACTAAAATAGTTAAAGATAAGATCTTACTTTATCAGCACTCCAGAATTCAGCTCAACCAAAAAACCAAAAAAAGAAAAGTTGAAGAGGCCAAAGTGACCTTCTCAACTGTCGAATTTTGAACTCTGCAAATGTTTCCTTATTTCCTAAATGACAATCTTGTCGCCTAATCTTCCTATCCCCACTATATATATAATAAGATTCATTTCATATGTTCCCAGCACTTTGCACTCATCAGCTTCTATACATTGCCCTACACCAAAACTCTCACACGCGCGGGCGGACGCAAAAAAAAAAAAAAAAACACGGATGGGTATGTCTTTTCGCTCGTTGGTTTGCATGGCAGGCCTGCTCTTGAGTTTTGGCGTCTTATGCCTATTGCCGAACTTTGCAGAGGGCATAACGAGGCACTACACCTTCAATGTACGTATCTATATGCATTAGTTATTTATTTACCACTCTTTGAGGCGTGCATGAATATTCGATTTCTTGTCTTCTGCTTCAATTAACTTATTTATTTACCTTGACTAAAGATTGCGTACCGAAATATTACGAGATTGTGTCACACAAGAAGCGTCTTGACCGTGAATGGGAAGTTCCCGGGGCCTCCATTGGTGGCAAGAGAAGGTGATCGAGTCATCATTAAAGTGGCTAATCATGCTTCGCTAAATGTTAGCATTCACTGGTAAGAATCAACCAAGAACAATAAATTAATGGCGTTACGTTTACATAATGTGATAGAAACTTATGTAACAGGCATGGGGTAAGGCAGCTGACAAGCGGTTGGGCGGATGGACCATCTTATGTAACACAATGTCCCATACAAAGCGGCCAGACATACGCTTACAACTTTACTATCACAGGGCAGAAAGGAACACTGTTTTGGCATGCTCACATTTCGTGGCTACGTTCATCCCTTTACGGGCCCATTATCATTCTCCCCAAGCGGAATGAATCCTACCCTTTTCAAAAACCTTACAAGGAAGTGCCCATCCTTTTTGGTAATTAATAACTATTGGCAGTCCCTAATTAATGTTCATGTATGTGAGTATATGTGGGCATTCAAAAAAATTCTTGAGAAAAAACATCTTGTGTAATGCGTTTGAACTGCAGGAGAGTGGTTTAACGTGGATCCGGAGGCCGTGATCGCTCAGGCTATTCAGATGGGAGGAGGTCCTAATGTTTCTGATGCTTACACCATCAATGGCCTCCCCGGCCCATTATACAACTGTTCTTCTAAAGGTAAGTGTAGTAAACATCGGGGTTGATTTTGATATTGTTAAATTTCAGCAGTGTTTAGGTACAATACTGAGTCACGATATTAGAGTCCTCATCTTGGTTTGTGGTTGATTATGCAGATACATTCCAGCTGAAGGTAAAGCCGGGAAAAACATACCTTCTCCGTATAATCAACGCTGCACTAAATGACGAGCTCTTCTTCAGCATTGCCAATCACACTCTCACCATCGTTGAAGCCGATGCTGTTTACGTCAAGCCTTTCGACACTGACACACTCCTCATCACGCCAGGCCAAACCACAAATGTTCTGCTCAGAACCATGCCCCATTTCCCCAATGCAACATTTTTAATGGCCGCTAGGCCTTATTTCACAGGGCAGGGAACATTTGACAACTCCAGCACCTCTGGTGTCCTCAAATACAAGCACCCATCATCAAATAACTTGAAAAATCTTACCTTATTTATGCCAACCCTGCCACCAATAACAAATTCCACAGGATTTGTTGCAAATTTTACCAGGAAATTCCGCAGCTTGGCTAATTCTAAGTTCCCTGCCAACGTGCCTCAAACGGTGGATAGGAAGTTTTTCTTTACGGTAGGACTTGGAACTAACCCTTGTGATCAGAACACAACCTGTCAGGGTCCTAACGGCACCAAATTTGCTGCTTCGGTTAACAACGTATCCTTTGCATTGCCCAGCGTAGCTCTTCTCCAATCTTACTTCTTTGGGAAATCTAATGGTGTTTTCACCACTGATTTCCCTCAGAGCCCACTAATAAAGTTCAACTACACGGGCACACCGCCAAATAATACAATGGTTACCAATGGCACAAAAGCTGTGGTGCTACCGTTCAACACAAGTGTGGAGTTGGTGATGCAGGACACGGGCATTCTTGGTGCAGAAAGTCACCCTCTGCATTTACATGGATTCAACTTCTTCGTTGTTGGACAAGGTTTTGGTAACTATGATCCCAACAAAGATCCTGCCAATTTCAATCTGGTCGACCCTGCCGCGCGGAACACAATGGGAGTTCCAGCTGGTGGTTGGGTTGCCATCCGTTTCCTGGCAGACAACCCAGGTGCGACCCTATACTTCAATTACTATTTTTTATATCAATTGAGAGACCATTGGACTGCATAATACACCACACAGATTAGTCATTCCTTATTATATGTTAATTAAATAATTTGTATATCGAACTTCTTCTTTGTGCTGCTTTTTAGTGGGCACCAATTATGCACGTACATAATATTCGGCTAACTGTGATTATTTTGTGGATTTGTGAATAGGGGTGTGGTTTATGCATTGTCACTTTGAGGTGCACATAAGCTGGGGGTTAAGGATGGCATGGGTAGTGTTGGACGGACCCCAACCTAATCAAAAACTGCAACCACCACCGGCCGATCTACCGCAGTGTTGATTTTAACTGAACATTGATCCAAATGCGAATGATTACACCCCTTCCCCACCTGCGTACGTATTTCTCTGGGAATTTTGGGAATTGTACTTAACTTAATGAATAATTAAGAGTTTTTTTTATCAAACTAAAATGGGCCTCTTTTTTTTTTCCAATGTTTGTTGTTTTTCCTTGGTTTGGTAGAAAGTCAAGACCGTGAGAGGGAAGAGTTGTTCAGTTGTAAACATCGGACGGGTTAAACCAGTATATCAAATAAGATTTGTTTAATCCTCAACTTGATCTCTTGAAGTAATTCTTCCTTCTAATGAACTTTCCTATCCTTAATCACTGTTTTGCTTTTAACAGGCGTTAATTGGATTAATTCTGAAGTATAATCAATTACTACAGTTGTACGGAGACCGCACACAGATATGGAAAAACCACTATTTGGTGTTTAAATTCCTGCCCGGCCGACGTAAAACATTTTTGGAGCTAATAGTCTTTTGAAATTTTGTTTCCAGCCTTCAGGCCCAATAATGGGGCCATGTTTTTCTCACCCTTGCAAAAAACACCCTTATTTAGTAAAATTTAACAGGTAACAGGGCAACTATATCACATCGTAAGAGCTTAAATGGACTAGGCGCCACCGTTACAAGTTCATTGCATTGAACATCAACTCATCAATTGGGCTTTGATTTATTCTACCAGTGTTCGTCCTTCACGACGAGGCATTATGCTGGGTTGGTGTTGGAGGTGAACGTTGTCTGAGGCGGAATGGGAATGGCAAATATCATTATAGATGCGCTTGCCCGGCCGAAGTGCAGCAGAAAAAGTTTTCTATTGGTCAGGGTGGGACTAGACCTCAGGTTTTATCATGTAAGACCCCCCTGTTAAGGACAATAGTATAGCAGTGCCCGGGAGAAAATGAATGGGTGGGAGGGTAATGAGAACCATATTACAAAATTATAATTCAGCAGAAATCTTGATTCTTGCAAATCAACAATTGTCGTAGCTACTTTGACCTTGCAGCTTCAGTCTTATTGGTATCATACAACAAATACGTGCCATAATTACAAAACTCAATGTACCCAGAGAAGTGTGTTCTCCACTACAGCAAGAGCATCGAAAAGTACTGCTCAAATTCTTGATCAATTGTAATTGTTGGTCTTCTAGGACCTGTTTGACCATCTGCATTCACAGTAACACGAATTAGCGTGATATACTGAAATTATGTGCTCATTTGAGTAACAAAAATAGGCACAAAATAGCAGAGCCAACTAAATTACCTTGATTAACAGTCCATCGTCCAGAGGAGAGGACATAAACATTTGGATTCACCTCTTTGGAATTAAGGATATCCTCTAGTTGTCTATCTGTATATTGTTCAATGTTTTCATATTTGAATTCAGAGCAGCTGTCATCTAAATGATCACCAAATTCTGGGACTGGCCCTTCAAGTTCTTCAGACACATGTAGCCCACTATGGGGATGCAGAGGATTAAGCTTCTCTGCCATAAAAGTCTGCTCCTCTTTGCCAGCAGTTGCTGTTGCATTATCTGAAGAAAAGCGAGTATCCTTAAAACTGTTGAAGCCCCAGTTGTAGAAGGAAGAGGATGGCCAATCAGACGACCATATCTTAGAAACCTCTGCCTCAAATTTAGGTTCAGCAGATACAGATATGGCAGAGTCAGAATCTCCAGCAAAAGTGTTGCTATCTTTTGCTGATTCAGGATTTGGTCCATCGTCAAGTGCTTGTCATTCCGAATATGCTTTTCTTACCCGAATGAATAACTCTTCTGCTTGGGTCTTTTCTAAAGTCTTGAGATTTTCCAGTGGCATCTGATGATCCCCACGCTTATGTTTAGGGATAGGCAAGCCAAATTGCTCAGCCTGTAACTTCCGTTTCCTGTTCGACTCAACAATGTCAGTGTTTAGCATTCCATTGAGATGAAAGCTGATACAATGACAGAAAGTGGGGCATAACACATTAAAACCGGCAATTCCAAACAATGTGGAGGAAAAAAAAAAAATCAAAAGAAGAAAATGACCTTGGCAGATCCACAATCCAACCATTATTTCTGGCCATTAACAAATCGTGGCCTAAAATTTGTAAAGCACTTCGATCCTCTACTTCGAATCCATATCACGCAAATCAAATCCTTTGATTAACTAGTACCTATTTCAAACTCCCTGATCCAAAGCTCAAGATAAATTCCAATACACAGCGCCATAAGAAGCTATAGAAAGAGAAGTAAGCAATAAAAACTGAAAATTCCACTTTCACCAACAAGATGCTTATTCAGACGCAAACAAGTTGCGGTCAAACTATATTTTGTAACTCCGGTATTGTTGTTTTTTTCTTTTTATTCACTGATTGTCTAGATACTCTAATTACAGCTACCATCAAACATTCTTTCCTCCATCAGCATTAAAAATAAAATAAAATAAAAGAATGCGAAATTCTAAGAACACCCAGTAAGTAAAGGCACAGATAAATAGTGAACCCAGCAGCAGCAGCATCCAACTACTTCCACATATATATATCTCTGCATACTCTTTCCATCGAAACGTTACTTGACGCGATTTTCCACATAAGATCATAAAGTACTAGTTAACAGTAACAACCCAAGATGGATGCTCGTTAACGACCCATAAGTGAAAGAGATACAAAAAAGAGCTGCAGATATATCGAACCAATTTTGGCTTTGACAAAAAGGGAAGTAGAGAGAGTGGGTAAGCAAAAGAAACCGAACCTAAGAATGCCATGTGGGTTATGACTACATTCATCCATCCCAGCCAAAGAACGCTGAAACCCGGATGATGAAAGTGGAGCGTGTGTAACACGGACTAACTAGATTCTGCTCGCTTTCGGTCCTTTTTCGGAATTTGCACATTTTATCATTAAATTTTGATTTTCATAGTAACTTTTAAAATTTAAGTACTAAATAAAAACCTACCTCAAATTTCAGGACCAAATTTTAGTTTGGCCTGTGAAATTTCTAAATAACTACGTTTTTTAAAACTCATTATTCCAAATGAAAAAGTTCAATAAATTTCTCGCAACATCCTCAATAGCAAATTGTCGACGTTGACACAATCCAAATATTTTATGGGATCATTCAATTATTAGAAGTAATAAATAGTATTTATAAAAAACAGAGAATTTTTTTTTTAAATACTTCCTTTTTTTAGGAAAGAGGTGCCTGTCTCTTCCAACTCCCAACTCAATATACTATATAAGCCACCAGCATTCTATCATGTGACATTGAGGTGTGGATACAAGTACCGGCAATGAAATTCTCGTTATATGAATTGTATTTAATATTAATATCTAATTTTTGTATCTATGTTTTTTTTTTTCGTTTGTATTTTTTGTACATAAATCGCAACAAATTTTACCTCCGTCTATCGGCATGAATATTAGCTAATAAAACTGGGTAATTTGGTGTAAATTTTGGGTTCAAGATCTCATGGGCTTGCAGAATACTAAATCCAAGAATCCCTGAAGTCTAATCCCGACCCACCAATGCAAGCTATACTCTTTATCTCTCTCTCTCTCTCTCTCTCTCTATATATATATATATATATTAAATCCTCCTAAGAAATGATGAAAATACAGACCCATCGGCGTGGTTTGACAACGGAAAGGACCTTCGCTTTCCCCTGGCCGAAAGGGACTCGGGCTTGCTCCTCGGCTCCACTCAACTTGGCATCTTTCCTTGTTTTGATTGCGGGAACAATTAGGCAGTTTGACCTAAAAAAGAAATGGATTAAATGCTGATTTGCCTGTTATACAGCCAGTCAACAGGATAACTTGGAGAAAAAATGTGACAAAATGTGTTTTTGCTTCCAAACTACTGACTATAACTATTTTGCTCCGCTAAAATTGATAAGCATGAACGGAACGATTCCTTGGCTAGTAGACTTTTCCATAGCAGTAATGCAAAAGCCTAGAGAAAAAAAAAAATTCTGAAATTTAAACCATGCAGCTCAATTGCGGTTCCCTGGTGCTGGAGATGATCCCAAAAGGAAAAAATGGCGTTTAAGCAGTTATTAACCAAAAAAGGGTTATGTTTTCATGTGGTTATCGACATGAAAAGGGTCTTCATGGCTACTGGACTCCTTGCCCTTTCTCGATGACATACGGGATTTACATGCCTACAACTGTAATCCTCGCAAACCATACCACTATATCCAATAATGCATAATGCATGAGAAACTAAATTGACCGTGACATCTGAAACCTACAGAGAATTCAGAAAACAAGAATGTTGGAGTAGGTTGCCCTGAATCTACAAGCCACCCACTTGGCAGCTGCTTCAATGCCAATGCCTTTTTCTGGTTAATTTTGCTTGGCATCCTTCCTTTTCATTTTTCAACATGCGTGTCTATGATGTCAAGATTGGGCAATTTTTATTTCTTTTCTGCTTTTGGGTTACACACGGTGGATCATTTGCGAGTGAGAAGAAAATGAATCGTGAAACACCTGAGCCAAAGCTTTTGCATCACGACAAGTGACAACTTCAATCAAACCTTTTGTACGTCCCCAATATTAGAATGGGAAGCCATTTTTACTGATGGAATGGACCCGACCACGATTCCATCTCCATCAACAATTCAGCCTTGCATGGGCAACCACCGACCCGAACTTGAGAGTCCTTCCAAATGCATATCGTCCACGAAAATGGTTTTATCATTCTAGTTCAAAACACGTGAATGTCTACCCAAGCCATTTGTTTACTTCTTTTTTTCTTTTTTGGGTATTAATTCCCACTTCTTATAGCATAATTGATGCATAAAAACCGTGGAGATATTTTGCTTTCATCAAGGATCATACATCACAGGCATCCATCACACCATGAATAGGTCGAGTTATTCTTCTGATCGTCATTCCATTGTCGCAATGGTTTTTTCAAATTGCTTGGTCTCCTTCCATGCAATCTCGAGCAAATTTCAAGGTCATTCGCAAATCACAAGACTTCATATAGCATCAACATGTAACATATGAATTTTGCATGTAATTAGATTAAGACGGTGCTTCTAAGTGCAATCATAGTTTGAAGGCGCACCAAACTTTCCCCAATGCGCTGCCCAAAATTAACAGAATGCTACCAAAATATGATTAATCTGATCTTAAAAATTAAAAACAGGTCCGTTGCCTGGGGGTGGAGGTGGTGGTGGTCAAACATAAAAAGGTCGATAGAACCACATGTGCTGTGTCCCCGAAGCCCACGTCACATCTCACCACATTATTGCTTAAAACAGCAATACTAAGTTCACTGCCAAGAAAACGAAGATTTCTCTGATTCCTCTGCACTGAGTTCTCCCAACCCAATTATTCTTTTTCATTCACCATCAACCTAGTCATCATGAAGAGCAATATAACCTACATTCTCCGCGGTTTCAATGAGCATCCACCTCTCAAGTCTCTGCCTTTTATTTTGTTTTACACTACTGTTATGATTCTTCTAGTTGTGGACTCCGGACTCGGTTTTTCTTCGACAGGAACGCTCATTTTGCCACTGAAAACCCAGGTAATCCAGCCTGGGTCGGTTCCCAGATCCCCAGGCAAGGTTCCCTTCCATCAAAATGTGAGCCTGACGGTGTCTCTCACCGTCGGCACACCGCCACAGAATGTTTCCATGGTCATCGACACTGGAAGCGAGCTTTCTTGGGTTCACTGCAACAAAACCCGGCCCTACCCAGCCACATTCGACCCGAAACGATCCTCATCGTATAGACCCATCCCATGTTCTTCGCCCACCTGCACGACCCGGACTAGGGACTTCACCATACCCGCTTCTTGCGACTCCAACAACCTCTGCCACGCCACTCTCGCCTACGCCGACGCTTCTTCCTCCGAGGGAAATCTCGCTTCCGACGCGTTCCACATCGGGAGCTCCGATATCTCGGACCTGGTTTTTGGGTGCATGGATTCTGTTTTCAGTTCCAACTCCGATGAGGACTCCAAGAATGCCGGGTTAATGGGCATGAACCGTGGAGCCCTCTCTTTTGTCTCACAAATGGACTTTCCGATATTTTCTTATTGCATTTCGGGTGCCGATTTCTCGGGAGTTCTTCTTCTGGGTGAATCCAATTTTACGTGTACACGACCATTAAACTACACCCCATTAATCCAAATCTCGACCCCCCTGCCTTACTTTGATCGAGTGGCTTATACGGTTCAGCTTGAAGGTATTAAAGTATCGAACAAGTTGCTTCCGATACCGAGATCCATTTTGGTACCGGATCATACTGGGGCGGGTCAAACCATGGTTGACTCGGGCACCCAGTTCACGTTCCTGCTAGGGCCGGCTTACTCTGCACTGAAAGCAGAGTTTTTGAACCAAACTTCTGGGGTTTTAAGAGTTTTAGACGATCCCAATTTTGTGTTCCAAGGAGCCATGGACTTGTGTTACCGGGTCCCACTGAGTCAACGGGTCTTGCCCCGGTTACCCACCGTGAGTTTAGTGTTTCAGGGGGCCGAGATGACTGTATCGGGTGACCGGGTGTTGTATCGGATTCCGGGTGAAATAAGGGGTAGTGATTCGGTGCACTGCTTGTCATTTGGCAACTCTGATTTGTTAGATGTGGAAGCGTACGTGATTGGTCATCACCATCAACAGAACGTGTGGATGGAATTTGACCTGAGGAGATCAAGGATGGGCTTGGCTGAGGTGCGGTGTGATTTGGCTGGTCAGAGATTTGGTGTGGCCTAGGGAGGAGATTTTTGAGAAAAAGTAAGATCATCACATTACACTGATTGGAGCGTTTTGGGATTATTAGACACAAAATTAGTACGAAGAGTAAATAAGACGAAATTTAAAATATTAATTAAAAATATAAAAATTAGATTATTATAATTATTAATCATAATTTATATAATTTAAATTTTACTTCATTTATTATATCTATCTCATTCAAAATTTACCTTTTTTTATATATATTTTTAGACAATTTATATTTACAATTAAATTATATAATTATCGTTATTGTTGAATTAGTTAAATTTATATTTATAATTTGTATTATGAATTATAATTATAAATTAATAATAAAAAATATAAATTTATGCTTAAATTATATCTGATTCGTGGCTTTATTGATTTTTGTTAATACTTGAATGCTTTTGTTCGGGTAGTTTATCGTGTGGATCAAGGCCGGCCATGGCATTAAGGCGGTCCTGAGACTCGGTACAACTTCCATTTATGTGGTCCAACCTTCCCTTAGCACGAGTCAACGAGCGAGCGAGGTAACCTAGATGGCAAGGCGTAACCCATGAAAACGGATTGAGTGGGAGATGCAAGAAATGTACTTATTATTTGGCTAGGTAACCTTCCCTGAATTATGAGAATTTCTTTTTCCTGGCCATTAAATTTCTCTCAGGATATTCCTTAAGTGCCAGCCACCTGCACGCATTTATCGGCTCACCCAATACATTGATCAGTATTAACCTGATGTTGTAAGCGTTTGCAGTTGCACGTTCGCTTAATATCGCTTCTTTTTTATTTTATATTTTTTTAATATCAACTTCGGATGCTATCAGGACCTCACGGAGCAACTTATACATACCGTACAGATTTTGATTTTTCAATCCCATAAAAAACCAAGTGATTCGTATCGGGACCGATAATTCACAATGAATTGACCCCTTGTAATTGAGTTACAACGAAATGGGGAGCAAGCATTCACAGAACAAAGCATTGTCTCTTTTATCTATTCCGTTAATTTTCTCGTTAAGAGCAGAAACGGAAACAGAGATCAATCGTGATAGAAAGAAAAGACACCACTAACCTTTTTCTCGCAACTTTGGCTTTCCAGGCCATGATGCATCCCTCCAACCAAGCATTGAAATACATCAGAAATGAATAGGTTGTCTGGCACTAAATCTGAGTTTTCGGATACGGAACCACTAACATTTCAATCATACCACAATGCATCGTTCATCCAAGACATAAATGCTGCAGCCCAAAATGAAAATTCATTCGACAACCCTTACCCGTGACCCACGATATATAAGGCTCATGAATACTATGTCCACTCGCCACCAAACTCATTGGCTCCACCGTGACGCCCTGTTGCAGCTTTTTTGCAATCAGCTCTTCAATGTAAAGCACAAGTTAAATGCCGCAGCTGTAAAATTTTGTTGGTTCCTAGGAGCTCGACTGTTATTTGGTAGCCATTAACGTGTGGGAACAAGGGTTTTTTCCTTCTTTTTTTTTTTTTTCCTGTTTATTAGCTTCACTAAGTAAGGGTGACTCTGACTTGTGGTCAGACGAGCTATGGCTTGCATTACGGTTCAGTTTTAGTTTCATTTCAGTTTTACTTTTATCCTATTCCGTACAGTTCAATTATTGTCTTTAAATTTTAACACTGACGGCATCCCATCTGGTGGGTGGGTTGTGATACGTTTCTTTGCATACAAATGCAATCCAGGTGCGTGGGTAGCTAAAATTTCTTGTCTCAACTATGTAGAACATAGAAAAGGAAAGAGCGTATTTCTTTTGGTGAGATTGCTATTTAATCATGAAATAGCAAGAGTTCTTGGCATCGAATTAGATAACGTACGTGAAATAGCATGATGATGGTGTTGATGAAAATGGCTGGTTGTTGCTTATATTGGGATTATTGGTAAGGATAGGAATAATATGGCAGTAATAATAAATTCCAGATTTGTTGCAAATTTGCAATCAAATAGCCAAATTACTTATTGTTTGGTACCGAGTCCATGACCACACTTGCCTTGAGACATGGAAATCATTTTTTTTCTTTTTTCTTTTGAGAAACTTGAGAGGTGGAGATCTTAAGAAAGGTTATATTTTACAAAATTATTAGTACAGGGATTTTTTTTTTTTTTTATATAAGTATTAGTTCGAGGAGGTTGAGATTTTACGATGATTAGTTCCAATGGCATTAAGTTACTAAAATGACTTAAAGCCTTCAACCAGCAATTGTTGAGTTGCTTTGAAGCGAAAAATGACCCGTGCAATAGTCACGGTATCCAAAATCTGACGGTGCTGACTTTGGCAACATCTAACGGGGGTTTGGTTCTTGCCCCGTTGTCTGGGGGGTCCGGGGCTCGAAAATGACTGGGATTTTCGTGTACGGAAAACAGCCGAATCAAGAACTGCCACCTCCGTCTATCCTTCGATCTCCCCAAATGTTGAGATTTTGGATGTCTGCCCGCAAGTTTCCCATAATTGTTTTTGTCAACAACAGTCTCCCGTAATTGTCCTCACCCTTCTATTATTTTTCATTTTATTACGGCACGCTCCCTATTGATTTCATCTCTCTCAAATTTCATCGCCGTCCGTGAGAAGGGCAAATGTAAAAGCTTTATGGTGTAGCATATGGTAATTGCCATCTATTCCATTTCCGCAGCATAACCAGTACCCAGGCAAGCAACGAGCGGGGGATTAGTTCAGTAGCTGCTTAGGCTTGTAATGCTATTGCAGTATCATTATTGTATAAGGGGGGCTATTCATTTTCAAATAATTATTTCCCGTGCTTCTTTTTTTTTTATTATTTTTGGTTATTTTGCGCGAATGTACAGAACAATCCTTGATGTAATCCTCTAAATTAAGCAACACCAAAAAAAGAAAAAGTACACAAAATTGAAAAAAATATATGTGAATACATACAATAAACAAACAATCATAAATAAATATCATTTATTTGAAAAATGAGTAAATAACACGATGAATTTGATGCAATCGAACCAAAAAAAAAAGAAAAAAAAGAAGCATTAGATCTAGTAGAACTTTGCTCCAAAAAAAAAAAATCACCCAACATATTCAATCATAATTTGGAAATTAAATAGTTATGATTTATTTGCTAATTAACTCCAATTTCCGCTAAAAATTAAAAAAAAAAATGTATTGCTTTGCCACTTCATCTGACACATCATCATTCAAATTTTCAATGGATAGAAGGGCACAATTTGTAAAATTAATGACAATGGAGGGCTATTTGAGTCAAAGGAGAATCCAGCGGCAGCATCTAGACGTCACCGCCTCTTTGACAGCTCTCTTATTTACCCGAAGGAATTACGTAACAGAGTAAAACAAAAACCAAAAAATAAAAAGCGGAGACGCCGTCGTTTCAACGCCGGTGCCTCCGTGCCGATCTTGACTTCCCACCTCCGTAGCTGAACCGCAAAAATCAACAATGAAGCGGGGCCTCAGCTTCTCTCTACCCGTGACCGCCGTTGTTTTAGCCATCGGCTACATCTACTTCTCTACGGTCTTTGTCTTCATCGAACGTTGGTTCGGCCTCATGTCCTCACCCGGAATCATGAACGCCTCCGTCTTCACCGCCGTAGCTCTCATGTGTGTCTTTAACTACGCAGTCGCCATCTTCACCGATCCGGGTCGGGTCCCCTCTACATACATGCCCGACGTGGAGGATTCCGATAATCCTATCCACGAAATCAAGCGCAAGGTAAAGTTTTTATTTTATTTTATTTTATTTTTGTCTATATATGAGCATTCTTTACATGATAAATATTGTATTTCAAGATTTTATTTCTTGAAATTCAGGACCACCGAGGCAATGTTGTTGGACAAAGTAAAGCGATAGTTGACTTGGAAATTAAAGACATCAAAGATGTTAGTTCGATTGTTGAATTTGGTTTCTTCATTTTTGAAGAGTTATTAACTTGGACAACCTAAGCTGTTTTTTTGTTTTTTTTCTTCCTTTTTTTTTAATTGTAATTTTTTAAAATCTCTCGAGCAGCCTGATTGGTATTATGATCTTAAACCGTAGTTCTGATTGGGAAAAGGCAATTTTTTTTCACTGGTGATCTTGAGGTTTGGTTTCTCATACATGATTTTTCTTGTGAAAATTTTTTCAGGGAAGGGACTTACGACACTGCCAGAAGTGTTCTCACCTCAAACCTCCCCGTGCTCACCATTGTCGTGTTTGCAAAAGATGTGTGTTGCGAATGGTATGCACGATCTATATTGTCGTTGTGTCAATTTTAATTGTGCTGGCTGCTATGCTAAAATGCTGCCTGTGGATTTTAGGACCACCATTGCATTTGGATAAATAATTGTGTGGGCCATGCAAACTATAAGGTCTTCTTCTTCTTCGTTGTGTATGCAGTAATTGCATGCATCTATGCCCTGGTATGCTATAATCTATGTTCAACTTGATTCGAATTCTGTCCTCCCACTGCATTTTATTGCCTGTTTTTTCTTTTTTTTTTTTCTTTTTTTTGGTCTCCCAGTTGCCCGATGGGCCAGGATCTTTTATTCTTCTTGCAATTCTTCTTGTTAAGCATAACTTTGTTGCCCTTTTTCCTTCTTGTTTGTTAAATTTTCAGGTCTTACTTGTTGGTAGTTTAACTGTTGAGCCTCAAAAGGATGAGCAGCAAAGTGATGGCTCTTTCAGAGCAATATATGTATGTCCTGCTGGCAATTCCTTTTCCTTTGCTAGTACCTCATAGGTTGTTCATGTAACACATCAAATTACTATTCTCAGGTTATTTCTGGTCTATTGTTAGTGCCAATAAGTGTGGGACTTGGTGTTCTCCTTGGTTGGCATATCTACCTTAGTTTACAAAACAAGACAACAATTGAGGTTGTTAAATTCTGAATTCTCTCCCTTCATGCTAAGCTTTTTTAGGTCAATTTGATATTAAATTTGAATGGTCTTATTTTGTAATTTGGCAGTATCACGAAGGAGTGAGAGCTCTGTGGCTTGCAAAGAAAGGAGGTCATGTCTACAAGCATCCATATGATATCGGTGCTTATGAGAATCTGACAACAGTGAGGACATTGTCTTGTTTCTTCATTTACTTTTAAAAATCAACTACTGGAAATTCTGGAAAGTCTGTATTTGGTCTTCAACCTCAGTCTCCAATTGTATGTTTGACTATGCCAAGCCTCTAAACCTTCTTGTCCATTCCTTTTAGATAACTATGCAATTGCTTGATTGACTTGAGAAGACTTCAATTCAGGAAGGTTGTAGATTGCTGCTACTGCAATGATGCACATATATCCTATTGAGTGCAATAGAGCTGCTTTAGTGGGCTTGCAGTGGCCAATTCTGAGTGGAAATTACTATAAGTCTGGACAAAATTTTTGTTGTTTTCTGCATCATTCTTGAAATGCATTCCTCTTGTCCTTAATCCTAATGCGTCTTGGTGGAAGGTCACTGCATTTGAAGTGCCTGTACAATGAATCTGATTCTGTTGTCATTGCAGATGGCAAGTCCTCTGAGTCTTGATAAATGTTCTGTATCACATCTATTGTAAGAATTTGGCTCAAAATTTAATGCTCTAACTGACCAGAGCATAATTGACATGTGATTTTCAAAGTAACTAGCCTGGGCAAGTTGCACATGACAGACTATGCTTGTTGCATACCCAATTACAGAAAGAATAAGTAGAGTATAAATATGGTCCTGGTTTGTTACTGCATGACAGATTGGAAGGTCTGACGGATCGGCTAGATTGGCCAGCCTAGATATGTCTAGTTGGTTTTCTACACAACACACTTGAAGTTCGGGGATTATTGGATGATTAATTTCTCATCCAAAGCTCAACTCCACATTATTACCATCACTTGTTCAAACTTGAAGCACTTGTATGCATGCATTGTTATTGTTACATAGTTTCATGCCTCGTATTAATTGCTGCATTCCTTTCTGTTTGAATGCTTCAGGTACTGGGCCCAAATATCTTTTGTTGGTTATGCCCTACATCAGGACATGTCGGTTCTGGTCTTCGATTCCGGACAGCCTACGATTCTTTGACCATTGCATCTACATCCTAATGAAGTCACAATTTGTTGGGATGTGCCATCGTGCTGGTTATAAAGGGAGGTGCAACTTGTAATTTTGGAGTGCGTATAAACTTCGATGTGTTTTTGATATCCTGGTATTTTTCTGTGCCCGCTATGAATCTCAACTTAGCTCTCACAGGAGGAAGGAAGAAGGAATCTTGAATACCACGTTTGGGCAGAAGACATTTTCTGAAAAAACTGTCAGCTCCAAGCTAGAGGTTCTAAAGGGGAGGACATTTTTTAGAAAAAGCTGTCACCTCCATTTTTAGATTTCCTACAGGGGAGGAATTCACTGCAAAAGCTATTGTCATTTTGTCAACGATTATTTTTCTTCCCCCCCAACCAGCCCCCCAGGCTCCTCTCCTCAACGGATGGTTTTCTGTGGGGTGACTGAGGATTAAACAGATCCTGAAGATCTTACAGGCAAATTGTTGTCTTAACACCCTGCACAAGAGATGAAATTTGGGTCAGAATTGACCCACATGTGTCTTGTAGAATAGATGGTTGAGCCCATAAGGACGGGTTGATCATCCTTGTACCGTAGAATTTTAGTCTTCTTGTAAAGTCATAGGATAACTCAATGCCTCAATGGTGTGTAGCAGTTTTGTTTGTCTCCCCCTTTTGTGGCAGGTGACCATTGGATTGTTATTGCATGTTTCTTTAATCTACTATTGACCCAGATAAGTTCCGCTTTCCTACGCGAAGGATAGAACTCGCAAAGATTCAATCAAGACGTCACGCTTGCTCATAACAACATGTGCTTCCTGCCATGAAAACTTTACAGAAATATACGGCTGATCCATCCTTCCAAGAGCTTCCATCGATGCTATTTCTGAGGGTAAAATGGTTTTCTTCTTTAGATGGGATTTTGCTCCCGATTCATTAGACAATTTCAGCAGAAAGAACAGAGAACTGTTTCATGGAAGCATATGCGGGAAATGGTGTACTACTATAATACGCAACTTGATCCACCCACTTTCATACGTGACTCATCGATAAAACGATAGAGCATCATACACGAAAAATGGCAACAAGAAGAAATAAGGGAGTGAAAATTGCAGAACAAGAGTCACAAATTTTTATGTAGAAATTAGGGAGAGGGGTCTTATGAGATGAAAAAAGCCAGTGAAGACAACAGAACAACCGTACAATCTCTATTTGTCAATTCGGTTGAGCTTACCAAGCCCATTGCAAGGAGGACAGACAATCTGGGCCTGATCCCGGCGTGCAGCATTAATCCTCAAAGCTGCTGCCAACTGCCGAATGAAACCAGCTCCGTCAGACTCAGGGCAGCTGCACGAGTATAGCAAACGGTACTTCTTGGAATCAAATAAGGAAACATAAAGAAAGCTATTTGAGCTTAGCGCTGCACATCCGCCTTAAATGCAAGTTCCAATAAAGTCTAATTCAGTTTAACATCAACCGCCAAAAGAATCTAAAAACCCTAGTGAAATGAGAGAAGAAAAAGAAGATTGATTACAGGACCTCGCGACAGAAAAGGATGGGGAATGCAGTTCCAAGCAGAGCCTACCGCTACACCGGCAAATAGGTAGGTAGTGCTATTAGACGAAATATCCCCACCTGCAGCAACTACTGTCAATGACCTTTTGTTCTCGTCCCCCTGGCTCGTACTCCACCACTGAAATCTTGGACCAGCAGCAGCAGGTCCTAGTGGAGCATAGGGGCCAGAACCTGCAGTCTCCAATCTCTTTGTTGAATTCACTCGTTAATTTGATGCTTTCACAGTTCATACTCAAAACATGGGCTGGAACTTGGCCACAGAATTGGCCGTCCGATTAAAACTTGGGATTTGTCTACGCGCGGAAGTGTTCGCCAACCGGCTATCGTTTATGAATTTGGTTGCTGACCACTTGCGACGCCAACGCTCGGGACTCTTGTGGTCTAATACATAAGGGTGGCCCCTACAGACCTCGGTGAGCTAATGGAGGTCGAGTTCTTCCCTCGGATTTTATTTTCTTCCGCTTCACCCAAATCAGAACTCAAATCCTCTCTATATCTCTCTCTCTCTCCCACCTAAAAATAAAAAACCAGATAAAAAGAAAAAGAAAAGAAAATAGTTCTCACCTGTAGGTGGGACTGCGCAATCATGGCACCACCAACCACATTTATATTAGAGAGCACTTCTTATTGATTAAAGCCTTACAATACTATGGTAAGAGAAAATACACCTTAAGATGGTGTCACGGGCCATAAAATTTTCCACATGATTAATGGAGCCTGCTTTTCTGCATAAAAGGAAAAAGTGATTTTTCTTCTTTCCATCTTCGAGCAGCTTGAACCCCAAGCATTCGTTCAGAAGCAAACTACAAAATTGCAAACACATATAAACCACAAGTTTATGGTTACACTCTCTCTGAGCAGTCTTGCCAACCGTCCAGATGTAGTTTCAGCTTTCTGAACAATTGACAAGTACAACTGGGGGATCCAGAACCCCTTATCCTTGTCAGACTTCAGCTCCTCTCCATCCATCTGGTTAATTACCAGTGTTCTTCACCATAACAGAAACTGTGGCAATAATCCTTGATGTACCGTCATTGATTTTCATTTCCATCCTTACCCAAACCAGACAATCACCTTTATGGTTGTCCAGGCAGGTATCCCGATACCCCATCAGATGGAAAGCTGTGCTCCTACGTAAGAAAAAAAAAAGTGAATTTTAATACACAAGCCTTACAGTTCTGATAAAGGCACCTTAATAAAGCAAACCTTTCACATAGAGGTCAGTAATAATAGGCAAAACAACAGAAGCACTAGCTGCTTGCTGGTGCTGCGTGTCAGGTTAGGACAAAAAAATTAGCTTTTCGCAAAATATTTCGATTAAAAAATGCCTATGCTTGAAATGAAAAACCACTAAAAGAACTTCAAAGCATAACCAATGTCCAGAGAATAAAATAAAAAATCTAAAAACTTAATTGTTAAGTCAGCTACCGAGTAAGATTCACCCAATGAGGAAGAGGCCAGCTTAATGTGCAGTTGCTGTGCACAATACATGTATACAATAGCAAACAAACTGCATAGCATCTGTCGAAGTAACAGGCATAACAGGCACAAAGTGAGGACCTCACTCCTACTTGTCTCTTTCTTCTCATAATTTAAGTCAAAGAATGCTACATGTCTCATCATTTCTCTTCAAAGTTGCAATTGAAAATTTCTATCAAAGAGCATAGCCAACACCAAGATGCATCTACAATGGTAAAGCTGCACCTAACATTCTAGGTTTTCACTGACTATTTCTGGCACAACAATAAACTACAGAGTGAACTATTTTTAGCACAACAATGATCTGAAGCCCAACATAGAGTCCAGAGCAGGCTGCTTTTATGGAACAGGAGGATTTTGCAAATGCCCACCGGGTGCTAATAAGCATGCCTCATTCGGTATCTGATTCCACGTGTAAACTTTTAAATTTTGATCACAATGTTCAAGAGTATCTGATTCGTCACATGTGCATTTCTGAAAATCTGAGAGAAGGATTATCCTTTACCGGAACTGCCTTATTGACAATTACAAAGCAGAAAAAAGGCCCATATCTTCACATATGCCAAGAAACCTGATTCTATCCACAGTATCAAAGTATAATCATGGCTTCTTTCCAGCTACAAGCTTTTGCTCTAAAATCAATTATTGTAGTAAGATCTGCAACTCAGGGAATCAATCATGCGGTACAATGAATGTAGAAGCAACATAATCCAAGCAGAGCAAATCACTGACAGTTAAAGATCAACATTTCTAGTCCAGCATGTACAATAAAAACTAATCGTCACTCAATGGACAAATATCATATGACAATAGACCAAGAATGAAAAGAGATTCCATAAACAAAGGCAAGCACAAAATCTAAAACCGAAAAATTAGAAAGTACATATATATTAAACATTGAAACGGATAACATTAGCAGAGCTCTTTTAAGCCCAAAAAATCCAGAGGTAAAGTTACAGAGAGAGGTTTGTACCTCGGCAAAACCACATGGGTTCCTTCCTTGCCTGGCCACCCCCCTTACTCCAGTCCCTTACGAGGGACAACTAATCTCCTAACAGTTCAAAATCTCTCTTTAGCAAAATTTTAAACTAAAGCAATTCCTCACTTCTTAACCGTCTTTATATACAGTAAAGTATACAGGTTGCCTTCAACAATTGGAAGAATGTAAAAATTGGTGACATTTGCAATCCTATAATCAACTTATTCAAACATCCAAGAAAATACACCATTAACTGTCATCCACAACCCGAGTCTCACTGACGCGCCTCCTTGAGGACCTATGGAAATTACTGGAGGTTATCCTCCCAAAGCAGAAAAAGAAGTGGTGAAAAGCACTGCGCAAACCCCTACTCTCTCTTGATCGCCTACCTCTGGGAGCCCAGGAAATTCTCCTGGGAGCACCAGCAGCATTGAACCCACCGTCCATTTCTGTAAATACAACTGGGAGCTCCCGCTCGGCCGCAGCTCGCCTTCCTCCAGAAAACCTCCCAACCGCAAAGCCTCCACCGGGCAGTCGCCAAATCGTCAATCCCATGGTGTCCTCATCGGACTCTGGTGAAATTCCGCCGCTTCCACGCACATCTGCTGCAGGTAACTCGTGGCGGCAAACAGGGCAAGAATTGCGTACAGACAGCCATGGGAGGATACAATCCGAGTGGTAGATGTGCTTACACGGCATCTCTCGCGCGTCGGAATCCACCTCAAATGGTTCTTTACAGACTGCGCAGTGAGACTCTACGGAGACGTGGCTAGCTAGGATTTTGATTAACGGCATCGATTCTATCGCCGCCTTTGAAGCCGGCGTTTGCTCGAACCGACGAACGCTGTTGAATTCCAACTGGCTCAATTGATCGAGAAGCCGGTCAAATCCCGACCCCATCAAGAACTCCGACACGCTAGCCGGTAGAGGCCGGAGACCCGACCCGGCGCCATCGTCATAGTACAGCTCGAAATTCCCAGAATCATCATCATTTCCACCCCCACCATCAGCCGGCCCCCGAAGGACAATAACCGGGTTAAAAGGAGAGCGATCTCCGGCAGGCCGTCGAGTACGCAGCAACCCAGGGGCTGAGACCCTGTCAGGATTCCGCGTGCCGCCGAGGTAATTTCCGGCGAAAGGATATCGGTCACCGGAGGGGGAAAGAGAAGGGGTGCCAATTTCTTCGATGAATCCGCCGCCGCAATCGGGGCAGAAGATGGAATCTTGGGGGGGTCCGAACCGGACCCGGATGAACCGGCTGCATCTGTGGCACCAGAAGGAGGATGATATTGATCTCACGGAAGCCATTGAAATTCACCTTCCGATCCAGTTATGAAGACCCGAACTTTTTCTCGTTTATCCCAGAACTCATAAACCCTAGAATTGGACCACTTGAAATCCAAGCGCCTAGAAAGAAACACTACAGAGGAACTGTGCGTTAGGAGTGTGGGGGATGAACTCCGCGTGCGTGCGTGCGTGCGTGTGTACATATACATGGTTAAGAATTTTTGTAATAATATTTAGTTAATTTTTTCATATATTAAATAGATTGTTTAAATATAAATAAATAAATAAAAGACCTCTGACTCTGACCACCGATCCAACAGCCCAACCAGCAAATTGAACCCTTACCTGAGTCAAATTAAAATAAAAGTAGGTCAGAATGAAGGCGGCCATTGCCATTTCAACCTCGTCTTAAAAGTTTTGAGGCGTAAGAGTCTGGAAGACAAAACTTTCAAGTCTAAAGGCTTTGAATACACCCTTTTACCTTTATAAAAATAAAGATAATAAATAATAAACAAGTTATAATAGCTGACGAGTGGTAAAAAAATGATTAGATAAAAGTAAATATTTGCAATGCAGGTAACTAATAATTATTAACCAAGCTATGATCATCGCTAGGGCGATAAAAGTCTTTTCGAAAGGTCAAAAGTTCCAAAAAAAAAAAAAAAAAAGTAATAAAAATAAAAATAAAATCGAGAAGGTAGTTCTTGGGTCATGATGATCAGGCCCCTTTAGATTTCTGTCGAGCTCAAAGTTTTATGGGTTAAGGCCCAAAGGTCGATTTCTGTAGAATTTTCTCAGTGCCGATATAGATAGTTTTGTCTTTTGTAAATACAACGGAAAGGGCCAACAGAAAGGGCCCCATTAGTATCCACCAAAAGGTGAGCCCAAAAAGATAACGGGCTTCTATACCACATGGGCCAACTAATGGGCCTCATTACAATTATTGTCCCAAAGCCCAACTATAAATCACCCATTCTTTTTCTTGATGCAGCAGCCGCTACAATTTAGGAGGGATCGATTTTCGTTCCGGAGTTCCGGACGGGCGACACCGCTTGTCAAATGTTAAATCTCCACTAACGAACACACGACTTCTCCTGAAGAGGATTCCGGAATTGTCTATGGTTGGCTGGTTCCCACCTAGTTAGTAACTTAATATCACTCTAGGCTGTTCCCAACTGAAAAGCAAGCCCTTTGTTTTTATTTTTATTTTTATTTTTATTTTTTTAAGACTGTGTTCATGTGATTAGGGGCATGAAGGATAGCTCTTGTCATGCAGACCCCAGAGGAGGCCTTAGAGGCTCAAGGAGTTGCTCCTGCTGATATTGAAGGTAACAATTTTCATTGGCCTGGGTTTTCCTCGTTTTGTGGAGTTGCCTGAATCGGATGACTGTGTCTATCATTCTGTCCGGTTGCTAAACTTTAATATTTTGGCAGATATGTTGGACGAGCTACGAGAGCACTTCTATTGACCTGGAAAATGGTAATTTCCGTTCATTGTTTTCTAATTAGGTGACGAAGATGAGAAATTGACTCCCTCTAGAATGCCTGCTACAATAAGCCACCGTCCCTGCAAGAAAAGGGGCTCATTGTTATTCCTGGGGAAGATTTCACTGCCACCTGATGTCGCAAGCATGCATGTTGAGCCTCCCCTCGGGGCCTGGGCTGCAAACCAGTATTCCAGCTCTGAAGAGAAACAAACTCCTCTACCATTGGGATTAGGCTCATCATCCGAGGCTGCAAATGTCCAAGGGACTTAAAGCTGAATGCAGTCATGATGAGAACAAAAATGAACCCAGAAAAAGAAGTTCCCTAGCTTGGGCAGTTCCTGAGTTATTGAAGTGATTGATAAGCGATCACGTAGAAAGCTTGTGTTACATGTCCTCCATTTTCTATTTTTCATTGTTACAAATCGATTTTTGTGCGATAAAAGATGTGAAAATATATCTTCAAATTAGCCTTTTTGTGAAATAGTTCTAACATAGATAAGGAAGACAATACTTCTAATCCTAAAATCCTCCAGCTTCCTGGACAGTCCAAAGGATATCTACTGCCCCCATCAATTCAAACCATCCATTAGGTTTCAATTACATATAGTTTGAAGAAAGGAAGTAAATCCAAAGAAGACAATGAAAAGAAAAGCAAAAACAAATAAAGTACATCCATAATTCATCATAGAGATAACTGTTGCTTCTTGCCAATGCCCTCTCCCTGGAGACGTCCCTCATTTAGGAGGGGGACAGAAAGTGATGGCATAGCGAGAAGCCCTGCATTTGTTAAGGCTGGAGGAGTCGTCAAAAGAATAACTATAGGCCTTTGGACAAATGGCCTTAAAGATATGTGCAAAAAGGGTTGGCTTGCAATTCTTGGGGTTAGCGTAATCTCCAGTGCAGCAGTACTTAGCCGATTGCATAGCCAAGCAAGCACTTTTGCACCCCACTACTTTCCCATCTTTCTTCACTTCCAGGGTAGAAGGACAGCAAACATTCAGGTCAACCTCGCAGGATGCCACTCCACATCCAATTCCACCTCCAACCGGTGCCATGGAAACGGGCAAATTGAAGCCATCAACCAAACTTACATCATAAAAATGTAAGGGGGACCTGGATGATCCAAGAGTCATTTCCACCACAGTTGTTGGAGGGACACCACCAAGGCCTTGGCAATGAAGTAAACCGGAGCAATCTCCAGTGTCACAAGAGCCTTTTCCGTTTTCTTTGAAGTAACATCCTTGCCTGCCCCATATTTTCCCCGACCACTTTCCGGGAACGTCAAGGACTACTTCCTCACCGCTGCCGAGATGAAAACCACCGTCTTTTGGGCTGGGATGGCCAGCACTCCCAAGGATTCCAGGCCATATGCTCTCATTGCAGTTGTTCACAACTATGAGCTGTTCCCCATCTGCAGTCATCAAGGGTCAATAAAAAGATACTGAAGTCAGTAATCAAATGAGCACGAGTACAAACCACAAAAAACCAAAATTATGACACAAAGAACAATCAAGTACTTGCAGTGCATGGCGAAGCTAATGTGTAGAGGACAACAGAGAGGAAAATTGAAGAAGACCCTAATGCCATTGCTTCTAGTTTTTGAACTTGTTTCAAGAGATGCTGCCAGTGCGATGCTAGCCTCAATTGTGCGTGTGTGAGAGACAGTGTGGTAGAGGGATTATGTTAAATGGGGAGAGGGGGCCTCCAAATATAGCGCCACAAAGTGATAACGGTTATTGGACATGGAACTACAGGATGTTAACGGTTTTTAAGGTGAGGCTCTGGCTTTTCGTTTCTTTCTACACTTTCATTTTTCACGATAATGGGGTATATGTGCATTACTTCCAAAGGAGGTTTCTTTCCCATGTCTCTATTTATGCATTAATTAAACGAAGCTTGAAACAAAAGGGACAAGAACAAATTTTAATTCCTCTTGTTTAGCGTGTGACCCCAAAATTGGAACAAACGTATAGCTCGCAACTTTGGCCTCAGAACATTGTAGGGCAATGAAACCCCCAAAAGAAAAGAATTACACCAAAGCAGGGTAAGTTAACGAGCATCTTTCACAGGATTAACTCAAACGAGACCAATCATACCATGTGATTAGAGAATATTATTACATCTTTTGGCTTTTAAAGTCGGTTTTGTCCCGGGGGGGGAATAATTTTTACGGAAAGTAATTTAATTATTATTTTTTTCTTATTTGGCTATTCTATATTATTGAAACTTAACTGAAAAAGATTTTTCAATGTTTCAAAATAATTCAGACGTGGGAACAGAGGCAAAGATCACTAATTTAACGCAAAAAATCGCTCCATAATCACCCCACAACCGCCGAAACCTCAACTAAATCCGAGCACACACAACACCTCCAAAGAGCGCCATCCTAGAGGATGGGATTGCTACACTCTATTATCTCCACCACCGTTGGGATTGCTACACGATGGAACGTTTGGTGAGAGGAAAGGATGTTTGATGATTCCGTTATTTCGTTACATGATGAAACCAATTCTCCAGGCGGATTGAAAAGAGAGTCGTACTTTGAGAACCGATTACAAGAAAAAGTGCAGTTCTTTCACCGTTAGAACACGTGGTCTGGGCTTAGAGAACAGGATCAAGGTAAATAGCAATAACATTTGAAAAGACTATTGAACGCTGGAACTAAATTGCTCGAAAATCCTCGTTGGACATACCTGAAAAATGGTTGCTACCGTTGCCGAAACTTGACTAGACAGATCCTTCAGACAGGAAGAGTCAGGCACGTCTCCACGTCCACCCCAATTATTTGAAGTATTCCTTCTTTATAATTATCTGTAAACCATCCCACAAGAGTGGGAATTTTTGGCAAATAATGGAATATAAGTGTCATCCTTATTAAAACAACAACAATAATAATAATAATAATAAATTTAATTTAATTATATTATTTAAATAAATTTAAATATATATTATGATATAAGAATATAATATTTATATTATTACATATCATTTCATCTTATTAATAAAAAAAATAAAATATTCTTATAATTTTATAATACTAATATCCAATCTTACAATGAAAGTCCCAATGAGACTGGGGCTTGAAGCTTCGGCTCCACTTTTGGCAATTCGACCGACCAAAAGAATCTAGAAAGATACAGAGGGAAACAAAAGAATCAGAAGAAGAAACTAAAAATTAAAAAAACAAAAAAACAAAAATCCAGTTTTTTTTATGGCGCAAGAAAATTAAGAAACAAAATTACTCCGGCGGGGAGGCTTGCAGTTTGTACCCTGAAGGATGACGGGCTCTCTTGTGGGTTTTGAGAATACGGATATGATTCTTGAAAAAAAGAGACCTACTGCTTCCGACGATAAAAGGTTCGGGCTTTTGAGGAGAGGAGAGATGAAGTTAAAGTGGAAGAAGCTGCCGCAGCCATTTTGGTTTCTAATTTCAGTTTACAAGCATTTAACAGTTTCTTTCTTTTGTTCCCTTTGTACTGTGACATATATATATATATATATTTTTTTTATTTTTTATTTTTGGAGGGGGTGATTGGGATTACCGTACAATAGGAGTGTCTTAGAGGGTGTAAATAAGGGAAATCCATCGACCCTGAAAGGGAAAGGGAAAATAACCAGTTTTCGCTTGAGAGTGATCTTCGTTTGTAATACTCAAATCGCCCTCCTTAACTAGAAATTTCGGTGTTCAAATTGATTGCATTTTACGCATGCTTGATGATTAAACTGTCTGTCGAAATAACAAGGTGGAGGTGCCCCCCTAACACTCTTTTATCTTCTTTAGTGTTTTTCTACCAGAGCATCTGGTCGAACAATCAACTCAAGAAAAATAATTATTACTCTACCCATCGTTCCACAAAACGGCTCTGACTCAAGAGCCGATCTGAACTGAGTGTGAGACCCTTTCTAAGAGATGTCAATCAAAGCGATATATTTCTGTTGCGTTCCACTTTCAAATTTATTTTTGCACCTTTTCAAAAGGATGGAGACATAAATATGATCAGTTTACACGATGAAAACCCAATATTTAAACGCATTTGTTTCAAAAACATGGAGACGCCTATGAAGCTACAATTTCTATATTTTGTTCTGGCAGAAATGGATCGCGCAATGACCGAAGAGATAGAAAGGAGAAGCTGGAACAGAATTTAGGGAAGCATATAACTCCAAGCTCAACAGATGCACTCTGCAGCAAGCTCGTTGACCATATCATTAGCCCAAACCTACCATAGTTGCAAATTAAATGGTACATGATATTTCCGAACGTTCTCCGACACATTGGTTGAAATGCCTCTCTTCCAGTGAACCTGCCATGGCCCTTGATGATGCACAGTTCAAGGAGTCTCCAAGCTGACTTGGGTGCCATTTTACTGCAACTCATAGGAGGAAAAGCTAAAACCTGATCTTCCCTCGTCATTGGTTGATTTCAGTTCAAGCTTCTGAAATGGGCTGCAATAAGATTTAAGCATAGATTTGGTCAACATTCGTTACAGTTAAGAGTTTGAAGACAAGCAATATGGCTTAAACGAAGAATGTTTTCTATAAACAGAGTATCACTGGTGTGCAAGAGAAGTTATCTTTTGCAGAATGATTGGAACCAAAGGGAAAAGGTGATGAAATACCTGCTATTGGGATCATAGTAGAAGCCATTGATGGAGCCGTCACTACAGTAGAGGCAAACATAGTAAAAGCCTGCAATGGTTAACCCACAGTCTGTTCCAACATTAACAAAATACTGCTCTTTCCACCTCTATATAAGAAAATCGCAAAAAGCACAAGTTGTCAGTTATGATTCATCAACTTGTTCTCATTTTCTAACAGTTAATTTTATAATTCACAGAAGATTACCATGAATATATATGGATAATTGCTCAAATCCAAAGATTTGCCGCCATCAACCTCAACTTGGCCCTGTGAATAACATTGTAAATTAAGAGAGCAGAGAATCTGCATACAAACACTAAGTTGTGAATTCTCACCAAAAAGGGCGAAAAAGATGGAAATTTGGTCCAGTGCTTTATATCTTCTTCTGGACTGTGAAAATACTGATTAAATATGAACATTGAAATCCATATTCAATACCATGAAGACACTGATACTGAACAATAAAAGAAAGGCACATACGATGCTTCCCATTTGCCAGTAAAGAAAGTATAATTGGTGCCGTCAACAATCTCTCCTTCCCAGAAGGTTATTACCTGCAAAAAATTTCACAGGAAATTAGAAATTAAATCCAATTTCTTATGACAATTACAAATTTTCACCACCAATAATTGCACCAAGATGTAACTCTTAACAAGCACCAGCATATGTATGTCAAGATCCTGCCAGGTTATGAATACAGTCAATTGGCATACCGAACACGAGTACTTGAGAAAAAAAGCATCGTCAAGCGTTCACGGTCCATGTTCCATTAAAGAAATTCTGGAAATGCCTTTACATTCAAATGCTTCTGCTTATAATAGAAATGCAAACAAATGCTCCCACAAAGAAGCATGAGCACACAAAAATCTAAAGACCGAAGGAGAGTAGCCACTTACTGGTGTATCGGCCATAGGAACATTGAGAGCTTCCATGGTACCACATAAATAACCATGATCAAGGTCGCATCCTTGAATCCGGACATTAACTCTCCACGCTTCATCCTTCTGTTGGCTAGAAACATTTTGGGTACCAGAAAAAGCCTACAACAAATTCATGTAATGATGAGATAGTGAAAACGATAAACAGGCATTGATTGCTTTCAGGAATTTTCCACCGGAAGAAACTAAAAAAATTTACTGCTATCAATAAATATTGACTACTGTTAAAAATCATTTCACCAAGAAAAGAAAAAAAAAACTCAAAGAACAAGAAGCCAGAATGATTATAGAATTCTTACTAGGCTTCAAGATCAATTTCCATTGCAAATAAAAAAACATTAAATTAAATAAAAACGAAAAAAAACAAAGAAAAATCTCTAGCACTGGCACTCGAGAAGGGTAGAACCAAAAATTCAAAAGCCTCACCTGTCCAACGCTCAAAAGGGTACAAACAGGAGAGAAAGTGCTTCCAGAATTTGCACCTTCAAAGTTAATCGTACCCATTAACATTAGGATCCCATGAGATAAAAAAAAAAAAAAAAGAAAAAAAAATTCCAATACAAAATTTATATTATAAAAAAAAAAAAAAAAAGAGATCAGCGCCGAGCCAGTCCACCAATTGAGAGCACAGTTTCTAGCGTATGGTTCAAGAACGTTATACATGAATATGAGATCACCTGAAACTTGAGAAGGAGCCGAGCTTTCCACAACTCTCACCGGCATTTCCTATCTGATCTGATACCGACTGAAGCGATCGACCCGAAACTACGCCGTTTCTCTTTGATCGAAGACACTCCCGCAATCTGCGGCCCAAGAGTTTGGGCGTCTTCCGGCCTGCGAATTGCAGAGATTGGAGACGAGCAGCGAGCGTCCCCCACCCCCCTCCTCCGGAGGCTTCCAGTTTTCTCCACTACTTTCCTAAAGGAAACGACGCCGCTCCTGGTGGCCAGGCATTTTCAGTGCTTTTTTTTTTCTTTTAAAAAAACTATTTATTTATTTTTGCGTTACTCTGCTCTTTTGTTTTCCAACCTTTTTCCGACGGTTTATGAAATTTCCTTTACGGGGACCGAAGCTTCCTTTGAATTCAAACCCACCGCCATTCCCTTTATGGTACAATCATGCGCTGCGGGGGATGACTTCTACTTGCACTCCTCGCATTAATAATTTAGCTCGACCTTCCAATCTCAGGAACATCTCAAAAGAAAAAAAAAATAAATAATAATAATAATAATAATAATATAATATAATAATTTTATTTATTTATAACATCGAGTAAAATGTATTTCTTACGTGACTTTTTAAGTATTGTTATTCAAATTATTTTCAAATTAAATTTGCATGTAATTGGTGGAGTCACCAAAGATCATATCCGTACTGAAAAAATGGCACCCCACGCGACGCCATATCACCGCCATTCGATCGATTTCGTTGACACATTTCCGCTTCTAAGCATCGTGCAAGAGTACATAAATAGAAACTTACGATCGATGAAGGCGAGAGATTAAGGCTTTCTCTCTCTCTCTCTCTCTCTCTTTTTTTTTAATAAAAAAGAAAAAATGCATGCCCCATTACCCGAACAGACAAAAGAGCTCATTATCCCAAAAAAATAAAAAATAAAAAAAATAAAAACATAATAAATAAATATATATATATATATCTGTATGTTTTTTTTTTTTATTTTTTATATCATTCTGGAATACAAAAGACCTTCGTTATCCATTAATAACACTAGCAAATAGCAATGGCTTCTATTTGACATTTGGCATGCAAGCCTTTGTTTTCTTTTTCTACCTGCTAATGACGCGGGGCGTGGGATCCATTGCACGTCTTCGTAAAATTTGCACGCCATGTCGACAATTCTCGTGTTTTCTGCGTCAGGCGAGCTAATAAGGAAGGCAATACAGCTTTGGGGTTTTTGTCGCATAAGCCTAGCACATCAAGACCATGATCTCTGTATAATCTTTCAATGCACCTCCGAAAGTGAATCCCACCCTGTCCCGCAATCCTAATGCCTTTCATCAATTCATTTCCGTAACTAGAGGCCGATTCTAACCAACCCAATAGCACGTCAACCTCAAACCTTGCTTCCTCCCATAGTTCTTCCTGGTCTATACAGATGCCCTTACCGCCATAATTCTGAACTTTTGAAGGCCATGACAAGCAACAATCATTCAGGATCTGGGTTTCGTGCTTGCTTCTTTTGGAAGGCCCTGTATGGTCTTTCGGGAGAAGCCGATAGCTTGGAGTGCAGCTCTTCCGCTTAGAGATGTCAGGTTCTAGAATTTGTTTGCCCTGAGACTCGTCCCTTCCTTTCACTGATTCAAGTTTTTGCATTTTAACTTTGCCCTCTGCCTTCTTTTCTTCAACCTCATTAAGACTCTCACAATTTTTCAGGAAAAACTTGAACTGGCCTAAGAGGTCATGGTGCTTTCCTATCAAACCACCAATCTGTCTTTGCAATTCATTCTTTCCAATCTTTCCACTGCTATAACAATGGAAATGCTTCAAGAATGACAAATAATCCACTTCAGAAGCTATCCTTTGCTGAACTTTCCTACAGAAGTCAAACCCTTGGATATTAATTCTCCCTAATACTTCAAGTAAGGGCTCCTCATCATTTTTCCCCTCCGTAGCTTCAATTGGGGGCAATGAAATTGTTTCAAAAACTGGCGCAAACACACTGAAATCCTTGATCAGATCATCATGGTCTCTAAATACTTTAATAGCCTTATCGTAGGCTTCACCCGGTTCCAAGTATCCCTTCTCGTACGTAGTAATAATCTTCAAGAAAGCTTCATAGACATGGTCGCTGCGCGTTCTCACTCTGCGTACAAAATCAACAGCTTTTTGATATGAACCAACCCTTCTCCTCCTAATTGACATAGTTTCTTCTTCTTCTTCTTCTTCTTCTTCTTGATAATCCTCCTCTATGGCTAGACGGCCAATCGGCAAGAAAGTGTTAAACTTGTTAATCAAGTCATTGTGACCTTTGAATATTTCCTTGATGCTGAGAAGAGTACCTTCAGGTAAATCCTTTAGCCGTGTGAGCTTGATCCTTTCATCATTGATTTCACGCATGATCAGGGAAAATCTATTGAATTTCTCAGGTTCGTTAGATAACCTCGCATATACTTCCTTAACAAAACTGAGACAACGGTCCATTAGGTCCCGTGAAACATGTGTTGAATTACTTGACTCAGAGGGAGCGTAGGAGTCGTGGATCAGATCCCTAGGTCTCTTCATCTTTCCCTCAACTTCAAGATTATGGTTTTCTTGGGCTTAAGGTCTATGAATTCACTATTTGTATTAGGTTTTAGGGTTTTTGGTGGGGGGCGGGGTAGCGGCGGCGTCAGTGTAGTTGTATTTAAATGGTAACAAGCAGGGAATTCCGGGATTAGAAGGAATCCTAACCTCAACGGGAGAGGGGAATTCTAATCACACGTAAATTGAAAACTGAGTAGTGCCGAATATTAGAGCCCTCTAAAGTTCCTGGCAGCGGCAGCTTCTGGCTTGCGCGTTATTTGACATCCTACCCTGGTTTCCAAGGGTCGCACTATAATTCTGTGCACAATTAGCCATACCCCGAATCAATTGGCCATTTCACTTATAAATACCAGTCTTTTACGGCTTCGTGTTTTCCACTGGAGAAACATCTTCCAAGACTTTATAAAATGAAGGAAACAAATAAAAAATATTCCTATCCATAACACATGGTTTCTTGACACTTATTAACAATAAACTGCCCTGCTATAACTGCTCGCAAGCCACAGACCTAAACTTAATAGGCACAGCTGCCATCGTCGCTCCTAGCCGTTGGATCAAAGTTTTCTGCTGAAGGATCAGTACAACCTTCCGGAACAGGAATCTTAACCTGTTGAGCCGCTTTGCCTGCATCCAATCATTTATAAAATGCTCATTATTGCTTGTCAGGTATGTTCCCTATCATGTTCCTAAATACTAAAGCTAGATGCATCCCTCACATCAAGATCTTAGGATCAAAAGTCTAACCATAGAAAGATCCATTCTTGATGGCATCTTCGTTTGCATCTCCAAGAGCTGCCTCACTCAAGTACTTGTCAGCCAATTGGACTCTCTTCACGTTCTCTTGCTCTTGGACAAGCATGTTACCATACTCGAGGAGTTTTGCAAGAGTCATCTTTGGTTGTTCAAATGTTGGAGGTCCCTCCTTTGAGTTCACAAGCTTCTTCCCAACACTTTCTATGCCCACACTGGACACCCATTTTCTCACTTCATCATCATACACTCTTGCCCTAAGTGCACCATAGAAGTCTGCACACAAATACAAGGATTTGTCACAATGGCACCCATTATACATTACAACCAAAAAAAAAAATCTGGATTGAAAATGGAATAGGAGTAATCAATTCATGGTTCAGTTAACAAGGAACATGTTTCGTGGTAACTGAATTGTCTTTAGGAGACAAGTCTTTGAGGGGTAATGAGTTGGATTCGGAAGATTACCGATGGACTGCCCAGGGAATCGATCAACAAGCTTGACAATATCCTCTGTGGGAACATTATCAGTCCTGAAGATTCCAGTGCACACACCAATCCTGTCTTCTCTAGTAGGCGCCCAGTAGAATTTCTCCATACGGCCATCACGGATGAGAGGGGCATACAGTGTGGAGAAGTCATTGCCAGTGACTATAATGGGAACACGGGCATTCTCCTGCTTGTTGTACATACCAGGGAGCTGGACGTTAGTTGGGTTGTCAGCAATGTTCATGAGGGTAGCATTCACCATCTGATTGTTGACAGTATATTGGGTGGTCCCGCCAAGCCTGCCTGCTCCTGCATCTAGATCGTTGATAAAGAGGCAGCATATCTTTCCCTTCTTGATGATGTCTGCTGCCTCCCGATACCTTTGCCTGATTAATTTTGCAGGCTCTCCAGCGTTTCCACTTTCCAGTTCCCCAGCGCTCATCATGATAGGGCTAAATATGCATCACCACAAGAACAGAGTATTATGAAGCACATAAATTTCAATATTACATTTGTGTCTTGTTAAACAAACAGTTAAGGTAATTTACTTAATTCCCATCTTGGCAAAGACAAGCTCACATTGGAATGATTTTCCTTGACCCTTGCCTCCCCAAATACCCAAGATAAGAGGAACCTGACACAATTAATGTAGCGTCATTTCACTTTCTTCACATTGGTAGGATCATAGAAGCTAAGCAATTGCCAGAAATCTTAACTGACTAACCTTTATGTTTGGCAGGTTCAAGAAGTTCTTGGTGATATGAACAACAAGCTTATCCATAAAAGTGGGGGCAATGTAAAAACCATCCATATTGTTGTCCAGATTATACCTGAAAAGCAGCACATTATAAGGCCCCACATTCAAAATTGCTGTGCCAGTTCATATTCAAAAAGGATTGTGAACGAAAACAATCTCAACAAAGCTTTTCATTTTTTTTTTTTGTCAAAATCAGAGATCTTCAACCACTTACGTTCAAAGGCCTTGACTGATGTAGTCATAAGAAGTCATGACTGCATCGTGAGTTCCTGCTCCCATGGGAGCTGGGAAGAGAGTATCCGCCAGCCCTTTGCCTCTAGTGATGTCCTGTTGGTCATCTGACATGTCCTTTACAAGCCCCTGCCATCTATCTTTGGAAGTCTGTTTCTGCTCGTCATATTCCGCAACAACCTTCAATTTCCCTGACAAAGGCCTCTGGGTGGTGAGTTTGAAGCTCAGCTTCTTCAAGCTGTCGCCGAAGAATGTTGAACTTGGCACTGATGGCCCAGCTCCATCACCATTCAAATTCAACTGCACGGATCATGCGCCCATCTTTTGAGACAGTAAAACTACAATATTTGCACAAGCAGAAGCAATTGCACATTTTCAGTTGTAATTGAGCAGAATTTACAGAGCCCGCAAAAAGAAGACTTCCAAAATAAAGTAAAAAAAAAAAAAAAAGAAGTCAAGTTTCAAGCATTGTCATTAACTTAAATCATCAAGTGATATCCTTCCACGGCCGTAGAACAGACAGAAGGACTTTCTCTGAAATGCGAGATCAATGCAAGAAGTGCAAGAAAGACCTTAAAAACAAGGAAGAGACCACCATAAAAAGGGAAAAAAAAAAAAAAGCGCACAAATTCATCGGTCATGATCGATAAAATCCATAAAACAAGATATGTTAAGAACTTGATGTAAAGGGGGCGGGAAAATCACAGTACCAGTACTTTGTTAACGGCTCCAACAGTCGAGACAGAGGTAGCAGCTGCCATTGATCCAAGGATTGCGATAAAGCCCTTGACGGGTTTTAGGAGATCGAAAGGACGAGGACTGTTTTGGAATGAGTTGCCCTCCAGATAGAGAGAGACAGAGGTGAACTTGGGGCGAGGGACTTTATGGAAAGTGAGGTTTTTTGTTGGTTTTTGGAGAGAGAGGGAGAGAGAGGTAGTCGCTGTGGAGATAAAACCGGTGGATTTTGGCTTACAAGCTCACACACGATCAAGATGGAGGCGAGGTGGGCATTGGCGTGAGGGAGCATTCCGAGCTGCCTACAAACAAAATGGAGGCTTCTCGGAACCGGGCTGCCTTGAGGTCTGGGCTTAAGCTCTCGTGCTCTCCACTAAATTTGTGTACGGTAATTTTTATTTAATTTGAAATTACATTTTAAGGTTTCATAGCAGCAACACTGGTACTTCAGACATGATAATCACTAACTTTAATGTTGATCCGCAGCATGTTCAAAATGTAAAGTCCCGATTTTGTATATTTGGGACGCATTCGTTTTCAATAAGCTCCCTGAAAATTTAGTGCACTTGGGACGCACACTGTAGATTTGGCTCTTTTTTTTCTCCCTGACTTGAATCAAAACAATCTGGTAATTCAATTAGCAAAGTTGTTTTTTTTTTTATTTTTTTTATTCGATTGTCAGAACAAGAATATAAATCTAAATATATTTCATTTATTCCCAAATAGAAAATCTTGTAGTTTTTTGGTAGAGTTCCCTAAAGGCACGGCTAACAAGGAGTCGATGAGGAAGCACGTAAAAGTTCAGTTCGTGGCTAGACAATCTCCATGAAACAGTCTTTATGGAAGCAAATAGCAAGAGCCAATTAAAATCGAGTATGAAAGATGAAGGCATCCCGAAAGTTCTGCCGTGAGGGCAAAGTTCGGACGACCCCAAGCCGGTGACCTCCGAACCCAAAAGGAACGATATTAGGGCGGCTTCTTGCCTTGTTTGTGGATTGGGAATTAAGTCGCTGATACGATGCTGAGTGGCCATTTAGGGCCGACTAAATCGATTAAAGGAAGCGAGAAATTCCAAAGTGGGCCTATTTCGGGAGTATAGCCCACCAACAACTTGGGCCCCGATTAGATCAATTAATGGAAGGAAGAAATTCCGTAGTGGGCCAATACAAATACTCTAGCCCACCAAAACATGGGCTTGGAATCTACTTGAGTCCTTGTAAATTTTGTCAGTAGACACAATTCTGTGCTACAGGTCTGACGTTGAGCTAACATGCAACCCAAAAAGAATTTGTTGACCATTTCGCCATTAACCCACCTTTGGTGAGCCGAATCCCGCCCATCCCAAACCGTCTTATCCACACAGGCCGGTTGAGCGAGGGTTTGAAACTTCAGGTCAGGTGTGCCCTCGTGCACCTTACCCATGCCGCCACAAGTCTGATCACCGTTCAGCCGATGGGAGAGTTAACGCTAGCATATTCAACACATTAACAACCAGCAGTTTGGAATTTTTAGCCTTTTACGTTGTCTTTTTTTCTTTTTTTTTTTAATTTCTTATTTTTTTATGGTCTATAAGCAGCTTTTTCCTTTTGACATTGTTCAAAATTCAAATGAACTATTCTCACGTTATATTAGCTCAAGATTTTCCTTTTTCATTACGCATGGATCTCCTCTTAACTGCCTAATGGATGGCTTAATACGGTAGCATATCTCCTATAAGAATCGTAACATCTGAGGTCATCGAGTATAAACAGGTATTTTCATCGGAAGCAAGATTGAATTTATTGTGCATCGGCAAAAAAATGGCGTGTAACTTATTAGGTCTTTTTTTTTTTTTTTTTTTTTTGAGGAAGTATAACATCGGTCTTTAAAAGCTATCGAATAATTGTACAAGATTAAACTAAATCAAATAAAACATGAATATGTGACACTCAATATTGAATTTCAAAATCTAAATTCCAAAAAAGCATATATCAAATATAAGTTAGCTTACTGCATCATCTTGTGTGGTACACAGGTCAAATACATTCAACATTTCTTGGTCCGACGAGGCATCAAATGAACCCACAAAAAAGAATTGAAAATGTTTTTGCAGGGGTAATTCCCTCCCCTGAAATCAAGGGCCTCTATTGTTTTCATGTCATCTAGATTCGCAAAAACCGTAGCATTTTGCTTTTAAGCAAAAATCCGCTAGAATAAAAGTGCAAGGGACGATGTGGCTGATTTTTGTAGCAACTACCCATATCTAATTTTTACCTTTCTACTCTTGAATGATCAATGAAATCTTTTACTCTCGTTAAAAGAAATAAAAAGTATCTAGTGAAGAAGTGACCAAACCACATGTATCTATCTGGGTAATTGCCATCTAAAGTGAACCACGTCAAGTTTAAATTTAATTTTGGGAGGATATGGCGGAATTGTGGCAATAGGAGAATTACCTTAATATCTAGTTCATGCCTCAGATGCTACCAATGGGGAAAACAACGAATTGGACTAGTAGACTTTCCCAGCACTTTCCAGAGATGTGGAGCTAAAATTTGTCCAACACGGAATAAAAGAGTCCAGAAGAGAAGAAAATCTTTTCTGTTAGCTTCTAATCAATTCATGTTCCCAGAACTTTCGTAAGGGTCAGGCCCTAGGCGAAGTTCCAGATCTACTGCTACTTCTGCCTGTGATTGAGAAGAAACGTCTTGTCCTAACTGCACCTTCTTCTCTTTAACCCCACCAGCAACATGTCTTGGGATCCCTACCTTGTCACCCGCAAAAAGCGGTAGCTGCCGAACTTCTTCTTTATCGTCACGCGCATCTTCCACAGATAGGGATACCTCTTCTGGCCTTTTAATGACAGAAATTCTATCTCCAGCACTACGTAGATCGTTGCCTAGAGAAACCAGGCTGGAATGATCACTTGGAGTTGACGTCGTGGTGTCCAAAGACAGGAGGTTTTCCTCGTCTAGGGAGGCAGCTTGTTTGAGCTTGGCCCTGTCTCTTCTATGAATATTCATGTGGCCTCCCAATGCCTGTGCATTTGAGAAGCCTCTCTCGCAGAAAGCACAAGAATAGGCCATGTCCCGGCCGCTTGAAGCCTGCCAATCTACAAATTCGCGAGACTTTCCTGTGGCTCCAGGGCTATTACCATCCATTTCCGAGCCTTGATGGAGAATGGAAATGAGACAAACATGAGGAATTTTACAAGAGGAAATGGGGGAAGGCGAGTACAAAAGGAGGTCAACTGGTCGTTGTGAGTGCGGCTTTCAATACTGGTGGATTGATATGTAAGTCAGGCCTGCTCTAACTTTCTTCTAGGTAACTAGGAGGATTAGATTAAGCCGCTTATCAAAAGAAATGTAATTAGTTGATTATGTCCAAAAGAATATGCCAGTGGTATAGGGGAGACGGGTTCTAGTTTTTCTATGCTTATTTTATTTTATTTTCTTAGTGTTGAAAAATTATCGAATAGACCAGCGATATGTATTTGCTGTCCACCTACTTGAGTGTCGTTTGAAACAAGATTACTCGGTTTTTAAATCTTCAAACGTCATCTCAAGAAAAACATTATGCACAAAAATTTATGCTGGATGAAGTTTAGGAATATATAATGTATTTAACTCTAAAACTTAATATTAAGAAAAGGATTTATAAATAATAATAATAATAATAATAATAATAATAATAAAGTCTCTAAAGAGATGAAAAACTTTAAGGGATAGAGCGTGTACTAATTTTTAGATTGCTCACAGTCTAAATGAACTTTTGAATAGATAATTACAATTTTATTTGGTATAAGAAAATCTAGTGATCAGATTAACTAACGGAAATTTTTATTTGAGCCGTGTATTCCTTCCTTTTGGACCGAAGTGTTCTTCCCAATTGGTCAGAACTCAGAAACAATGCAAAGGTTCCTGGTTTCTATTCTTTCTTAACTTTATTTAAGTGATTTGCACCCAAACCCAAAAAAAAAATAAAAATTAAAAAAATTGTTCAAGTGAACAGTGCATGTCATACCGCATGCTGCCTGGGCGCTTCAGCGACTACAATTTCCACGCAGATTTTGAATATGTTGTATCATTGGCATGTAGAAGGTTACAAACCTTGCGTGAATGTTAAAAATTAATACTTCAAGTAAATGGGTTCGTCCACACCTGGATCTGTATTCGGATTGAATTGCATCAATATTGCAGATCATAACCCTCAAAGCACGGTTCACGATCTTCAAACATCGTGGACCTGGCTTAATTCTCGTTATATGCAGGCATCAGAAGTTGAGCTCACCTCAGTGCAGAGATGCATATATAAATTATCTTAACAAATAAATCATACTCTGCCCCATGTTTTCCATTACCAGCTGAATTGCCATTTCGTGGTTTATCGCGATTTTCCACTCCCAACATCACCGTCCGTTAGAGCTTAGGCGGGGCTCAACAGCTCTAGCACTTTTTGATCTTAAGCATGATGCACTGACGACATGTTCGACGCTGTCACTCCCTATAGTGATATAAATCTCAATTGAATTAACGTAATATTGACAAGGACGCTCAGGCGGTTGATGGATCCAAAATCACCATCCCATTCCAAGATTTTAATACCTAACAGAAATGAATGTGCACGATCTTGTGATCAGATTTGATCCCGTGGCCTCCATTGGCTGAAATGTGGGCCCCGCCTTGAGGACGTACAGACGCAGATGTGGTAACCCACCGTCTCATCATCAAGTCGTCTCTCACAACAATTCATATTTTGGGAAGAGTCCCATTGCCGGCTGAAATGTGAAACTAATCCAACCGACAGAAAAATTGTTTTTGTTGAGGAAAATAAATTAGGCTTCATTGTCTGAATTTTGATGTGATTTGTGTCTCCCGTACCAGGGCCGACCCTTCCATAAAATAAAATGTCATAGATGCTTCTTGCATGCCACTAATGCGAGTTGGGTTGGGAAAGATCTCGGGTTTTGCTTTGCCTTGGTCACTCTAGAAATCACTTTAACGCAAATAAAAAAGTTTTATTAAAGAAAACTGTCTCATTAAGAATCAGGAGCCCTGCCGAATGCTACGCATTCCTCAATTCTTTTCAGAGGAATTGCTGCAAGCTTGCAATTTGATCAAATAATGAACAATAATTTCCAAATCCTTCAGGTTTTGGGAACTCGTACAATTCAACATATGTGACCATATATGGTTTTTACCACTTCAAAAAGTTTGGATATTTTAAAATTAATCTTTTAGTCTATTTGTTAATGACATGTTAATATGGATTAATCGATCTTTTTTAATCCTAATTAATCTATCTTTTTTATTCAAACGACAAAGTCCGCCTGGGTTTATCCGTCCGACTGTCTCCAATTGGTTTCGGGCTTCCAGAACCTGGTGGTCTATGGGCCATAATACCCCCCCGGGGGGGCGCTTAAATAAAAAAAATATATATATATATATATATATTGATATTTTATATTTTATACAACCCGCTCAGTTATTGTTAAATACAAACTTCTCTGCCGTTCAAGCAGCAAACAAACGAACAAAGTCCCCCTATAATTGATAAACCCTGAAATTACAGAATTCAGTCAACCACATGACCCAATTAAGCTGCAAGGGCAAGATTTCGTGCGTGGCCCAAATACGCACGTGATCGGAAATTTTGGGCTCAATATGTGTTTGTCATTGTCAATCCGATCACGTGCTTCACCACGGGGAGAATGAGAACCGTTGGCAAAAATTTCCCATTTCAACCAATCAACCGCAGCCGCCTGCCCTTCTCCTGAAAAAAAAAAAAATAATAATAATAAATAAATAAATAATATATATATATATATTTTTTATTTTATTTTATTATTTTTTGTGACTCTCGGGTTTTGAAAGCACGCTAAAAATGGTGTTTCTGGGAAACACAGCTCAATAAACAAGTAATGTCGATTGCAGGAGAACTAGGTCAATACCGAATATCCTTAAATCTCAATCAGAATGTTGGTGGTGATACAAAGAAGCGGGACGCTGGAAGGATCTAACTGTTGCCACATGCTGTCCGTTGTGGTCCGAACCCACCAGCCTCCACCTCGAAAACCCGCGCAGCTCCAAGAAAGCGGGAAGTTCAAAGTGAGCCAATTTTGGAATTGGTGTTGTCGCTGGCGGATCTATCAGGCCAGGCCTTTCACCACTTCATTGCTCTCGGCCAACATTTTGTATTGGTGACGTAATCCAAGATGGTTGTAAGAACCTTTGCCATCTCGGATGGGAATTAATCTGTAGAGTTCCTCGCACCAGAATTTGATTGCCGAACCCACACAAGCAATCGAGTGGCCCTTAGTGACGGTAGACTTGGAATTTAAAATGGAGTAGAATTGGGCCCTTATGTTGGGATTGTAATCCCAGGTCTTATCCAAGTTCACTCCTGGGCTTTACAAATGGGCTCTTATCCCATGATCCCGGTTCATAAATTAGAATTTTATAACTCCCGGCGCCCTCCCCAAGAACCGGCACCCAGAGTAGGGAAAGCTCGGTAGGGAGGGAACTCCCTCCCACGCAAAGTATGCCCTTTTTGTTGTCAAAAACAAAATAAAGATATAAACTGCTTCCAAACAATCAACCCAATGACTGTGGAATGACATCTGCAGAGTTCCCATTCTTTCATCTGTAGTTTGGAATTACAAAATACCCCATAACAGAGCAAACCCACGCAAGCTGAGAATATGTAGCCTCCCGTTCCTTCACATAGCCCTACAAGATTAACCACATAAAGGAAACACAAAAACGACATTCCGTGCCCATGTGCCATCCTGCCACTGCCCACATTGACTTCTTTGAGACCCTCTGTGTATATCAGACCTCTCAAGTTGTTAACGAACAGGCCTATCCAACCCACTATCTCGATGAAGACAAATTCCCCCAACCAATCCATCTTTGAGCCCTCTTTCACTGATACGGCGCTTGGCAGAGATCAAGACAAACAATCCCACCCTCCTTTCTAGACCCCTTTTATGCATCTACACTAAGTCTACCATTTCAGCCACCTGCATGGAGGGTTGTCGAACAGGAAAAACCCATATCAAAAAAGACCTCAAATCATTTAAACCATCTTCAATTATTAGCCGTCAATGGAAACTATCCGTTCGGTATGACATAATTTCCTTCTGCATGATGACCTTTCTCTCAGTTTCTCTGGAATCCCATTTAAGCCAATGGGACGTTCTATCAAAATTTCCATTAATAGAAACCAGAAAAAAGCTCACTTAGTTCCTTAGGGTTTTTACGGAGAACACCGGACTTCTCTTACACCATTTTTTTTCACACATAACAACTCGAAGTCATATTTTATTCCCATATTCCTTGGGCATATACAATTCATACTGCTATTTGCTTATATTATAATGGACAAAATAAATATCTAATTGTTTATACTTTACCCAGAAGAAGAATCAAAAGATGACACCTATGGGTCATGATGTGATACTATTCCCTCCCTGATTAAAGAAAAGCATATTTTAATCTCCCCAACAATACTTAAATCGAGTGATTCCCGGAGTTGGTATCAGTTTTTGGCGGGATTGTGAAAGCAGAGAGAGAAAAGTGGTAGAACAGAACAGAAGCAAATGGACTTATGCGAGGAAAGATATTGAAACTAGAGCAGATCAGATCCCTCATGAATGCTGGCAATAGTACAAGAAAAAAGGGAATCGATGTTGTAATGTCTCTGACTCTAATTGTCCTTTGACAACCAATCTGCGTGTATTTTTGTGGGTTAATTTAGTTTTTGTATCTGATGGAATGTCGATGAGGTAGTGAATGGGAGAAAGAGCTCGCACGCTACTCCATGCAGTTGCTTCGCCCCATTAAATCCTGATTCACGCGCCGTAATCTCGCTATCTAATGGCCCCAAGCTGCCATTATCGACATCTCTGTGTCCATACGAGATACAGACTGACAATATACCACCTTAACTTAAGTTCTGGGCATATATGAAACGCAGCTCTGAATTAACCTTTAAAATTTCAAACCGCGGAGGTATAGACCCAAATTTATACGCAACAAGTGAACATTCCTCTAAAATAGGTCTGAGAAGGGTGGACAGAAGGCATGAAAAAGCACCTCAACTTCATTTGCATAATGTTCCGTATAGAAAAGCATTTCAACTTCATTGATGCGCGCATTTAGCCGCATGATTAAGTATAAAAAAGAGCGTCAACCGTACTTGCTAGCTATGGGGCATAGAATTATCCGCCTCCATTCTTGTTTTCCATGTCTAGGAACTTGTTAATGATCGAGAGGATCGACGAGATCATGAAAGAACAATGAATATGTTAAAACTCAAATCTCTAATCACTATTGTACAAAGTTACATCAACTTCCAAAATAGATGGGCTTCTCGGTCTTCTCTCATTTGAACAACGTCATTCTTACATGCACTCGAAAATCGTCAATTAAGATACCCAATAAAGTGATCTCCCAGCCGAGAGAGAGAGAGGCTTCGTCTTTACTTCAAGATCGAAGGAAGAAAATCAAAGTGAAAGAGAGGAAATAAGAACAACGATCGAGGAACAAACAGTAACATGTACTCGACTGGTACTTCGGGCTCTGCAACTACGTTACCTCAGGTGGGTCACCAAGCCTCAGTTCAAGATCCAATTCGTCAATCGAGCTAGGGCTAATTTCAAAAACCTCAGACTGCCCATGATGCCTATCAACTGAATTTGACTTTGGAGAGAAAGAAAATGGTGATTTAAGGTTGCCTGATTCGGTTCTCCTTCTCTTGGAGCCCATAGACTCCTCTTCATCACAATCTGAAATGGTTGGGCGAGTTCGTCTAACAACCAAATTGAAGCTCACGGCCAAGTCAGTTTTGACATAATCTACTTTGGCCCTACAATCAGATTCCAATATTCTTGATTTCTTCTCTCCTTCAATGTTCCTTGGATCAGAGATATGATTGCGTCTATCTTCTGTCATGCTTGGCCTTGAATCCCTTGAAGAAGGACAAGATCTAGGAGACCATTTACGCTCTTCCTCAGCGATAGAAGAAGAAGAGAGAGGGAAAAAGGCCTTCTCACAGCAATTCTCTTGAGTAGGTGTAGTTGAAACCCTAGATGATGACGACGGCGATTGAATGACGCCAGGATCAGAATTAGGGTTAGGGCTGCCTACCAAGGAATATAATTGAGATGGAGATTGGAAACCAAAAGACGTGTAGGTGTTTAGAAGGTGATGATTTTGATGGTCATTTTGAAGAACTAACTCACTGTGGGAAATTGGAGACTGCTTGAGTCTAGCTCTATCCCTCCTGTGGACATTCATGTGACCCCCAAGAGCTTGCGCTGACCTGAATTCTCTTCTGCAAAAGCTGCAAGAATAAGATCTTGGAGGCCATACGCACCCTCCAAGTTGCCCCGCTGCATCTTCCGCAAAAGCTTGCTCTTCCCATGAATCGCCATACGAAGGTTTGCTTGATGCTTGTATATGAGAATTCAAACCATGAGTTTGCTTAGTCCATATCCAATGCGGCGCTTGCTCCATGGCACCCGTACCTATGCCAGAAACTAGACTACTTTTCCAATTATAATTCACAACATATATGCATAGATAGGATTATGGAGAAGCATACAAAATACAACTATAGATTGAGGTCTAGATGAAAGAGGGAGCCGGAGAGATAAAAGGGTTCAGATGATCAATGCTTTAGGAGTTAGAGAAGTTGTTTGGAAGGTGAATGGGCGTCAAGCGTATTTTTGGATGTGAGTATAACTACTTTTTTGGGCTTTTGTGGTTGGCTTCCAGCACTGGCCACTGTGTAGAGTACCATAAATGTTATTCTTCTCGTCTTCTTCTTTTTTATTATTATGATTTTATTTTACTTTATTTTATTTTGAGAAGGAGAAACAATGATATACGGTGTATATAAAGCACTGTAGTGGGTCCATTGAGTCTTACTTGTGCAGTGTATACGTATTAAAAGACAAACTGAGATCATCTCTGACTCAAGCCTCCCCGAAAAGGTCCACAGAAGAGGTGAATAAAGCCTAAAATGTTCAGAGATATATGCTGTTCGATGCTTTGGGGAATGACATAATTCTAACAATAATTTACCAGCGTTTTCCTCTGCTAGTGCCGCTCCCACTTTGTTAAAATTCCTCGAAAATAAAGGGTCCCATAAGGATTTTGACAGTAATAGTCATGAACTCTTTTGCTTAACCAATAGGGCTAGCTTGATTGGTTACAAGTGCAGAACTCGAAGGAGAAGGTTCGGGGTTCAAATAACATGTTAAAAAACAGGGACCCCCCTTGCCTTGAGCGAAACTTACTTCAATCCATGATATTTAATTTCTTTCACGCGCTCATTGTCCTTCTTGAAAGAGGTATCATATATGGTTGCCTTTTGTCTTAAGCATGCTAACTGGTGGCATCCCAAACATATATTAGAAAGTAAGTACGACGCTGGAATGCTTGATTGATGCAGGAAATATGGTCTCGATGTGCTCAAGACAACCAGGCAACTCAATATGGTCCAAAAGTGAACGCGAACTTGACAAATTAGCTACACATGCACCTAGAAATCGGCAAGGTTTATCTTACATAGATCAATTAAATTTTTTTTTTTTTTTTAAAGAATTGTCTCTATAATACATTCTCAAAACAAACGGCGTCCTTTTTTGTTTTTCATTAAGAGGCCTATCGCATCGTGAGTAACACAATTATAAATTTCACACTTCCTTTCATAGAATTACTAAAAGTATTTCAAGAAGTAAAACTATGTTTTGACATTAATGCACAAAAGGACTAGACGACAAGTAGCAAAAGCTAGGTGCACCAGGAAAAATGTATATGTTTCCTGCATCTAATTTGCTAACAATACCATGAAATTGGTAAAAACAAAAGGACAATTAACATGAAAAAGTGGAGTGAAGGAAAATGAGAGGATTTGTTTAAAAAAGGAAAAAGGTGAAAAACATGACTTCATTCTTGGAACTTTACGAATTTTAAGTTTAGCCGCTAAAATAATACTTAAGTCCCAGAAAAAAGAACTATTTCCCTCATTTCAATTGAATTTTTAAATAAGTATATTTTAAAAAATTTACATCTTATGTTAAAATAATAAATTTATTTTATTTATTTATAAAATAACATTTATTTTCTACCTTATAAAGAAAAAAACCAAAGAAATCCTGATGTATTTATGAAAACTCCTTTTCTCGTTCAGATTTTATATTTTTTTTGTTTAATTTATATTTTTATATTTCTATATTTTCTAACAATATATGCGGCCCCACAATTTGGCCGTGTGTGGCGTTGATGCAAATTATTTTAGTTTTACAATTTTTAATGGGAGTTGCATATTGCTGTAACCTTTCTATTTTTTTTCTTTTTTTTTATTGATATACTGTTTGAACCCAACTGTACTAATCAGGTCTGACCCTTTTTTAAGTTTTTGGTCACATGGTAATGTATTCCCTTTTTTTTTTTTTTCTTAATCTGGCAAAATTACGATACTACTAGACAAAATTAAAATGTACAAAACTGAACCGCCCCTCCTATTCCCAATTAAAATATTTCCTTTATCTAACCTCCGAATTTCTTGCAATTTCTATTTTTTGTTTTTCCCCTTTAGGAGGATTTTATTCCCTCATATTTTGACTTAATTGATTTGTTTTGGCTGTAGGACTTGACTCTGTCCAAGCACAATTTGAACTTTTCTAGTTTGTTTTGTTTGAGATTGAAGTATTCCATGTCTAAACGGGCATTGTCGTCAAAATCAAATTAGGTCATCTTTTATCTTTTGTGCTTCTTGGTTGAAATACACCTTCCCCCTTACAAAACGATGTTACAAGTCTTTATAACCGTCCCCCGATAAAAGAAGAATCACCCCAAAAGATTCTAATTGGACTGTTGCTCTTGTGCTCCAAACGGAATTCAAGTTTTCGGTGCACAATAGAATGATTTTTTTTTTTTTCCCTTAGGTGACATCCTAGTGGTTTAAATTTTGATTTCTAATCTTAGGAACAGAGGTAAGGGTATTATGAGAATTAAGAGAATTATGTAACTCGTTGTTCAATAGGCTTTTCAATAAACTTAGAGATTAACTTCTAATTCTGAAAATAGAAGTATGTGTATTATAAAATTTTAAAAAATATATTTTTATTATATAATTCGTAGTTGAATAAAATTTATTTTTTTTTTGATAAGGTGAACTGCCTGAAAGGAAATTTTTAATATACAAGAGAAAGAAGACGGTTCGATGACTTAATAGAATAGACTTGTTCAAAAAAAATGACTTAATGAAATAGATGGGTCTTAATCAGATAACATCACTTTCCAGCTGGGTGCGCGCAGAGCTTCTTTTACCCTTGTCTTTGAAAGCCCACGGCCATCCTTCGCTTCTTGATATATTGAACGTTTCTTGTTGTCATCTTGTTTTCACTTCTTCTGAGAGAAGACACGAAATATTTTCCACCACTTGTCCCGTTTTAATATTTTATAACTGATTTATGATATCTGTGAATAAAATGCAAAACTCATAGAATTTGCATTTTCATACATTCAAATACATCATCAATTTTGAGGAAAGAATCTTTTTTTTTTATAAATAAAGAAAAAAAAATTATTCTTATTGCATAGTTTAATCTTCAAAAAGTAATTAAAAAAAGAAAATATATGCCAAAAGAAACGTTCAATGGATTTCATAATGAAAAGAAACACCGAGAATATAGTAAGCTTTGGCGCTTGAGGGAGTATGGTAGCTATCCTGTTTGCACCACACTTTTTTTTTTCTTCTTCTTCTTCTGATCAGTTGTGCTTCAAAAAGAAAATTTCGAGATATATATATATATATATATATTTTTTTTTTTTTTTACAATCGCGTTTTTGCACTCCCATGGCACTATTATTGTCCAAATGATTATATACGAACTGTTATATGATGCGTATAGGTGCTTAACTACTAGATTAGATGATAATATAGTATAATTATTTTTTCACAGATATATTCTACAATTATTTGACACGATGGGTTGAGATGCTTCGATTGTATGAATATTTTATGAGACTGATTGGCCCGTATCATCTTATAGCTAATTGACGTCTTAAGACTATTTCAAAATTAGTTCTCTTATGTTTGACCACTTTTGTCTGATACCGTAGGAAGGATCAGACCAAGATCATTATCGATGGGCCCTCACCTGTGGAAAAATTGATGGCTGACCTGTTTACTTTTGGAGAGGCTAAGGAATAGGAACATTTTTGTCGATGGGATGATGAAAACCAAGTTTAAAATTTTGACAACTGTTTCTTTCTCCTTTTTGAAATAAGATAGAATTTTAAAGTATTTTTAGAAGTTTCAAGACTTCTTACTGTTAAAAAAAAATATAAAAATCTCACATTTCCTTAAAAAAAATAAAAATAAAAATTTAACATAACTTATAATATTTATAATTATTTTATTATAAACTGAAATTCTAGATAAATGTGATATTTTATAAAATTATTTAATATCACGTCAAATTTTAATTTTCTCTTCTACCTGTATTCACCACTTAATACTTTTGATTTTTCCATTTGTTTTGTTTCACTGAGTTAGCCTATAAACTTGACTTTTTAGAAAGATATAAGGTTCCAAAATTTTATTTGACGCTCACAATTAGGCTTATTTGCCTTCTCTCTAAAGATTTTAGTAAAATTATTTGTCTTTTTTCTCAACTTGTTTCGATTTTATATTTCTTGGTTTTTTTTTTAAAAAAAAATGATGAAGCTCACGGAGGGAAGGTTTAGAAAATATTAGAATGTAGGTGTACGTATAACGGAGACTGAGCGTGATATGACACTAAGCTATTATTTGTTATGGTCTGTTTTCTGCAGGAAGCTTTAAGAATTCGCGTATCATGTATGTATTAATAATGGAACCGTTAAAGGAGAAAAGCTAGTAGTTTAAGCTTCTTTGCGTAATTAACAAGCAAGCTATTTGAATATGAGAACCTTTCAATATCAACCAGTTTGAAAAATGTTGAGGAACTTCATAATCGATAACCATCATGTAATTTTCTTATGATATTTTATTCGGGATAAATAGCGTCCGCAATGCAAGATCACAAAGCTTGTTAATTTTAATACAAGGTAAAGACAAATTCAGTCTCTTTTTTCTTTTTTTTTTTTTTTTTTGTTTTCATGAGAGAAGGGCACAAAATTAGATGGCAATCGGCTCTTTTAATTTAGTATTATAACTTTCTTGCATTGTTACTTGCCACATAGCATAATTATAGCCAAAGTTGATTCTCTAATTACTAACTAAAATTGAAAATTTTGAATTCAAATCTCAGTACGTCTCAATTGGACAAAAAAAAAAAAGAAGTTGATTTAGCCGAACGGCCCGTTTCTTCACAGCTTTCAAAATGAAATTTCTAGTTGACGGCCTGTGCGATCTTAAATTTGAACCGAAAAAAGACCAGCCATTTTTGCTAAATGCTACATATTTTCAATACTGTCCCTCAAAGGGTGGAGAAAAAATTGAAAAAAAAAAAGGTCTCTCTTTAATTGGCGATACAAAAAGGCCGCTAGAAGCATTCGAAATGTTTGTTTTTGCCCCTTTGCTTTTTCCTTCCCCAATTCAGAAATAGTTGTTGGATAAATAAATTAATTCTGGCGCTTTATAATTGTTATGATTCCCGAAATATCTTTCAATTAACACCAATTTAAATTAATAAATTCTAATCAAAAAAAATTCTGAAGAGTGTGTAGTGTCTTTTTTTAAAAGAAGCTTACAGAGCAATTAAAATTTTTGTCAGCTCAATAACAGGTTTATCTCCCGAGGTGACTGCAGACGTAAATTATAACTTATGGTCAAGGGCGAAAAAGGTGCGATGAAATTGATAGAAGCAAAGCTCAAATGGAGAGAAAAGAGGTGGTCTCTCAAAGGAATGACCGGTCTTGTAAACTGAGAAACAAGTGGCATGGGGGTAGGCAACAAAAATGTTCTAGTGATTAAAAATTTTCTTTGAAGCGTTCGTGAATTTCTCTTATGCTGGTAATTCGTGACTTGCCCGTCTCTTCTTTTTTTTTTTCCTTTTTTTTGGGGGGGGGGGAGTTCTTAAATTAACTAGCAATGCCACGGTAGAAGAATTGGCAGGATTTGAGGTGACCGTCCATTCCACTTATGTTCGCGCAATCAAGCCGAGCTCGGTCAGTGTCTGCGAAAATGGGAAGCCAAGGGTTATAAAGTGACTGGACCTGCATGCGATGCAGCACATCGGGAACTGAAGGAAAAACTGATAGAAACTGTGTCCTCTGTCTTTAACGAGAGAAGCTCAACATAGTTGAAAGTATCGCTTGTGCTTAGTTGTTTTACATGGATTAAAAAGCATCTCAATATACCATATGCCAAGCGTTATGGGAGCGTACAATTAAGCGTCCAAATACGAACGAGCCTTTTCTACGTTGAGAGTTTTGCTTAGGTCAATAAGGCCGGCACAAGCATAGAAAAAGAAGCTGTGGACTTCAGTCCCCACGACAGGTCAATCTTGATGGGGACTGCTTATCATCTACGTCAACTCATACGTTTCAGTGTTAAAGATTCGTTAGTCTTGATATCAAAACTAACAAACTATATGAATTATAGTAAATAGTCTTCAATTTTATTGATACATAAACATTATATAAATATATTAACAATATAAATATCAAATTATCTTAATAACTTTAATACCACTTTTTAAGTGTCTGCGTAATAAAAACTTATATTTATTAATTACTCAGTAAAATAAGATATTTAAATTTTATACAATAAATTATACGTATTACTAATCATACGCTAAAATCATATCAGATATAATATAATTATTCAAATTTTGTTTAAATATTAATTTTTAATTTAAAATAAGTTTAATTTAATTTCGGCATTCTCACTTAACATCATAAATATTTCTCCTATATCTAGCATCGTAGGTGCTCCGCTTGGTTCTCTCTGTGCAGCTTAGAAAGGTACTTCAAGTTAATTATTTGCTCGGAAAACAAGATAATAATAATAAAAAAATCAACATGTACTTTTAATTGCGGCTCAGAGCAGGCGATTAGTCCAATCTATCTTCCTTTTAATCTGGAATAACAATGCATGAAATATTCCTCCCTCTGCAGGAAGACCCTTATCCAGCAGAATATTTTTATCGGACGATACTTCATATTCCCACGAGCCGTCTTGCAGCTTCTAATGAGGTCTCATCGTCGGTGGCATTCCTTTGCTTCCCTACTGCTACACGTATCAATGGTCGAATTGTTATGGTTGAGGGGGGATTGGCCGTCAATGGCTTCTACAGCTCGTAGCCAGATAAATTTCCTTTTTTGGCAGCTCAGTACACGTCCGGGAGGGTGATGCGTTACGTACGCACCACGCCACGAGCCGCCTGACTTGCTTGAGTTTAGCCTGCGGCCAATGTTAATCCGGAGTTGAACCAAGCCGGCCGTTTCGAGACCATGGAACCCTCGGTTCATCCACTTCAGAATACAGAGACTTTGGGGAGAAAAGAGGCGTTACAGGATAAGACATTTTCAATGGTTGGGCCGGAGCATGAATCTGCTGGCCCAAAATATTTTGGACACTTTGTAGTCTGTCCGGCCTGATATTCCCTGAAAGGATCAGTGGCCCACGGGAACCCATTCCATGGGTGATAACATCGTGCCTTGCATGCCGATGAGCCCAACAATCAGACCACCAGAGTTCCTTCTTGTTAACTGTCGCCGTCGCTGCTCTTTCTCTCTTTCTTCCTCTCTCTCTCTCTCTCTCTCTCTTTGATTTTTTTTGGGTGGCCGGTGTTAGACGTAGCGGGTGACGTCATCATCTCATAAATCATCTCAAGAACATGATTTTCTGTTCCAAGTCAAAGGTTTGACGGATCAGAGATTTAAAATTTTTAATAGACGGCGAGGTCCGAATTGATGACTAACCACCATGTTCAAAGGGAGAATCATTAATTCCTTGAGCAAAGGAAAAATCAATATCCCCGAAATTTCCATGGTCGACAGATTGCAAGCTAAGAAGCATCCAATGTCTTTGTTTCTATACCCATTTTTCCGCACCATCCTTTTCCCATGTAGCTACTGATCGCCTACCTGCAAAATTCAACGTCTATGCAATTAAGAATGAGAACTTTTATAAGATTCCTAGATGCAGCGGCCATTTTTTAATGGATAGATAAAATATTTTTATATGACTCCATATTATGAATCGGATTTAGACGAGACATGAGCTTTTTAGGTTAGTTCAGTCTCCTTTTATTTATTTATTTTTTAAATATATGTAGAACATGCATATAATTAAAATATAGGTGAAAACTGTCATCAAATTCAATAATTATATGCACATCTCCTTTGATCTTAACTGTATATATATTGCGCATTTCTATAAAGAGAAAAAAATAGGTAAGACCTACGCCGTCCGCCTCTCTGTCTCTCTCTCCCCCCCCCCGAGGGTCCCCCACCCTGTCCACTTAAACTTTTCCATTTTTATATTCGAGGAAAGGCGACAAGCGAAGCTAGAAATGGAGGCAGCAGAAGCAAAGCTCAATCGGACGGAAAAGAGATGGTCTCTCGAAGGAATGACTGCCCTTGTCACCGGCGGAACCCGTGGAATAGGGTCAGTAACAGAAAAATTCTCCAATTTTCTTCTACTGTTTTCTTTGATTCAACAAGACGTTAAAAATCACTTTTCTTTTCTTTCTTTCGTTTCTTTGTGGCTATGTGTTGATCCGTAAACTTTAATCGGCAAATTAATTAGGCATGCCATAGTCGAGGAATTAGCAGGGTTTGGCGTGATCGTCCACTTATGTTCTCGCAATCAAACCGAGCTCGACCAGTGTGTACAGCAATGGGAAGCCAGAGGCTATAAAGTGACTGGGTCTGTTTGCGATGTAGCGTGTCAGGAGCAGAGGGAAAAACTCGTTGAGACTGTCTCCTCTATCTTTCACGGAAAGCTCAATATACTTGTAAGTTGAACTCTACTGAAGTTATCGCAATTCTCTTGCCTGTTTTCAAATTCGGTCAGGATTTCACAGCCAGAGACTCCTCTGTGCAATTCTCTAGGTCAATAACGCTGGAAGGGCTATGCAAAAGGTAGCTCTGGATTATACGGCGGAGGACATCTCCACATTAATGAATACAAATTTTGAGTCTGCTTATCATCTATGTCAACTTGCACACCCTCTCTTGAAGGCATCAGGCGGAGGCAGCATCATTAATGTTTCCTCTGTTGCAGGCATTGTCGGTACCCCGTTAAGTTGTGTCTATGCAGCTTCCAAAGGTACTAAATTCTGATTTGTCTAGCTACCTGCAAATTGAATCAACACTTTCTTGGTAGCCAATTATAAGTACGTGCATTTCCCTTTCCTTTTTCAAAAAATTTTAGTTATGGCTTTGACTGGTGGGTGATGATCAGGAGCAATGAACCACTTCACGAGAATGTTGGCATGTGAATGGGCGAAGGACAATATTCGGACCAATGCAATTGCACCTGGGATTGTCAAAACCCCTCTCATCGATGCTATAGCGGTAATGCTTCCCTCCTATTGATATCAGCCTATCACAACAGGGCAAATAACTTCCATCCTTTGTTTTTCTGAAAAGCGCACATAAAAAATACTCGTGCTGGCCCTTTTATAACAAACAACTCACACAAGCAAACGAGGTAATTGATGATGTGTCTGCTAAGGAACTAACACGGTGAAATTTTTGTGGGATCAAAAATGAGCCCATCACAGTTTTATTTACTCTTAGACCTGTTTCACCGAAGAACATCTACTAGTTACGTGTTCGAATTGTGACAACATTGAAACCTAGCTTATACATATGGCAATATTAGTTGCATGTGCTCGAAAATACTCTTTTTGCAGGAAGATCCAGATCTTGCAGAACCCTTGGCTCGGACAGTGCGTCATATTCCCATGAGTCGCTTTGCAGCATCTAATGAGGTTTCATCGTTAGTGGCATATCTTTGTTTCCCTGCTGCTGCATATATCAATGGCCAAGTTATTATGGTTGATGGAGGGTTGACCGTCAATGGCTTTTATAGCCCATAACCAGAGATTACAGACACAACATGTTACCCTAAATGAGGTTTCGGTTGCGTGAAGAAACCAAAGTTATCATCCTTATTGCTTTCCTTTTTCATTGCAGAATTGTGTTTTGGCTCTTGTTGTACTAAATTGAATATGCTTGTGCCGCAGCACTACGTGTTTGCAATATATAAACAAATAAATAAATAAATAAAGTTACGTTTACGGTTTGATTCTTTAATAAAAAAATTTTAATATAAAAAAAAAAAAAAGATAGCAACGTGCGAGTTAACTAATAATGCACCGCGCAATGAAGAAAACGGCGTCGCTTTGTATTTTTGGGTCTTAAACGACCTCGCTTTTTTGTTGCGTTGGAACTCGGCCCATCTGGCCCACTGAGCCGTCAATAATTGGGTGCATGGCCGAATTGTCCATTTCGCACGGCCCATAAGCCGTTGGTTTTTTTAATTAAAAAAAAAAAAATGTTCGAACGGCCCCGAAGCGTCGTCTTTGCCTGGTCCTGCAAGCCGAAGCAGTGTAGAAGATCCGGTCCTAACCACCATCGGATTTGCTGACCTGACGAGATGAAATAATTCAGCACACTTATTAGACGCTGCATACTCTCTCGATCAGACCCATTGGATTGGACCTTAGAAATTCAATTTACTAACGAGTACTTGAGTTGTTCTTAAAATTAAAATTTTAATTTTTAAATATTAGAGGTTAAATTTTATATTTAAGATTTTGATTTTAAATAATTTTATTACTGCATTTTGTGTTTAATGATTGTTTAGACTTTTCTTTCTGTCGCTGAATTCGAGACTTGACAAAACGATTTTTACAATAATGCTCCTAATTTTATAAAAGAAATAAAACCGATTTATATATTTTATTTTATTTTTTTAAAAGGAAAAAGCAAAACAGACTTCCCACAAACACGTACGTGGCGAACACTGTCCAACTTTGAAGATACTTGCAAGGCGCTTAAAGCAAAAGATGGCTTTGCGAGTATGCGCGTTATCATTTGAAGAGCATGGCACCATAACAATTTGCTCTTCTTTGCTGCTCTGTGTGTGTGTGTGTATGTGTAAGTGTGTGTGTGTGTGTGTGTGTGTGTGTGTGTAAATAATATTACTGTATACATACATATGTGTGTATATTATCATATATGGACGCACACATTATCTGATCCTACCCCAAATTTTAGTTCCATTTAACTCATGGTGTGAAGTCCCACTAAAAGAGAAGTTTGCCACACCCTAAACTGGGTACTGGACTCGCGCCAATTACAATTTGATTTCCTGTTCACTTTTTTTTTTTTTTTTTTGGTCATGGAATCACACTCTTCTTTTCTTCGGGACATGGGAAAGAAACACTCCTGTTTTTAAATTTCATCTATTGAGTATTTTGTCATCTTTAAGAAGATGAAAGTGAAACAGATATGGTCAAGTACCAATGTAATCTCTTAAGGGTTAGCTTTCATGACCGAGTCCAAACTACATGAACTCAAATTGATCCGAACTGAACTCATCAGACCAATTTAACACCTTTAATCAAAATCTAACCTCGACTTTTTCTACTCTAGCTTTTTTCAAAAGGAAAAAGAAAAAAAAAAAAAACTAAAAATGGCACGGATTCCCTTGAACAAAAGTTCCCCACCATTCTATTCTATGTTGAAAGAAGCACGCCCATCTACATTTTTCCTTTTTCTTTGCCCACCATAGCCCACGTCACAACATCCTATGCAATTAGCAACAGACGCACGCTACTCGTTATTACTCAACGTCAAAGTCGTTTGCTCTTCTCTTCTCTTCTCTCTTCAATCTCCCTTCTCCCCTCTCTCAAATTAACATTACCGCTCATTAACACACCTGCTCTTCTTCTACGTCTCTGTAGTTTTGGGAGGTAAAAAAAGTTTCGAGCAATTGAATCTAAAACATTCCTATCATATTCCCCTTTCCGGTGAGCATTTGTCCCCTCTCTCTATACATATATTTCCATGTGTGATAGTGCCTTTTTAGTTTTATTTTTATTTCTTGTACATATTAATTTCCTTGTTCTATGTCTAATTACTTGCTATTAATGTGTTGATGCTTGGTTGAGTTGGTTCCTCCGGGGACATCCGATAAAATTGTGACGTGTTTATGCTTGTGGGTTGCGATCTTGACGTTAAGTGCCTTGATTCTATACAATCGTATGTAAAATTACGAGCAGGATAAAAAATTAAAAAAAATTTAAAAAAAAAAACACTTCAGAAAATTTCTCTAAGAGTCTTAAACGCAAAACAACGTCAGATAATTATAAAAAAAAAAAAAATCATTGGATCTATTGATTTTTTTTTGGTTAAGATTGGCTTCAGCTCCAAGAGTGTACGTGGACCTTGCAGATTACTGTATGATTTCCAATTTTTTTTCCTAGAACTGTAGCTACTTCCTTAGTTGGATCTTCTTGTACAACCTCTCTGCATTACATTCTCTCTGGTGGGGCAGGGCATAGAATCATCGTACATAACATGGAGCGAATTTCTGGCGTCATCTAAGGATCTAATAGAGAAAAAGCTTTAACTTTTCTTTGTTTGAATGATATATATATATATATAGATTGTGCAGAGACAAAATGACGATTGAAGTAGTATTGATCTCCCAAAACATGATAGAGCCATCTTCCGCAACGCCTGAACACAATCGCCGCCACCTGCTCTCTTCTCTAGACCAGTTCATGACCCCAGTGTTTCAGCGTTTCGTCTTCTTCTATCATGGGAACCCCAATATTAACAACACAGAAAGATGCAAGCGGCTCAAGAAATCTTTGATCGAGGCCTTAACCGTTCTTTACCCTTTGGCCGGGCGGCTAATGAAAGACAGCACGCAGGTGGATTGCCCCGATGAGGGCGTCCCCATGGTGAAAGCCAAGGCCAAATGCACAATCATGGACTTCCTCCAGAATCGAAACTCGTAAGAAATGGAGAAGCTGATCGCACTTCCATTTGTAACCGGCGATGCGGGCGCCTTGATTGCTTATATTCAGGTCACTTACTGTGATTGTGGTGGCATGGCAATCGCTTTTTCCATGTTACACGAGCTTGGAGATGCCGTGGGAGTGTTCATGTTGCTCAACTGCCGGGCCGCAATCACTCGCGGCGCGAAAATTATGTAGTCCCTCGTTTTGATTTGGCCGCCACCTTCCCACCCATCGATTTATCTGATTATGATCCTGATTTTGAGATTGCCGAGGAAAAGGTTGTCGCAAAATGGTTTGTACTTGATGCGGCCAGCGTGTCAGCCATTAGAGACAGGTACGTGGACAAAAAGCAAAATTGGACAGACAAGAGGCCCATCACGAGTAGAGACCTTAACAGCTTACATATGGAGCAAGTTCTTCGACACTACTCAAGACAAAGAACGCGCCAATGAGAAAACATATTGGGTGCATCTTGCAGTGAACTTGCGTTCCAGGGTGAATCCGCCTCTGTCGCAGCAGCTTGGGAATATTATGGCTGAAGCTGCAGTGGCGACGCCTGACCTGAAAGCTACGGATGGGAGGTATGGAATTATAAGCCAAATGCGAGAATCTATAAGGAGCATAGACGCAGCAGCCTATGTGAAAAAACTGCAAAACGGGGACAAGCATTTGGCTATGATGAAAGAGAGGGCCGAAGGAGCCACCAAAGGAGAGGTTGTTGATCTTACTTTCAGCAGTCTTTGTGGGTTTCCAATATACGAAACTGACTTTGGATGGGGAAAGCCTATATGGGTCGGCTTGGCGCCTATGCCTTTCAGCAATCTAATTTTGTTAATTGACACCAGAGTAGGAGATGGCATAGAGGCGTACGTTCACTTGAAAGAAGAAGATATGGGAAAGTTTGAGAGAGACGATGAGCTTGCTAAGTTTGCATCTCGGGCTCCGAGGGCGAAGCTGTCTGCGTTGTAGGCCCAGCTTGAATTGGAAGGGTCACGGTGAAAGCCACCGTGGAGTTTAAGCTTTTTGGAGATGTTCTGTGTTGTTCATCTAAGATTGAAATGTATGTTCGTCTGTCTGTTCTTTAGTCGTACAGTGTTAAGAACCTAATTTAAATATGCGAAAATGTGGAATAATTGACTTGTTTGGGAGGAGATAAGTTGGCCTCAATTTGCAATTTAATTTGCGTTTTCAACTGCCAAAGTGGTTGGATTGGGTTACGGGACACGTAAATTTAATTTGAACTGTGAGAGAGATAGATTCAAAGACAAATTGAGAATCTTCAAAAAGGGTCAATGACAAGTGAAAAATAGTTTTCTGCTGCCGCCTTAGGGCGTCCGGGAGAGGAGTTTAAATGCTTAACAAGGCCTCAGCCCAAGGAATTTGAATTGGGCATGGTAGTTCGTTTTTGATCAATTGATAAAATCGGAGCCCATGTCCAAGCAAGCCTGCTTGGTGATCCGTACACAAGTGTACTGTACGCCGTCAATTAGAATGGCCGAAATTATTGTCAACGAGTCGTCGTGGCGCTTTTGCATGCGTTCGTCTTTACTAGCACGCATAGAACGAAGGCCGCTTCCGCGGCACGTAACGGTGCAGTCTTAAAATGCGAGGGAAAGTCGTGGTTCCCTCAACATCGACAAACTTCCACCGAGCCCTGCCCAAAACGAACAATCCAGACAACGCGGTCTTGATTCCGCCACGTGTCCGAAACCTTACGTGGGGTCTGACGTGGCAAGTTCCGAGTCGTAGTAAATGATGCGCATGCTGAAAGAGTATCTTGTGGTGCTCGGCATACGGCCGTTCTAGGAGGTGTGACTGGAGCGTCCATGACAAGTACATTTCGGGTCATCGCCTAGCTTGCTCTTCGGAGCCCAGAAGAAAATGGACTTACCAAGAAGCTCCTCCGGGTTTAGTCCCAAGAGTGACCTTTTCGATGACCCCGATTATTGAGTATAATAATGACCACGAGTAAAATGGCAATGAGACTGCAACGCACCCGGGCCAACCTTTTGGGCCTGAATCTCCTGACGTCATTTATAGGAGTTGTTCTTTTTATGATTTAACATTCCATCAAGATATTGATGCACCGTGACTATCCGTGATTTTTTGAAGAGGACGGGCTAGGGTTCAGTTGGGGATGGAACAAGTATGGTCAGGTATAACAAAAACATGTTCTGATTACTGAAGCATTGGCCAAATGCCCGAGAGCTGGTTGAGTAAAATGCGTTCTTTATAAAGATCGTTATTATTTGATCTTTGCCTGCAGCTGGGTTTGGGAGACTCAATTGGTCGTAACATCCCTTCTCTAAGTTTTCATTGAAGGTTGCCAATCGAAAGATATTACATGTGGATGGTGGCACACGCTACTGTTAGCAGCCATGCCAGCCAAGTCTCCCAGAATAATGGGGGAAAGTACTAGAATTTTGCTTGGATGTGAATCCCTTCCTCGTCAGTTTTTATTGTAACACGTGTCTATGTAGCACTCAAGAGCACAACATGCTATTACAAGAACAGTAGAAGTCTGTAGATAATAAATCTTTCTAATGTGTACAAGCACAATTCTGTTAATTAGGTTGTGACATTTTTCTTTTTCACTTTTTTTCTCTTAAGTACGATGTACATGCTGCATGTTTCAAGTTTCATTATAAGAATCCAGGGAAGCGGACACTATTGCATCAAATCTTGCTTGAAATGGGTCTCCCCTTGCTGCGCAGAAGTTGCATTAGGGGCCAGAAAACATCGAGTCTGTGAAAACCCTTGGTCGCCTGCGAGTGTTTAAGACATTTCAGTAATTGTCCGTCGTTGCATTGGTGGACTAATGTCATCATTTCAGACTACATTAAATTACCTCGACAATAAAATGAGCCCACGTGTTGTTTGACCGGTTCTCCATTGCACCCTTCAGAATGGTCAACTCCAAACCACTGAGCACTTGGGCAATCTCTAGGAACAGAACATGCTCGTTGCATAGCATCTGTCCGAGGGAGTCTTAAAATTAAGGATAGCCGAAACCAGCCAAAAACATGGTTATTGCAATTCAGAATTATTCAAGTGGCAAGGTGTACATACCTCTATGAGCAAGTACCCCGGATGTGGAAGATCTTCCACAACTATAGGACATAATTGAAACTCACTTCCAAATTCAAAAGCCCAGCTGGCCCCGCTTTCACAATTGTGTTTCAGATCAGTTGATCTGCAGCTCTTCCGTTCAGTGACCTGTATAAGATTTAATTCTAAACATGGACCCTTGATAACCCGAAACACCTCAAAATAAATGATTAATATTTCATAGGGAATTCGGCATTGATTTTTCTCCAGAAAAATGCTTTGTATGTAATAAATAATAATTTTGCCTAAATTTCGTATATTAGTTATCTCCAAATGATTATGATGTTTATGATAGAAGCTTCATCAAGGTTATATTTGCCAATTGAAGCCACCTTCACTGTGAAATGTATACGATTGTTACAGTATTACAGGAGTTACTCAAGTCAAGAAGCCCTTGCACCATATCAACTAAAACACACTATCGAAGAAACAACATAAGAAAGAGAAGCAGAGAAAACAAAGAAACAAAAACACCAGCAAATGGCCCGGCATTTTACAAATTTTATGGCTATTCTAAAGAATTCTTAACTTTGCAATGCCAATGCCAACCACCAATTTTAGCTGCTTTAGGCAGTAGAAAGCTAAATTGTCAATTCCCCAAGGTATTCCCCATATTATTATTCAGTAATAATATTTCAGTCAACCTGGTGTATGTCCACCTGTCTACTATTGCCTGACATCTACTTTTGAAGTATGATGCAATTTTGTTTAGCTCAAGCAATAAACTGTTCAGACACTAGTAGAGAGGAATTCCATGTAGCAAGAGCTGAACTACAAACCTCCTGATGCACCCATTGTCTCAATTGCTCTGCCCGGCAAGTTACGCTTCTCAGATATAGGATATGCTTCACTGCTTGATCAAGGAGGCCATCGATGCTACGCTGGAATTTTCACACAAGACAGTAAAGTCATTCAAGTAATCTCTTCCTAGAGTTCCACTGTTCCAGAAAATAATAATTCCAGGAGAGTAATCACCTTTGCTCCATTGGGAACAAGTTCCCGCAGCTCCTTTAACCGATCTTGGATGAGCTGTCTGTCCCTCGGCCTTGGCCTTTGGTTATTACAGGGTCTAGCCTTTCTCTTGCTACTGACATTTGATGAATTATGTTCTTTCCAAAGCTTCAGGCACGTGTTTTCACTTTCCTGCTGCTCTTCATGGGAAATCATACTGACGGTGCTCTTTAAGGTATCTGAGGCAGGATTGGTATTTCTTCCAGAAGCAGTGCATTCAGCACTAGAATGGTTCCATTGCCCTAGATTGTTGCCCATCCAAGCACTTGCTTCAAATTGGCTCTGTAGTGGAGAGGAAGCAGCAAATTGTTTCAACAAGCACTTAGATGACTTAGAACTGTTGGTTCTATCGGAGGAAGTATCGCCTGAAACATTGCATCCATTGGCAACCACAGCTTCCAATAAATATTCAGCTTTGGTTGCTTTAATAAATGATGAAGGTTCACCTTTCTCACTAGGATCTTTATTGCATGTTAGACTTGAGCTGTTACAATTATTCTCATTCAAGTCGGATGAATTCTGGAAATTCTCACCAGTATGTCCCCAAAATGCTGGTCCAAGTGCTTTATGTAACTCACAATCTTTAGGAAAACTAAGAAATCTGCTGACAAATTTATGACCCATATCATTATCGTCCATGCCTCCAGACAGTTGCTTTTCCATATCTCCAGCTGAATAAGAGCTTGCAGCTCCAGTGAGGGATTGTTGAAACACTTGCTTTGTTGTGTCTATAGCTGGATAAGAACTTGTGGCTCCAGTGGGTGATTGCTGAAACACTTGCTTTGTCATATCAACAGCTGGATAAGTACTTGTAGTTCCAGCCAAGGATTGTTCAAACAATCCTACAGAGTCACTACACTCAGAATGCCCCTGTAATTCTTCCATCAGACAAGATAGTTCGGACAGCTTACTCTTCAACAACTCCAATTGGCTTGTATCGGTAGCTTCACTTGGAGTTGATACTCCGATGCCAGTGGATGCAAAGTCAACGTTGCCTTTGCTAACACAATCCAAAGTTCCATATGGCCTAAATTCATCTTGAAACATTAAAAATGGAATACCCTGACATAGGGTTGACAAGTAGTCTTCATTCAGCATCAAACCATTGACAGCCTCAGAAAGATCCAAATCTTCCAATTTCACATGTCTAAGGGGAATGGACGATGGGGCATTTAAGTTCTCCATAGGTGAGGATATTGAAGAAGATGACAGTCCAGCTTGAAAATCCTTCTTTAAGCCAGAAGGTACTGTATCACCCTCCATACTGTGAAGGCAATCAAATCTGTCTTTGAGATAATTTACCATCTCAGTAGCCTCAGCAACCTGAAACTTATCAAGAAAGAAAGAAATAGATTGGAAGAAAACACTCTAAAGCAACATAATGCAAGATTAAAGCTCCCCCATGCAAGAGAACAAGCACATGTGCAAGTACAACTCCTGCATGCAGCTACACATAGAAAATGACCTCTTACAAAGTAGTATATCCTGCATGTTTACCGCTTAAGAAGATGTTTAGTGCTACTGTGGATATGAGAAGGCTCACACGTATACAATGCTCTCCATACTTATGTATTAAAGATAGTTTATGTGATCTGAATTCATAGATTTACTGTCACAACAGAGGAACCTTACCATTGACCCAGCCTATTGAGAAGTCAGCGCAATACAAGTCAAATAGAAAATTTAATCACAGTATTTGCAATTATTTGACTGTTTTATTCAAGTGTTTGGAGCTGCCTTCACAACTCTATTGATTTCTGAGTTCATAGGTCAAGAGACTATGATTTAGAAAAGAAAACATAGTTTAAGCTGCCAAAACGAACAAAGAAACTGCCCAACAACAGCAGGTGCATATAGATTGGGGGAAAAAACACACACCTCTTCCAAAGAGCCAAGCTGCAGTACTCCATGGGGAAGCAGAGGTACCAGCAAAATGGCCTGCACAATACATTGCAAGTTGAGGTTACTATGAGACACTTAAGCAGCTATATCTCAAATGCCCCAACCAAAGATGTTCACGGTTAAATAGTGTCCATATGGACCCACTCCCCCCAGGGCCCAAACCTTCTGTCTATCTCTTGCACACACGGAGACACATATTGCAGAATAGAAGAGCCAGTAAGTGGAGCACATTCACTTGTACAAGGGAATCAAGTTACCTTAATACCAAATGCAAACTGAAGTAGCCATTCTTCTGGACACTGAAGATGGAAAGAAACATATTTGTCAGGTATTCTGCTCACTATCTTCAGAGCACTAGCAGAGTTTATTATGTTCATCATCTATTTTTATGTGAACACAGAGTCCCTTTGTTATGCCTAATAGGTCAAGAAAGTTGCACTCTTCAGAAAACTTACCCCAGAAATTAGCTCAGGGTCACCTTCACCTGTCAAAATGTCATTGAAGGAAACCCAGCAATGGCTTCCCATTAACGCCACTTTGCCTAAAGTGCTGAAAATGTCAGAAGTCCACAATCAATTAACAATCCTTTTCCAACATCCCAATAGCCTTCATGTTAACTTCAAAACTAGGTGCACTAATTTTTTTTTTTTTTTTTGGGTGGGGATAGGTATAAAATAGCAAGTAATCCAACATTAGAAGGATCAAGGACATCATTTTACCCCTCTCCCAAGGTATACTGAAATTTTGACATGTCAGTCACTGCACGTCCAATTGAATATGCTTCAGAGTTGTAGTTGGATGCACCCGTTTCAAACTGTGCAGAAAACATACCACTACCAACATTGCAGCATATGTTGCCTGATCTACTTTCTGCAGGTCTTTGAATTTTTGGATAATCAAAATATCCATCTTGCCAAATTAAAACCCTGGCATTTTCAATGAAGTTTATGGTCATGGCCCATGAAGAGTCAATGAAAATTGCAGAACTTACATGGACAAATTAGCAATATTCACACATACACCTCAGAAAAATTATTTTACTAACTGGCGGGACGACAGCAATGCAAAATTGATAGATCTATGCTAAAAAGAGTTGCAATGCTTTCCTTCTATAAAACTGGGGTAAGGCCAATTAGGGGATGGCAACAATCATCCTATAGGAAGGCTTAAAACTGGATCTTAAAGTCCTCAGCAGTTCCAATGACTCCCTTTATTAAGTATAGGATACATGTAATGGTGAATTTAAAAGATAATGAACACATGATGCACATAGCATGAGGAATCCAAACCATCCCAGAAGGATGTATACCCAAATAAGCTCACATTACTGCATAATACAGTGTTGCATAGGTTTTTAAAAGACTGGAAAAAGAACATATAGCGGAACAGTAAATAAATGAGTTAAGCCAAAAGAGGGCATGAAACTAGTACATCCTCAACTCAAATAATAGCTAACAGGAAATGGTCAAAAGCAACTTACGTTGGGCTCCCATGCCTAAGCTTCCAAAAAACAGCATATAGCCACGGTGAATCATTGCAAAGACCTTTCAACAACTCCCTCAAACCAGTGGTTCCCATTCATTGACCACTTCAGCAAAAACACAAAAATCCCTATCACAGTGAACTAAATATTGCCTGGTAAAGTCACTAAAACCTTCTCTAACTTCCCCAGTAAGAACCTCGACCAGCTTGTTTCACTCGTAGACTCTTTTTTCGATTTCCCGGTGGCCCAGTTGCATTCAGCATCAAAAATCCCATAGCTAATTGCATCAACCCACTCCACCCTCTATCGAAAAACTGATGTAAATTGATTGTTATATTAAAGTCTTTACAGATACTTAAACGTGGCAAGCTAATCCTGTGACCTCCACTTTAGAGATGTTTTTCAATGAGCAATCCATGAAATGTACGGTGAAGTGCGAACAAAGAAAGGCCTCAAAGTTGAAAAAAACAAATATATGCGACGTTTGGAACTATTAAACTGCACAATTCAACAAAGATTGCCTATTTCTCGCCTAGAAATGAGTGTGATTGAAGCAAAAACAACAGAGTTGAAGCACGAACTTCTTCAGCTCACTCACTTTCACTGCAAGAGACACAGTAGAAAAACGACGAAAAAGTCATCAGGTATTCGCACATCATCCGTTTGGCTGCCGAGAAAATGATGGAAAAGAAAACAGAAATTCTAAGTTATGACCGTTGAAAAAGGAAAAAGATCGTTAAGCCTCATAGTTCAAATCACGCGTAGTGAAAAATAGCCGAAAGAGAGGGGGGGAGGAAAAATAAACAGGAACTTCTGTCCTTTGCCGTTTCGACTCATTTTCTTGGCAACCAAACAGAGGATAAGCGTCCGAAAGAAAAAAAAAAAAAAACAAAGAAAGAAAAGAAAGGAAAAACATAAAAAACGATCAAAGAGAAAATAGTTCGATTCTGGTTACCTGAAAGGCTAAACTGACAAAGAGAGTCGACGATTTTCAAATTCGTTGGATTCCATGGCTACTTGCTTTTTTTGTCTCGGCGTTTTCTGCTTTTCCACTCTTTCTGAACGCGCAGCTTCTGTGGCTTGACCCACCTTATATAGTGCCTTCGGCTCTGGTAGCCAGTCGAGTTGCTCTTCCGTTTGCACTCTTATAGTAATATTTTTAAAATTTGTTTCGCAAATATGCACTCAAAAATAACGATAATATAACCCACGATTGCGATGCTTTGGCTTTCAATTACGAAACAAGACAAGTAAATTTAGAAAAAAAATATATTTAATTTTTTTATTTTTGAATACGGCACCGTTCTGGCACCTGTCTTTAACGATGGGTAGGCAAATCAACAACAAATACGGGGACTTTGGAATGTTGTGATTGTCAAACTTTTTGGCGTTGGCTTACGCACATCGTATAAAGCCAATAAGGGTATTTTGTTCGTCGTCTTTCGAATGAACCGTTCATATTGCTAATTTCCATATTATACATCCACCGCCTGACCTCGTTGCATTGTACAATAATCAAAATTCCTATTTGCTTATCTAATCAGATTTTAATACAATTTTACCGATGCAATCAAACGGCTTCACGTCACCTTTTTTTTTTTCTTTTTTTTTTTTTTTTTGGACGCCTCTAGGAGATGCATGTGGTCGTGATACAGTCCGAAGCGATGAAAAGCTAGTCCTCGATTTTGTGGGGGAAACCAAAGTCTCTTAATTATTGTGTCAGCTATTTCTAAAAAGGGGATAATAAAAAAAAAAACCCCCCACCAAGTAGTAAGTTATTCCACTTAAAAATATATATATATATATATATATATATAAACAAATGAATTGCTTTGGTACACCTAATATCAAAAGAGATTGATTTGTGTTTTTAAAAAGTTAAAATTATTAGGTCGGGCAAAGCAAGGTAATTATGGTAGATATAATTGTTTTTATTATATAATTCAAGTTTAAGTGGGTGAAGAAACAAATAGATATACAATTAATTTTTAGCTTATCAATGAAAAAAAACTTCCAGCTTTTTTTCACTTTTTCCTCTCGAGTCTAAGAGCAATATTCAAACACAAATATTTCTTCTGTTTCAAACTTTCTGATAATATACAATAAGAACCACGAATCCAAAACAACTCCGGAGAGTCGAATAGTCGCATTACGTCGAAGGCAACAATAACTCGACCACTTGGCCAAATGGCTCTCGAGATATATAAAAGCCCCCCGTTGATCCGCATCCGGTTTGAATTGTAGACTAAAACTTGGATTAATTTATTTTATAATTCATTTTTACACCCACGACTCACGACCAAAAGAAAATTGATTACCTTGTATTAATTTATTTGATAATTCAGTATATATTTTTTTAGATTAATTTAATCTTAATTTTTTATTATGACTTGTTTTTTAGCAAATAAAAAGTTATATTTAAAATATATAATACTTTATACTTATTTATGTTAAAGTTGGATGTAAATAGATTTATTATAATTTAATGATACTTAAATCATAATTTTGTGAATATTATCTAAAAATACTCATAAATAATTTTTAATCTTATTTTATAAATACAATAATTAATATATTTATAAATTTTTGCATTAAAAAAATTGATGTCTAATCATAGAAGGCGACTTGTATGAGCCCAATGACAAGTATCAGTCCCGAAGATTCGTCGTCATCTTCTGGGCCCGCCCAGGAGAAATTGGCTCATCCTCAGGGATTGCACTAGAAAAGTGGAAGGGCTACGGAGTTGCCGGGTTCGGAAGACAAAAGTGCCCGCCGGTGGTGTGCGAAAGGGGGGGGGGATCATCTTGCTTTTATAGGGACGCGTTTTCTTTTTCTTTTTTTTTTTTAAGCCAAAAATTAAATACATTACAAGCATATATATATATTGGTTTGAATCTAAATTAAAAAATAATACTAATGGGTTTAAAATTTAACATCAATTTTACAATATAGATTTTTATTTAATAAAAATAAATAAAAAATAAATTTAAGTGGATTCAAAGACAAATATATCAAAATATTAACTAAATTATCACTCTAATTTCTTATTCTGTATTTTGAGGGGGAAAAAAAAAAGAGGGAAAATTCATTCTTTTTTTTTTTTTTTTGGCCCCACGAATTGGCATGAGTCATCTTTTCTTACCGTGGAGGGGCCAGGAACTTGTTGGCTGAAAGGAAATGCGAACCCCAAGTTGTTAGATCACAGTTCCTTCCAATTAGCGCTTATCTTCGGTTAAACATGCCACTCCAGCGTCTTGAACTAGTCGGTAGTAACAACTGGTGAGCAAGTAACCATCCGGAAACTCGTTCTTGCGGGTCAATTAGGTTACGTGAACCAGCATAATAATTTCCTGCCACCATATCAGGCAATCCTTTTTCTTTCTTGCTCCATTTCCGTTGTCCAGCTTTTGCAGCGATCAGACTACAGTCCTTTAATTGTCTTTATCATACAAAGGCCGCATTCTTGCTCTTTCTGGGACCACACGGTCGAAGAGAAAAAGAATATGAATTGGAGAGACTATGCGCGTATCACTTTCTGGATAAAGGAAAATACATTCCGTATTGCAAGAGGGTAATGACCAATAAGAACGCGTGAAGATTCCCAGCGAGGGCAAATTAAAATCCACTAGCGCTAGAGACATTTCGTCGGCGGCGCAACCTGTCCCAACGACAGGGCAGGAGGCGGTATAAAAAATACGAAGTCGCACTATGATTTTGGGTTTCCAATAACCATTTTGAATTCCTGCTCACCCTTCTTGTTTTCTTATTTTATTTTAACCAAAACAAAATTTGGGAATTGAAAGATGGAGAGCAAGTAAATTTTCGACAGAAGACATTGCGCTCATACTCAGTCCATCCACTCATTTCTACGGATGAAGACGCGAAATGAGATGTAAGATGAACCGCCAACGTTCTGTTGTCAATTGTGATGGGCTAGTGGCCAATGGCCAGGGCGTCTTTATTGTATTAGGATTGGCAGGTTTGGTTTGTATTAGAAGGGATTGTTTTTCTTCCAAATTACTATCAACCGCAACTGCTTATTTTCGCCGAAAGCTTTCATAATCGAAGATGCATGTATGTAATCGAAGGCCGTCGGAAGCTACCAATTGACACTGCAACTACAAAGGCCGCACCACTGGCACAATATTGGTCAAAGTATGATTCATTTCAATAGCCATTTGGTGAGATGTTACCAACACTCCAGCGGGCGCACATGTATTTCAAAATACATGTGCGCCCGCCGGATCCACGCAAGTATCATCCTCTAAAAGCTATGACTCAACAAACCAACCAACAATAATTTTTTTTTTTTTTTTAAGTAGAAGTTGAACTCAGCAAGGATATGTCAATGGTCCACTGGATTAAATCAAAAACCTTGCTCTAAAGCCACGGCTAAACAAACTGACAATAAAATTATATATATATATATATATATATATACACACACACCCAAAGTAGAAGGAGAGATGAACGGTCCATTTGTTTTCCTCTTTTAAACCAATCCCTTCCTTGCCTTCTTCTCACCATCATTGGAAACTATCGATCCAAGGCACAAAATCATTCTTCTTTCCTCTCCGAAACAAAAACAAATCCCAGATGGAGGGTCTTATTCCTTTCGTGTATAGGTCCATAATGCAGTACAAAAACGGAAACGAAGGCCCCGTGGGGTCATGGGTCAATTACTCCCCTTCGCATTCCTATATGCGTCTACGGGGCGATTCGGGTCGGTTTGAGACATCCGATGTAGGACTTTTCGGATCCAACCATTGCTTCTCAACATCTTCACCACCTCCCAACGAGAATTCCCCAACTATTATATCAACTGGAGCTCAATCTCCTCTCTGTCGTTTGACTTCTCGTCATGTGGGTCGCCGTGCCTGAAGGAACCTGAAGGCATGGGGCTTTAGGGACAATACGGCGGCGTATGTAGAGGATTTGGGTATAATGGCAATTTTATTAATTGCCGATGTTTCTCTGTTTTTGTGATAATAAGCGCGTGGGGATAGCCGAAGGGATCTCACGCTTGTTGTTGCCGTCTTGGTGTGAGACGTGAAGACACAAGATGGAGCATGTGGAAGACTAAACGGGTAACACATGCTTTGACTTGCTATTACTAAGGAAGATAATGGCAATTTCAATCCGTGTAAATTGCTGAATTGTAAGGTTTGAGAAATGTCTATGTTTCTACTTCTTGGCCAAAAGGGCTATATTGTCAAGTGTAATTTGATCACTTCGCTATTAGCAACTTCTGATTGGATTGGCAAAATTGCAATTCACATCACATTCAGCCGGCGGTCCCGCCTGATGATCGTGTATTTTATCCAAAGTGTGTGGCCGCTATCAGCCCATCACCATAATTATTGTGTCCGCCGTTAATTAAAGTCATTATTTACATTTAATGACTAATCTGTGTTTTCACATCTTGGATGGAGCAAGTGAAATATAAATAAATAAATAAATAAATGAACTCCAGTTTGACAAAAAATTGTGGGTTCTACAATTAATACCTCATTTTTCCAGTTAAATTGATTGAGTAGTCAAGTGACAATTTTGAGTTATTTAGTTTCAAAGTCATTTGGCACCCCAGCTTGCCTTGCTTACTTTGACTTTGACATCGTTCGAAGAAGCAGCCAAAATTTTAAAAACTGATACTAGGTCAATGAAAATGTTAAAATATACCAGTTTGCGGGTGGCGGCACCATGCTGGCTCTTGTCCACAAGCCATTAATATGTCCACTTAGGCTAATTAATTCGATAATTGGGAGGACTGGCTGAGATGATCAAACCTTGATCAATACTAAATTTGTGTGTTTAGGATTGTAATTGTATTTTAAAAACTTACATTTTGGCCTAATTATTTGATAAATTCTAAAATTTGTGGTTGATGGAATCCACCACATTTTAAAGTTGTGTTTGAGAATTGTAGTATTTTAGTGCATGGGGGAAATACACCATAATTTCATAATATTGTAGGATAAAAATACCCATTATTACATAAAGCAATTATAATTTTTAGCAATATACAAGGAACACTAATTGATTCTTCCCCCCCCCCTAAGTATTACCAAATAACTTTTTGCATTTGCTGTCAGCAAATTTTTGAGCCGTCAGTTTACTAATCCTAACGACAAAATTCAAATATAATGTATAATGTTAAACAAAATTTAAGGAACATGTAAAGTAGTTCAAAACAGAGGCCAGTTTCGGTGGAAACTCTTCCCACTCCCATTTGCCCGCTCTTTCAAACAACAGGCAGATAGGCCACACAGAAAGGAAATACACTAGACAAGAATAATGGAGACAAACCTTGTCAAGTTGTGAAGAAACGTTCAATGGCCTTAAAATTGCCACAATCTCGAGGATTTTGACATAATCTATGTATTATACAAGCGTTCTTTTGTCTCCTTCTAGATACGGGGGAAAAAAAAAAAAGAAAAACTTAACTAGGAAGCCAGATTTTATTAGGTCACTATCCTCCTACGGCTTTGCATAATTAAATGCTTGGTAATGCTAGTTCGTCTCGCACAACTTAGGTTTCGTGTCCATGCATTCGCAAAGAGACCGAGTATATTACCGATATTACTCCAGGAAGGGCCTCTAAATTCTGGCTGCTTTTGTTAGTTTGGCCACCAATGGTTGCTGACCTGCGACATTGTCCTCCCGTTATTAGTAAGAAGGGACTAAATACTTGTATCGAGTAGGTGTTCAGTACAAGTTCAAAAAGCTTAAAAATAGGGCTGCCTTAGCCCCCCCTCTTCTCGTCACCACTCAAAAGTTCTGTTCGGTAGAAGCTCAAAACCCTTAAAAATTGGGCTGGCATTACCCCCCCCCCACCTTCTTCTTGTCACCGCTCCAAAGTTGCTTAAACAATTGTCGGCTCGAGCCAACCACACATTTTCTAATAAGAAAGTCGAATATCCTCGAAAATGCTTGTATGTACTTTTCTGTCTGGTACGTGATGAAAAAGTTTTGTTTTCTACCTGCTCCGGTCGAGATACCCGGATAATATGTGTCCACGCGGGACATTTGACAGCTTTAATAAAGTGACGTGACAGGTTATTGACGTTGAAGCAGCCCCTCGAAAGCTGCCACGTGTTTGCTTTGCCGTGGGCTAATTAATTATAATTGGCAAGTTAGTCGCGGCCTACTTTGTTTCGTCGAGCGGACCGGAGAGGCCCAAACTGGATCGAAGCTAATCGGCGGACACAGTAAGTGGTTAGCCTCTCTCTGGCCTTTTTTCAGCTCGGAGTCTCTGGATTCGTTTCGTTGATGATTGTATGCATATTTCATTCAATTTTTGTTAAACCCTTTTTGGGTTCTAGAGGAAGCAACGCGTCTGTGAGCAATTCTGTGTCAGATACTTCATGAATCCAACGACAATTGTTCTTGGTGATGTGGAATAAGATACCTGTTGGTTTAGAACTGTTAATGATTTGGGTTCTCCCTTGTCTACTTGAAGGTGCCTGTATTCAGATTCCTTTTGATCGCTTTGAGCCTGTTCCTTTTTCATTACAAAATTTGAAGATTTTGTGTATGATTTCCTACGTGTCATATCTTTGGTTACTTGTTTAAAGTTGACTTTGTGTTGACAATTCCCGAAGGTTGGATCTGATACGAGTATGAAGGCGCTGATTCTTGTTGGAGGGTTTGGAACGCGCTTGAGGCCTTTGACCCTCAGTGTGCCGAAGCCACTGGTTGATTTTGCTAATAAACCCATGATACTGCATCAGGTATTGCCTCATAAAGCTTTGCCTTCTAAAACTTATGCTTAGTATTTGTCAAACTTCCCTACTGCTGATGGGCTTTTCAATCATATCTCCACGTCTAGAGCGGTTTTGATGCTATGACGACGTCTTCAGTTTGTGCACAAGATCATTTTTGTGCAAGACAGGGAGACATGATGTTACGAATTTTTTTTATTCATGGCCTGAATATGAACTTCTGTCGTCATCATTATTCTACACGAATCTCTAATGTGTTCTAAAAAGTTGTCTCATATGACGCAGATGTAATGACTTCTTGAATTTTCTTAAAACAGATTGAAGCTCTGAAAGCCATAGGAGTCACTGAAGTAGTTTTGGCAATCAATTACCAGCCGGAGGTGCTATTGGGCGATTATGCGTAATTGTTGCGGTTAAAGCTTAGCATGTCCTGTAGACTTATTTAGTCCCTTTAATGCAGGTTATGATGAATTTCTTGAAAGAGTATGAGAAAAAGCTTGAGATTAAGATCACCTGCTCACAAGAGACCGAGCCACTTGGCACCGCTGGTCCCTTAGCCTTGGCTAGAGACAAGCTCATAGATGATCATGGTGAGCCCTTTTTTGTTCTGAATAGTGATGTTATAAGCCAGTATCCTCTAAGAGAAATGATGGGATTTCACAAGGGCCATGGGGGAGAGGCCTCCATTATGGTAACTAAGGTAGGTTGATTTTGTGGTCTTGCTGATTCTACAATATGAAGCCTCTTATATGTACTCTCAAACAATTTATTTTTTTGTCCAAGGTAGAGGAGCCATCCAAGTACGGTGTGGTGGTAATGGAAGAAGCCAGTGGGAGAGTTGAGAAATTTGTAGAGAAACCAAAAACATTTGTTGGTAACAAGATTAATGCTGGAATCTACTTGTTAAATCCATCCGTGCTTGATAGGATTGAGTTGAGGCCTACCTCAATTGAGAAAGAGGTCTTCCCAAAGATTGCAGCAGAGAAACAGCTGTATGCCATGGTCCTCCCTGGGTTTTGGATGGACATTGGACAGCCAAAAGATTACATTACTGGTCTGAGACTATACCTAGATTCCTTGAGGAAAAAATCATCTCCAAAGTTGTCTTCCGGACTTCACATCATTGGAAACGTTCTGGTAGACGAGACTGCTGTAATTGGAGATGGATGCCTAATCGGGCCTGATGTAGCCGTTGGCCCAGGGTGTGTTGTAGAGTCGGGGGTTAGGCTTTCACATTGTTCTGTGATGCGAGGAGTTCGGATCAAGAAGCATGCTTGCATTTCTAGTAGTATCATCGGATGGCATTCCACGATTGGCAGGTGGGCTCGTGTGGAGAACATGACAATCTTAGGAGAAGATGTTCATGTTGGTGACGAAGTTTACACCAATGGAGGTGTTGTCCTGCCTCACAAGGAAATAAAGTCTAGCATCTTGAAGCCACGGATTGTCATGTGACATAATGCCACCGGGGCGTTTCAAGTTGATTGTAAATTTAAAAAAAAAAAATTAAAAAAAAAAAAAGAGGGCAAAGCTAGCAGACTTTGGTCAAACGGATGGCTCAGCGACGGGGCTGACCTGGCGCGGCGAAATCCACGCGGGTCTCTTGTGGTTTAAATTTTTTTATTTATTAAAAAATTAATGTACGAATCCTATTGATTTCACCTCTCTCTCTCTCTCTCTCTCTCTCTCCTCCAGCGGGATCCGTCTAAAGGGCCCATCCTCACAACGGGGTAAAAAAAAAAGACAAAAAAAAAATCTGACTTCCCGTCTTTTTTATTAAGCCATTCTCTGTTGTCCCCAACTAATTTGTATTTCCGATTGCTCGATTTCTACTTGTACACTATGTTGTGACAATGCCCAATGAAACATATTTAATGGTGCAGAGAACTGTTTGTGCGCAATTGCTCCGTGTTTATAGTTATTAACTCCGACCGTCTTCACCGAACATAATTCAAATGCGATGTTGTTGTTTGCATCAGAGTTACATAGTCCTAGCGATCGTCATCAAACTAGAACTTCAGCTTTGGTTTATCTGTGTTCGTCGGGCATACTGTATTGGTTTATGGAGTTCTAGTAGCCCATGCCAAGATGCTGATAATCTGAGCCAAACCGTTGATAAATCGTGGATACCCCTTGCACGCGATTCAGCCAATTATATTTGGTTGAGAAATGAGATTGCGTCTCACGCCAAACGGGCCAAGGGCGAGAATGTGGATTTTAATGTCTCGTCAGGGCACTAGCTTAAGTTATACGCGGGTATGCTGGTCAATTTACCATCCAGACGGCCATCATATCTCCATGATAGCATGTGCGGTAACAAACAGCATGTTGTTGTGGTTAGTTAAAGTTATTTATATTAAGTTTTTATTACCGAAAGTGGTAGAAAGGGTCAAAAATGCCCTTCTGTTACGAGGACATACAATATGACTGTTGACAACCAACGACATGGAGCATCGTGGTTATATGAAAAAATAAAAAATAAAAAAAAGGCAAATAGAATAAGCATTTCAAAAGGAACTTTTCTCAAGTTTCAATTCTGTTAAACATCAAAAAATCTTTTTTTCTATTCTCCTCAAGCTTTTCCGCTACAACATCAAAACGTTTGAGTAACCAACAGCCGCAACTTTGGCATCATGCAGAAATTTCCTTTGAAAGTTTCTACACCATAATAAAAAGAGAAAAGTAAAAATTTTCGGGCATAATCCAACTATTTACAATAGCCTCAATGATGCACGAAGAAGAATGGGCATGGGTGTCGTGGTATGGTAGAGCCCTCAAAATCGAATCCTAAACATTGTATCTTGACTTCTATAAAGGTGAAAGGGGGAGTTATGTGGCTCGAGATTAAAGTTTATAATGCGTTCGTCCACACTTGCAGGGACCTCCGAGCCTGAAAAACAATGAACAAAACCTTCGCTTATACCTTGAAAGCCCCGATCGTTGGGTCCATTTGATGACAAATGAAAATTAGTGAACCATAAAAATACAGAAGAAGAAAAAAAGGTAGTTAAAAATTGTTTATCTCAAAAAGAAGAACACGTTTGGAAAATCGAGAAATCCCTTTGCGTTTCTCTTTTTCCGCCGTGGATTGGCCCCCAAAAGAAGAAATTTCCGTATCAAATTTTTTGGGAAGCCAAAAGGGAAATTGCAAGAAAACTTCGTCAAAGTCTATTCGTCTAGAATGACAAACACAATCGAAGAGAAATCAAGGAAAATCGATAGATAAAGGAGGTTAAGGGGCAGCTCCAATTTTCTCGGAAAGCGAAAAGAAAATTTGGGCGAAGCAACGAGAGATGAGGTTAAGGCAGACCTGAAAGAGCAATAACGGGAACATCGACACCGACATCGACATATCGGCGGACTCGTCGGGAGCGACGTACAATAGAAGGGGCAACACCGATGGCTAGAAAAGAGCAATTGCGCTTCCTGACGTGATTTCTATATAAAAAGGAGTATAATTGTGCTTACTAAGCGGTAAAAGGTTGGGACCAACCCCCGCTCACAACCAAAGAACTTGTAGATACGCGAAACCCTAGGAAACGAACAGGGAAATTCGCAAAAATTTCTGCATTTAGAATTTAACGAGAAAACCAATACACGTGGGATGGAAAACACAATCACTTTTTGTATTCCAGAGCAGGATTGTTCAAACAGAGGCTAGTAGCCAGAACATGACGTGAGATGATACAGCAGCGAGAAGCCAGGTAAGAAAAGCCAGAATTACGGCAACCTCATACCGGCTACACGCAAGTTCTTCATGAGTTCCGCAAAAGCTTAAGTCTCTTGCATACAGAACTTGGATGCCTGCTGATGAGCATGCGGCTGCAAGTGATAACAAAGCTGTTACCTGCACATTTCAAATTATTTTGTTAATGATGGTAAAAAAAATGACAGATGCAGGCAGGCACACTTTCATGGGAGCAACCATCATGGATCTTGAATATAGAATAAAAGCAGGGGGCAAAATTACGAAATCCATGGACCTATCTTGAATGCGTTAGGTAAGTAATAACATTAGCACATATGTTTATAGCAAGATAAATTAAAGAAGACCAACAATTCAAGAAGACAAGTTCCATACCCAATCTCCTACGACAAATAGGCTCACTAAGACAGGGTTCTGAAGGTCTCTTTTTCTCCTCAAAGCATAAAAGTCAAGACATGCTAGTCCGAAGCTCCACAGCACCTGAAGCCCCATCGATGCAATCAAATAGCTGAAACAGAGGACATTTGCCAGAAACAAGAGAGGGACAAGCTTCAATTCTTAATGGCAAATAAAGGAAAACAAACATATCATAGCATAGCTTTGAAGACCACAGAACTAATACATATTCCTTTGAGAAAATACATAGGCATCTACTTTACTACAAGCACATGTTGCTGGATTCCATCATACAAAAAGAAATGAAGTGCACACTGCATGCTGCAATCAGGAGATAACTTTCCTGACACAGGGCAGTATCATAAGCACCAAGAATTTAGGAGTGCTATATGAAAATTGAAGACACGGCAACATGGAATACTGCATCAGAAACATGTTGATCATTAAGTATCATAACCAACTCTAATAAGCCCAATACTGCAAGGAATGAAGCCATATCCACTTGTACAACTAATTCCTTGAAACTGAATTCCCAATACATAAACTTAGATTTTCTTTTCTTTGTTTTTTTGGGAAAGGAAATAAGATGGCAAAAACTGACTGAAGTTCAAGTTCCCATGACAGGTGCAAGTTTCTCATTCAGCAGGGAACATATTTTATGCTTCATTGCTTCCATCTGAAATTAAGCTGATTAGAGGAATCAAGAATCTGCTCAAGAGCTTACGCAAAAACTAGTTTCGCATTCCAGAAACAGATGTTCTTTCAAAGGACGAGTTAACCAACCAAATTCCAATTTCATTTTCATTGACATTGTACAATTTTCACTGTTTTTCCTCAATACAGCTATATGTTATAGCAATTTGATGCCAGCATACCTGACTAATTTGACTTAGAGACGATAAGCCCACCCCAACAACACCCTTGCCACAATGAATGACCTGGAATTCCATATTTCTTTGTTTTTTTATTTAACTTTTCCTTCTCGCGAGGAATCATTTTTCCGCATTTTTACCCAGTGAGATAAGAAACCAACTGACTAAACAGTGCACCGTTAAAAGCCTATTGCATTCAACAATAGAACAAACCTCTTTAAAATATTAACCATCGTCTTAAAAATCAGTCTCCATACCGTATCATTGATATTACCATCATATTGCTCTAGAATAAGAAACTAGCATTCGAAGGCAAAGAGTTCAGCACTCACAAAACTAGGGCGAAAAACAAACGCATAATATCAACCAAAAAGGTAAAAAGTTGCCTTCCGATCCGCTGTAAACATGCCTACAATATGATCTCGTCTTCGTGAATCACGACGAGAACCGCCGAACCAAGAAGGCTCACTCGAGCTAAGGAAATTCTTAAAAGAAAAGGAAATGACAAAAAAGGGAAAATAGGGAAGAAGAAAGTACCAGAAAGCAGTGTAATTAGAGAAGTCATTGGCAGTGACCATAATCCCAATAGAAGCAGCAGCAAACGCACATTGCCCTATCCTCAGCACCAACCCACTCGCCGTCCCCGGACTCCCTACCAATTCCTTCATCTTTTCCCCTCTCTCTCTCTCTCTCTCTCTCTCTCTCTCTCTCTACAATCAATGAGGCCACTTGCTCGATCAGATGAACCCTACCACCCCAAATACGAGTGCCGAGAGAAAGGAAGCTCCGGCTCTCAAAGTTGCTCCGTCAAAGCGACAATCTATTTCGCTTCTATCGTCCCCTATCGCATTTGCTCAGTCTGACAATCAGCAGATTGAGGTATCTAGGGTTTTGATTTGAGAAGATTCCGGTGAGATCGATTGCTTAGCGGATCTTCATTTGCAAAACAATAATCGTGTGTTCATCATAACAACTTTTGATTTAAATATTTAAACATAATTTTTTTTTCGTTATAAAAAAAAAAAAAAAAGACCAAAAACGTTGCTTTGGGTTTGGTTGAGGCGTCTGTCTTTACGCCCGTGTTTGTTTGTTTTTTATTTTTATATTTGAGCACTGAGTCTGTCCTACGTGGGTCCATCTTCATTCTTCAGCTTTTGCTTTTTCATTAATCCAAAAACAAAACCATATAAAGGTGCAAACTGAATCCTTCTTTATTTATTGTCACTTTTCAACTTTTGATGGGCATGCTCTCTCTCTCTCTCTCTCTCTCTCTCTCTCTCTCTCTCTCTCTCTCGTTTTTCTTTTTCATAAAAATGAAACCTATTCAACGAAATATACTTTTTAACAGTATGGAATCTTGAGTTTATGCCAACGGCGGTGGAATATACGAGCTCGGGACTTTTTCGGCTGCTCGAAGACGACCCTGAAATACGAACCCGTTTCGCTCAATGGATTGCTTGCCAGTAGTAAAATGATGCCCGATCATAATTGTCCCGGTTGCGTAATTTAATGCTTTCTTAACCGGCCGAAGCCCAAAATATTTTCTGAACGTGACAAGATGAGAAAGTTATAATTGCATAGATTTTACGCTTTCCTAACGCCCCCGAGCCCTCCCTCTTTTTTTTTTTTTTTGTGTTTTGTCTTGTTTTTGAACGATATAGGATCAGTAAGATTCGATTGGGTTGCACCATCCTCCCTGTGCCGGGCATTACCCTCCGACCCAATCGCTATATTCTTCTTATTATTTATTTCTATACAGAACATATCCGTTTCCCATTAGGATGTCTAAATATGATGTATAATAAAGATTCGCCCATTTAGGATTTGGGAGAATAATGAGGTTTGAGAACATGAAACCATCGAGAAAAAATGATTTGTGTATTCCATCCATCTCAAAAAGACAATTTCTGGTTGTTGTAGATTGGGTATGCGGTGGAGAAGCTGTTTGATGATGGCATAGTGAAGCGTGAGGAGTTGTTTATCTCCTACCAAACTTGGGCAATTAATTGTTCTAATCCTGCTGACGGCTGGTAGCATTTTTTGGTTTGTCCGAAGTCCGGATTATAAACTGACTTTAACCCTTCAGTTAATAATAAAATCTTATGATTCTTAAGTTTTGTTTTGTTTGTCGAAAAATAATTTATTTTAAAAGTGCACCGCTAGATCCCCCGAGTACAGGGAGTACAAAAAACTGAGGTTCTTTAAGCGTCCCAATCTTAATATCATTGCCAACAAGTTCGGCTAAGTCCCCCGCACGACTAACTCGTTGTTGGGGTCTCCGAAAAGGTCAGGGTGTCCTTCTCTAACGATACTAGTTGATCTACCGTAAGGAATACACTAAAATAGTCTTGGACACAAGAAAATTCCCTTCTTTGGATCATTGAGCGACCGCATGCTTCTGTGTTACTTTACATCATAAAATGCAATCGGAGCCTCTTTCTCTTTTTTATTTGGAATGAGTCCGCGAAAGCACGCATCAAGAGTATGCTATAAATACAGATGTTTACTTTTGTCGCCATCGTGCCTTTTGGTAGCCATTTTAATTCTTCGTCTGTCTTTTCCCTGATGAAGACAGCTTCATTTACCAGCAACTTTTTCTCAATTTGAATATATAAAAAAAAACTCTTTCAATTTACAGCAATAATGTGGATGGCAATGCGTGATTCTGTTTTGCAATAACAACGCAAAACCGAATCATCTATGAGAATAAAAATTGGCGTTTATAAGGGATAGCTTTCTTTTCTCGGTTAAAAAACGTCAGCTCTCCTTGTTTTCACCTTTTTTTTTTCTTTTTTATGTTTTCGTTGTTTCAGTCTTTCCTTTCTTTTTCTTTTTTTTTTTTTTTTTTGTTCTGAGCATGTCTCGCCATTGCCGCTATAACATGAATGATATTTGATTTTTTTTTTTTGAGTGTATCAAAATAATCAATCATAAAAAAAAAGAAGCTAAATATTATTAATTTTAATTTTTTTAATTTTTTATATTGATGTGAATCAAAATAATTAATCGGCGTTTATAAGGCTTGTTTTCGTGCGTGCTTGGGAGGCCCAGTGATTATTTTGTGAGAAAATGGCAAAATCAATCCAATAATTTGAATTGAATACTGGAGCTGAAATCCCATCTTTTGGATTGGGAACGTCAGACGTTGTTGGTGACGCTATCGTTACTGCCGTGAAGCTTGGATACAGGCATTTCGATTGTGCCCCACTGTACGACAACCAGAAGGAGGCCATTTTTTACATAAATCTTACTTGAAAACTCGTCTTTACTCGGGGGTATGCTCCATTTGGATCGCCAGCTTCACCCTTTATTAACAAAATTCCGGTACCTGTTCTTAAGAATCCTATTCTGAATATGGTTGCGGAAAAGTTAGGGGCAAGTCTCCTGCACAAGTGGCTCTTTGTTGGGGACTACAAGTGGGTCACAGTGTCCTGCCCAATAGCACGAATGAGGTTAGGATGAAGGAGAATCTTGAAGTTTTTGACCGGTCTATACCCCAAGAATTGGTTGCCAAGCTGTCTGAAATTGAGCAGGCAAGCTTTCCTTTCATGTTCTATCTGCCCTGACAAAAAATGAGACGCAAGAAAGGCCTCCTGCAGGCCTCCTGCGAATATTAACGACAGAAACCCAGTCCAGATTTGAGAGGCCCAATTCTAAGACCATGCAGAGGAGCCGTCGGCGAGACCATTTGATTTACGTTGCACCTAAACCAATGAACATAAATAAAGTATATAGATTTTGTGCAGCGAAACGCACAAAAGAAAGTGCAGTGGTTAGGATTTTGAATTGGGAGGGAACAGAGTTGTTTGGCTTTGGCTGTTTGGTAGTGAAAAATGTCATTGTTCAATAAAAAGCACCGATATCGGCTAATCGGTAGTTGCTTAATGCAAAGCGCTTCTATTTTGGCCTCTACGCAAGGCTAAAAATATCAATTAAAAAGCACTGGTTGAGCATTTTGGGTGATAATTTACCAGGTTTGCGTTCTCTTGAAACTCATTGAAGAGTGCTGTGATGATTCAAATAAATACAAATAATACCCATTGCGCATTTCCGATATCTCTTAACGCAGAGACGCTAGCATTTGGCGTTTGTAACACTGGCATTGCTGGGAACGGCTCCAGCTTCAAAATAATGATCCGAAACAATGAGATCCATTAAAACGGCATCGTTTCCTTAGTGGGAAAAAAAAAAACAAAACAAAAGGATTCAATTTAACTTTTTCGCTGCCACGGGGGTCCCGCGATCAATAATGAGCACTGTCGGCCAAGTATCAGCTAATGGCCTCAACTGACGATGGTCCACCTAATAATTGATAACAAGTGGCCAATCTCTAGCCCTTCGATCAATCTGTCCAACAATCTTCGGTCCGTAAGAATGTGCCGTATCGTGTAAGTGGGTCAGTTGCCGGGAAAGCGAATCGACTATTGAGGACGCAACCCGTGAAAATTTCATAAACCTCACGTGCCATCTAGTTTCCTCAAACAGAAAAAACCTGACGGCATAAAACTCGAAGGCACAAAGGCGATAAGCAAGCATCTCTAAAAAAGAACCAATCAAATTGTTTTATTTTCATTAACGTGTCTATTACTAATCTTAAAGTTATCATATAGGCGTTGCACGTTATCATATACATTGCGTAATTTCTAAATTATTGTCTAATTTTATCAAAATATTACATGTTGGTAAACCTTTAAAAAAAAAAAATTGCATATATATATATTCTGGAAGATGTCATATATGATTGCCAAAAAAATCATGCATAATTAAAAAGGGTCATATACTCTCGTATCAAAGTCTCATTTATAGTATCATCATTTTTCACGTGTTGTATAAAAGTGTCGTGTATGTTCCGTGGCCTTGTCCAACCAGCTCGCGAGTCACGACGTAGGTGCACTCAAGTAAATATCGCCAAAAATTTATCTTTCCAACAAGGTGTCGGCAATCATTGAGTTGATATAGAGTTGTATCAATATAAATATTGTATGTTGTTAGTAAGAGTATAAATTACAATGATAAAATTAAATGCGGTCAAATGGTCATTAATAGTGTAATTCGTATTATATTTGTAATAATATAAATTATTAATCCTCTTTTAAAAGTTTGGCATATCCGATTATATATCCTCATCAATAATATTAGAGACATAATTTGTTAACAGTAAGTGCATTCAAGGGTAAAATTTATCGGTCACAATGAATAAATGATACGCCACTTTTATATATTAAATTATATAAAACTTAGGGGGGGGGAAAGACGATAAATAAGGGAGGTGGGCCGTTTTTAGGTTTTGTATGGGGGGTTGGCAACCTCCCATACAGTTTGATTTGTTACTAGTTACAATATATATATATATATATATATATATTTATTTATTTATTTATTTAATAGGTAGTTGACATGAGGTAATTACCAAGTCCACAAATATTTTAAATATTTTTTAAACGTATATTATAGTATATTTGTTGTTGTCATAAAATATGAAGTATTTACAAATCAAAAGGTTTTTCATTTTAGTTACATTACTAATATTATTTGAAAGTATGCTAACTACATGACAGATACTTCCTAAGATTACATATTGTACAAAAAACAAAACACTCATATTATATTAAACAACCAAGAGGATGAAAATAAAAATCCACATTTGAAAGCTGAAGCGTGAGGTTTTCTTCTTGGGAGGGAATTGCTTTTTAATTTTAAGCCAGGATTTTCAATCTGTTTATGGAATTCCATTTATAACATTTCCTTTAAAATTATAGTTCTGGCCATACTAGTAAATTGACCAAAATATTCCTCACATGATTGGATTAATCGCAAGCTGCCACCTCAGCGTGGCGTGGCTCTTGTTGCTATCTAAGCATCAGCCACGGAGTACTACGTGCTGTCTTCCGCAAATTAAGATCACGTTGTACTACTCGGAGCAAGAATAAACACTTGTCTGCGCTCGTGTTTTTACGTGTTGAGGCAAAGCCCGGGGGAGGGGGGTTTGCAAGAAAAGGCAATGGCGGCAGCCCGATACTTTAACTTGAACACTGGAGCCAAAATCCCCTCTGTTGGGTTGGGCACGGCGGAAATTGTCTCCGATGCCGTCGGAGACGCAGTCACTACCGCCGTCAAGGTTGGATACAGGCACCTTGATTGTGCTCAAAGGTACAACAACCAGAAAGAGGTGATTATCTTTCCACGCGCGACCAAAGTTTCTTAGAGTTAAAACCTGGAGTACTGCTACTTTACTGCATCTCCGCGATTGCTTCTTGTTCATGCAGATTGGTTTTGCGCTCAAGAAGCTCTTTGAAGAGGGTGTGGTGAAGCGTGAAGACCTGTGGATCACCTCTAAGCTCTGGTCAGCGATACATTCATTTGTTAAGTCCACTCGAATATAACTAATTGTGGAGTACTGAAATTTTTATCTAGTCCCCTGTTCAACTCCTCCGAGATATTTTCTACAGGAACACTGATCATGCGCCAGAGGACGTCCCAGAGGCACTGGACAGGACATTGCGCGACTTGCAGCTTGAATATTTGGATTTGTATTTAGTATGTATACCACTTAAAGGGCTTAATTTATGGCTTCATTCCTGTACCTTAACAAATTATTTTCTTGCTTGTGATTTTGATTTGCGATAAACCCGGGAGGAATTAATTATATTCCTTAATATATAATTCTGGAACATGACTCCTAGGAGTTATGCGGGTTATCTCTCTTTCATTCATTATCTTTTTTTTTTTTTTTTCCCTCTCCTTTTCTTTTGTGGGAAGATCCATTGGCCGCTCAGCCAGAGAAAAGGGTCAACTGGGGACAAGCCTGAAGATCTAACCCAACCTGACATACCGAGTACATGGAGAGAGATGGAGGCACTATATGATACTGGCAAAGCTCGAGCTATTGGAGTTAGCAACTTCTCTCCAAAAAAGCTCGAGGATCTGTTAGCAGTTGCACGTGTGCCTCCTGCCGTTAACCAAGTGGAATGCCACCCTGCTTTGCAGCAACCAAAGCTTCATGCTTTTTGTCGATCCAAGGGAATTCATCTCTCTGTGAGGGTTCAAACTGGGAGTAGATTTTTCGTTTTTGTTTGTAGATTTCAATCTCTGATTTGCATAAATGATGCTTGGGGGAACTTTTCTTTTCTCAGGGTTTTTCGCCGTTGGGCTCGCCGGCCTTACAGAGGGTTCAGGTTCTTAAGAACCCGATTCTAAATATGGTTGCAGCAAATATAAGCAAGACGCCAGCACAAGTGGCGCTGCGATGGGGACCGGAAATGGGTCATAGTGTTCTGCCCAGGAGCACGAATAAGGCCAGACTGAAGGAGAACTTTGATGTTTTTGACTGGTCTATACCTGAAGACCTGTTTGCTAGGTTCTCTGAAATCGAGCAGGCAAGCTGCCTTTTCCTCTTTGGATCCGTGATGTTGTACGGTTGTTGCTTTTAGTCTCTAATAAATTGATTTTTTTTTTCCTGCTTTTTAACAATATCTCTTTAAGAAGCCAAGAATTTTAGCACCTATTATGACTGGCTGTGGTAGCCAGCACATCCAATCTAGTCGTATAAAGCCTTGTAATCTGCCGGCATGTTACTCTGTCGTTCACGTTAATGCTCTGAAATTGGGTCTAACATGCTTGAGGTGCTTTTAAACATGGAACACCTGTGCCTCGACGCGGTCGCCTTCAGATGAGTTACATTTCTCTCGAGAAAGCACAAAACTAAATTGATTATTATGGATAGAATAAATGGTTGCCATTACGGTTTTCAGTCAGTGTGTGGGGTTATATTTCTTTTGATACCACAACGAACATCGTGGTTTTTCCAATGTTGCAGGTGAGGGTAATTCGAGGTGCCGAGTTCGTACACGAGAAGTATGGTTTCTACAAGACCATTAAAGAACTCTGGGACGATGAACCGTGACCTGTCACCCGAGGCGTTCGATTTTGGCCATTGTGTAGCAAACGCAAGTTGCAATAATCCACCTAGACTTTTGTACCGTGAGCGAATGTGGCAGTGGCAGGTGCAATATTTCGTTGAGGAGATGTATGGCAATGAAATAATTCTTTGGTGAGCAAAACATCTAGTTATTGGTATCATAACATTTGCTCGATATTACGCGTCTCTGTCTGTTAATATTAATCTTTCGAGTCTCTTATCATAAAAATACGAGTATTCGGTGATATAAAAATAATAAATAATAATAATAATAATAAGAGATAATTGAAATACTGTTGATATTGCCATTGTAAGGATGGTCCAAATCCATCGCCATCGAACTCAATTAATAACAAACCCAATTTAAAAATGTCCATACAATATGTGTTATATAATATAAGCCGAGGGGCGGCCGTTGCGAACATATTCCCATTTCGGACACAAACAAAACAAGAAAGAATAAAAACCAATCATCAGCGGTTGGGCAATCGAAACGGTGCCCGGCCAACCTCCTCCTTTGTGCGCCGTTGAAATTCTCATCACCGTTGGATCAAGTCACGAGATGCTTACGACCCTTCTCCTCGAGTCTCCCGCCCATAAATATTCGTTTCTCTATCGGCTCCTGCTTACTCTTGCTCGCGAGCTGTTGATCGCTGCCCCCTCTGGTTTGTTACAGCCCCTCCCTAGAAAGCCTTTATATATATATATATATAATTTATTTATTTATTTTTTGTGGATTTCCCTTTTCTTTTTTATTTTTTTTGTGCATTTCATTTTTTGGGGTGGCATCTCGAAAGCGATCGTAAACGTTTGTTTGTTTGTTTGTTTTTTTTTTTTTCTTAAATTCGTTTATTTGAAGCTTGGTCTCGAAAGACAGAGTGAAAATGGCGAATGAGATTCGATTCTTCGAATTGAACACCGGAGCTAAGATGCCCTCGGTTGGGCTGGGGACTTGGCAAGCCGAGGCCGGTGTTGTCGGCGCTGCCGTAGCCGCCGCCATTAAGGTTTTTCACTTGTGGAGACTTTTGGCTTCTCGTTTTTGTTCGTCCGCCATTGTCATCTTCAAACTAAACTCCGAAGCGATCCTTCTTGCATGCAGATTGGATATCGACATATTGATTGTGCAAAAGCCTATGGCAACGAGAAGGAGGTGATTTCTAACCACTAAGCTCCTCGATTCTTGTCGTCTCACCAAGCAGGCTTAATGCATTTCTTGTCCGTTACAGTTTTTTCGAGACATTTGTTCGTCTCTTTGTTTTGTAACAACGGATTTGATGGCTACTCATAGTTTAGCCGTTACTTTTTGTGTAGATTGGTGAGGTTTTAAAGAAGCTGTTCGAGGATGGTGTGGTGAAGCGAGAGGATTTGTTCATTACCTCCAAGCTTTGGTTTGTTCACTTTCATAATCAATTGGCATGGTTGTAGAGATTAATATTCCTCTTTTTGTTATTGCTTGATGTTGTTGTAAGCATCTGTTACGCCATGCTCAAATGGATGTGAGGAATTGTGCGTAGGTCTAAGGATCAGGCAGCAGAAGATGTGCCAGATGCACTGGAAGGAACCTTGCGGGACTTACAGCTGGATTATATTGATCTATATCTAGTATGTGTTATATTATCTATGTTTGATTTTCATTTACTTGAAAGAAAATTGAGTCTGGACTGGAACCAAAAAAAAGGAAAGAAGCGGTTGGAATTTTCGTTTTTAGTGTTCTAGTACTTTTGTGGGTATATTTGTGTAATTGTTTTATTTGTAATCTGGAAAATTAATTTTTTGAATGTCAGATCGATCACTTATGATGTTATATGTAATTTAAGCTGAATGAGGCTGCTGAAATTCTGTAGATCCACTGGCCAGTTCGGACGAAGAAAGACTCAGTTGGCCTTAAGCCTGAGAACCTTATCCAAGCAGATATTCCTAGCACATGGAAAGCAATGGAAGCACTGTATGATTCTGGAAAGGCTCGTGCCATTGGTGTGAGCAATTTCTCTTCTAAGAAACTGGGGGATCTGCTAGATGTGGGTCGAGTTCCTCCTGCAGTGAACCAGGTGGAATGCCATCCTTCTTGGCAGCAGGCCAAGCTGCGTGCATTATGTCAATCAAAAGTGGTTCACCTTTCTGTGAGTAGACAAATCCTCCATTTTTTGTGAGCTTTCTCATTTGACAAAACCACATTATACAAATTACATCATATGTTCTAAATGAGGAGTGAGGAGTCAGGCAGACATCTTTTTTAAAACTCATTATTGATTTTGACGCCATATCTTTCAGGGATATTCACCTTTAGGTTCTCCTGGCACCACCTGGATGAAGGGAGATGTCCTTAAGAACCCTATCATAAATATGATTGCTGAGAAATTGAGCAAAACACCTGCACAAGTTGCTCTCCGCTGGGGCCTGCAAATGGGTCACAGTGTTCTTCCTAAGAGTACTCATGAAACAAGGATCAAGGAAAACTTTGATGTCTTTGAATGGTCTATTCCTGAGGACTTGTTCGCCAAATTTTCAGAAATTGAGCAGGCGAGTTACTTTTTATCTCCTTTGCATTACTATGCTAACAGTAACATGTTTTCACTACTCTAGAATTGAAAATGAGAAGATTGCTATTGATGGTCCTAAATTTGTGCGCACAACTCGACTCATTTGCTTAACGTATTGGGGGGAACTGTGGGTCACTGCAATTAAGTCATGGCTGTCTTGGGGTCTTGGATCGCAGAGGTGAGGTCTTAGAGTTATGACTCATAGGAAACTGTTGTTGATAGATGCTTTGGTTTTTCACTTTGCAGGCAAGGCTGCTAAGAGGGACTTCATTTGTCCATGATACTTATGGCACCTACAGGACCATTGAAGAACTGTGGGATGGTGAGCTCTGAGCATTCAGATGAGTGTGCTCAATTTTCAGACAGCATGTTAAAAGAAGACAGGAGAGGAATGTTAGTTTTGGTTGTCATCTACCTGCAAAAATGGATGCTCTACTAGTATGAATCTACGTTAGTCTTTTGTGCTTGAAAATTGTGGTAAACCATTTCTCACTCGGATATTATCTGAATCAAGTAATGACTCGGTATGAGTTACAGCTCATACAAGCCAATTCGGCCAACTTGTTTTCAAGTTTTTCGTATTAAGCATATGCATCTCGGCTGAGAAAGTTTTGATTGGATTGGCCAGAACGAATGTTTAGGACTTGCCGTGCGGTCCAAGGAATTGCACTGCTAAGAAAATTCATGGCATCACATTGACTAAAGAGTCAACATTTCATTTGTTGTGTGTGCAAAATTTGAGGCCTGGAGCAAGCTTGAGGCAAGCATTACCAATATTAGACACAGAAAGACATTATCGAAGATATTTCTAATTATAGCGGATCTGCGAGTGCTTTCGATTTCTGTGTATGGTAAATATTACAGCTGAAATTTGTAAATTCATGTGCAGACAGCGAAGATAGCAGAGACGAATTAAAAGTGATGCGCTAAAACACCGCAAAATGTGTACCTGTAAACTCCAATCAATAGTCAGCAGGCCTCCCTCTTGGTCCGTAGGTTGTGATTGCCCACGTTTCACACTCATTTTATCTCTACGAAAAATTTTAATCTCCTGATCATCCGAGTCATGCGCCGACGAAAAACTTTGCATGAGTGAGACTGCTGGTGTAAAAGAACAAATTTTCAATACGAATTATCTACCACAGGCAAAACCTACAGTAGTATGGGTGAAAAGAAAAACAAAAGAGTTGCACGAAATTAGCTATTATCGTGGGAAATTCGGCTCACTTTTGATAACCCGAAAATTAAAGTTTCAACTAGCTGAGAATTCACGAAAGAAACGCCTAAAGCAAAAGGAAAATTCAACAAAGAAAGTCAGTCTTCTCTATCCGTGTGGTAACAAAATGCTACCATTGCAGGCTTGCAGCCCAAAAGCTACAATAAAAACCCGGGGAAATTAGTTCGTAGAAGGCCCAAAACTCAAGCCCGGCAGATTAAAAATTCCAGAAACAGCACCGTTGCATTGGCGCAAAGCAGGGGCACAAAACCCTAAACCCAACAGAACCCTCCATCTAATCCGTGTATAAAAGTGAGCCGAAAACCCTAAAAAAACCCCTAAAAAGAAAGACAAAACTCAAAACCCAAAGTCACTTCCCTCTTGAGCACCCCCTGCAGATGGCTTTCAATTCGTTGTTTCGCAGAGTTTCTTCGACCCTGCTCCCTCTTGCAATCCGAGCCGCCGGATCCCCGAGAACCGGTCAGAGGGCTGTCTCCGCCGTCCTCTGCGTCGAAAAGCGCTGTCTTGGCCACGACCTCGGTAGCCAAGGATATCTTCTTTCTTCGCGATTCTCGACCGCCGCTGCTGAGAAACCGAGCGCCGATTATGGTCTGGTTCGAGTCCTGGAAAGCGAGATCGAATGCGCTGTGGAGCCCAACGATGTCAGTCCCTTTTTATAGTATTGGGGGTTGTTTTTGGCTATTTCGTTTTGGGTACTTTCTCATGGTTTGGTTTGTGGTTAATTTAGTTTTCGTTCTTTTTCTGGTTGGCTGGGAGTTATAGTTTCATTTCGTTATTATTATTGGTATGATTATTATTATTATTATTATTATGCAGTACGGTGCTCTGCGTTGATTTGTTTTAGCTAAGAAATGGCGTTGTTTTATGATTTAGTTTGTTAACTTAGACAATTGATTGTTAGAAAAAGTGGGCCAAGAAAAAGAAAAAAAAGAAAAGAAAAAACTAGTTCAAGCAGGTTTTCAAATTCTGTCACGGTTTTTACTCTATACTGAGGCTAGATTTAATTTTGTTATAATATCTGCCTATCGGCCTCCGATTGTGCACTCTTCAAGGAAAAGGAAATCTTTCTATTTATTAGTGGGATTTATTTATTTATTTGTGTGTACTTTGCGTCTTTGTACTGTGTACGCGAGGGAGATTTCATTTATCGCTTGGAATGGCGTTTTAAGGAATTGGTTTTGAAGCTTTTGAGGCGGCATTTGTGCATGGTGTTAACAATTTTTAATTTGTTTGGCTTATTTTTTGATTAACTTAATCAGGTAGAAGATGTCCCAGATGGATTTCCTTTTGAGATTCAAGATAATCCTGGAGAGAGAACTGTATTGCTGAAAAGAAAGTACCTTGATGAGATTATTACGGTTGAAGTTGACATGCCTAATGCTGGAACTGAGGAAGATAATCATGATGGGGCCGAGGATGAAGATAATGAGTCCAGTGTCCCACCTAGCCTTCCTATGGTTGTGAGTATTTCCAAAGGAAATGGTCAGTGCTTAGAGTTTGGTGTCACGGCTTTCGCCGATGAGATCACAATTGATAGCCTGTCAATTAAGAGCCCAGAAAGTTCTGAAGATCATCTTTCGTATGAAGGGCCTGATTTTAAGTGAGTTTCATCAGCATGTAATGTAATGTTATGGACCTTAAGTTACCTCCACGGGGCTTTATGGTTTATACTGATCTACTCTATGGTTTTTCTCTGCCAGTGATTTGGATGAGAACTTGCAGAAGCATTTTCATAAGTACCTTGAGATCAGAGGGATCAAAGCTAATGCAGCAAACTTTTTGTTGGAGTACATGAACAACAAGGACAACCGAGAATACTTGCAATGGCTAAAGAACCTCAAGAATTTTGTGGAGAAGTGACTCCTTGGTCTGGCCACAGCCAGTTTTTATCAGTGACAGTAATGTCCAATCTACCTCTTTTGGTAATTTGTTTGGAAAGCGAAAAATTCCTTTCAATATTGTTTGCTGTAGGGACACTGGACATGAAAATGAGAGAAAGGGATGTATATTTTAATTCTTGGAGCAATATTTTAACCTTGTCTTAGACTCATTTGTAACTTTATTTCACAGAGTTGTGTGGGTAAAAGTTATCTTGCGACAAATTATGAGAGCAAAACGGTAATCATGTCCATGGTTATCGCTGTATCTTGACATCTCTGATCTTGGAGGTGTGTCTAAACCTACATGCTTACTTTACTTACACTTCGTCCTAAATATAACACAAAAAACTGTGCAATTTTTATATTGTCGAGTTGATTCGGTGTGGAAGAGTTATTTGAGGTTTTAAGTTCAAACTCTATTAACTGTGCAATTTTAATACACCCACTTTCCCCGAACGAAAGCCGAGTTGTTTTTTAAAACTACTCCCTTTTCTTCATTTATTTCTTTCGCGAGATTTGACTTGGAAGCACGTAAATTGGAATTCCGAATCCTTAACTAGTAACACCACGCTACCAAAGCTATCAACCTAAAGCCTGACTGGTATAATTATTTTTGGTTAGACAATTGACGGACTTATAAGGAAACAAGGAAGGAGTCCTACAAGGTCTCTTCTGCTCAATCCCAAGAAAAGTTGCCATCAACTCTCGAAAACCACCGATGATGTATTCTCGGTGAGAATGTTTTTCGGGTTCCGCTATAGAGAGTAGTGGGAGAGAGATCCGTTTTCCTTGCTGTGAAAATATGGAAATGACAGGATGTTAGTAAATTTGGGTAAGCATTGCCCACTAGTTGGCGTAGTCTCAGCCTCAAAGTCAGATCTCGTACTATTGATTTATATATATCCGTTTTCCTTGCTGTGAAAATATGGAAATGACAGGATGTTGTAAATTTGGGTAAGGATTGGCCACCAGTTGGCGTAGTCTCGGCCTCAAAGTCTGATCTCGTATTATTGATATATATATATATATCCGTTTTCTTGCTGTCAGAATATGGAAATGACAGGATGTTAGTAAATTTGGGTAAGGATTGCCCACTAGTTGGCGTAGTCTTAGCCTCAAAGTCTGATCTCTTATTAGATATATATATTGGAACTTGAATTCAACCACAACGCAAAGGCATCTCTGCTTATCAGTGGTTGTCCCTGATTCCCGTAGAAAAACATGGATGAACATGGACCATTGTACTTTGAACTCAATAATGGCGCCAAGTTGCCATCTGTTGGCCTTGGGACGTGGAAAGCGCCACCGGGTGTCGTCGGTGAGGCGTTCAAAACTGCTGTTAAGGTTCTTTCTTACAATCTATATCATCTCTTCTTGTGATTAAAGTGTGTTTCGTTAGGAATTCGTGTCTTGGAATAAAAAATGTCTATCAAAATCACGTAGCTAATACTATGAATTGGTTAATTGGATTCCAACATTGCAGGCAGGTTATAGGCATATTGATTGTGCAAAAGTCTACAACAATGAAAAAGAGGTAATCATTTCTTCCACAATCTGGTTCGTAATCAATGAAGTCACCAGTTTTCTTTGTTTTTCCTTTTATTTCGTGAATATTCAAGAAAAAGTTTGTGCAATGCAGGTAGGGGAAGCGCTGAAGGAACTATTTTCTGTCGGGGTGGTGAAACGCAGCGAGATGTTCATCACATCTAAATTATGGTATTTGTTTAGCATTTCATGTTTGTTTTGGCTTTGCTCTATGGATGGAAATCCTGGACGTCGTGAACTTTAACTCAGGAAACGCGTTTTTGGGGTAAAACAATCTTCAGCTTTTAAACTGTACCATTGCAGGTGCAGCGACCATACCCCTGAAGACGTTTCGAAGGCCCTGAGTAAAAGTCTAGAAGATCTGCAACTTGACTATATCGATCTATATCTTGTATGCTTTTGCACTTAATTAGTTTACTGCGTTGATCAACAACCGCGAATAAAGACTAGGTTTCTTGAGCCAAAATGTAATCATGTTTACTTCGGACTGAAAATCACCATGGCATTGTCTTACAGATACATTGGCCTTTTAGGACAAAACCAGGGTCCAGTGGCTGGGACCCTGAAAATATGGCTCCTTTATGCCTTCCAGAAACCTGGACAGCAATGGAAGGTTTGTATGCGTCAGGTCAAGCTCGTGCAATTGGTGTCAGCAATTTCTCTACAAAGAAGCTGCAAGACCTCCTCAAGTTTGCAAAAGTGCCACCTGCAGTTAATCAGGTGGAGTGCCATCCTGTCTGGCAGCAACCTGAACTTCACAATTTCTGCAATTCAACAGGAGTGCATCTCTCGGTAATACAGCAATATTTGGAACGACAGGAAACCCATGATAGAATACTTGAGTTTTCCAATAACGTGAATGAAAAATTCCCCTTGGCATGCAGGCATATTCTCCTCTTGGGTCTCCAGGGTCTTGGGTGAAAAGAGAAATACTCAAGGAACCAATTCTGATAGAAATTGCTGAAAAGCTTAACAAATCACCGGCACAAGTAGCTCTTCGCTGGGGGATTCAGAGCGGTCAGAGTGTTCTTCCAAAGAGCGTAAACGAATCTAGGATCAAGGAAAACATGAGCTTATTTGATTGGTGTATCCCTCCAGAGCTCTTCTCAAAATTCTCAGAAATTCACCAGGTACGTTTTCCTTGGTACTTAAGCTAATGGAATTGTCTGCTCATACTAAACATCTTGTGGGGTGGGCTGTTTGATTCAGCAAAGGCTCCTCCGAGGAGAATTTGCAGTTCACCAAACTCACAGTCCTTACAAAAGTCTTGAAGAATTGTGGGATGGAGAAATATGAAAAGATGGATTCTCTTGTGAGTTAGAGATTCCACAAGCATTTGACAGAGAAGGCTTGGGCTATCAGAGAGTCTTCAATTTTGGGAGAGACTTGCCGGACTAGATGATTATTGTATCGAAGCATGAGTATATAATAGCATCCAGGCTACTTTGACCTGAGGAGCTGAGGTGTTGTACTCCAAATTCCACTAGACCAGCATGATTTATTCCATACTAAGTGAAATTCTGGATCCATTGTTCTGTCTGTATTGCTTTAACTATGCTAAGTGTATACAAATCTATGCTTAAAAGGAAACGTATCAGGTGATGGAGAAATGTTGGTAACGATCTCTGCTTGTAGCATGAAAAAAACGGCGTTGTGTTGTTGCTCGTGTCTTTGATTTCTTTCTTTCCTCCGGAGGAAGGTTCAGAGAGAAAGTCTTTATCAGCGATGAGGGCAGATTAATACACACTTTGTAAACCAGTAATCGAATATCATGATTTTTTTTGGTCGAAATATCATTATATATATATTTATTTATTTATTTATTTATCCGGATATCATAATTTTTTTAATCGAATTAATTAAAAGGGTCCAATTAATGGGTCTTTTTTTCAGATATGAAGCCCACAGACTAACACTAGAGATTCCAAATGGACCAAGTCCAATCAAGATGCCACAAAACAACAAAAATCTCCTGAAGCCCTATGTTGGCTCTAGCTCACACTTTGCCAGGGCCCGACGTGTTTACTCCCTGTCGAGAATATCCTTAGATATATATATATATATATATATAGAACAAACATCCTTAGATGTATCTAAATGGTCGTCGTAACCATAAATTCATGTTAACAACAACGTGTTTCCATGTTTTCTCAAAATTGGATATAAGAATAACTTTCTAGAATTCAAGGGTAAAGATGATACAATGATGATTCATTAATTCCTTGTTTCTTTTGACTTTGCACAAAAACACCCGCGAACTTATACTCTATTTCACCGATACCCCCGAACTCTTTCGTTCTCCCTACAAATACACTGGCGAACTTCTACGTTATTTCAAGAACACCCTCTTCCGTTAGCGAGAAAACCTGCCGAGATAATCGATTTGCTTCTTCTATATACCATGCTGTGGAAAGAATGAAAACTTATTGGAAACAGGCATTGTGGATGATCGGTTATACTGTGAATTACAATTATTGGCATTGATTCTATTTTATTATTTTTAAAAAAAAATTCTGTTATATACAAGCAGCCCTGAGCAACTCCTGATCAAATTATGGAAGAAATGGGGATTTTTTTTTTTTTTTTAAGAAAAAGCAAGCATACTTTGTGTGGAAGGAAATTAAACAAGGGTCGTCAAACACCGGCATAACCATCATCGCAAGTGCAGCTACCGTTGCCACTGCCTGTCTCTCCGTGTAGGCGAGGTTTAGTGCTCAGATAACAACACATGAGACCTACCAATAGCATGAATACCCAGGCTGAGGCTACAGCTTCTGTCCAATTCAAAGGATGCTGCATATATATGTGATTTTTATTTCCTTCCCTTTCTTTTTTTTTTTTTTTTTTTTTTTTGCCACTTCTGCTCTTCAATTCCCCTTATGGTCCTGACATTGAGTACGAGCTTGGAATTTTATTGTTTCTCGTTAGCAAATTAAAGTTCCATAAAACAAAATATGGTAGAAGGAATTATGCTAGCAGTTAGGGGGAGAGAGAGGGAGAGAGAGAGAGAGAGAGAGAGAGAGGGTGTAATGCACATGGGCGGGACATTGAAAGAGACCAAGATAACATTGGCCAGCCGGTGACATTAACTGCAGAGAGTCCAGGGTGAAGTCCACTTCTAATCTTTTCAATTTTCAGGGCATGTGTAAACTTATTGACAAGCGCCAACATATACGTCCGCAATCAAAGAAGGAAACTGCGGAGACTTGTACTTGTGTCCTGCTTTTGTGACTTTTAGGCTATATGGGTAGAGTGGTCAGAAACGAGAATGAGTGTTTTTCTTTTTCAACTTGTTTTTATGGTCATCCGTCATCATGAAAGTATCTTAATTAATTAAAGAGGAATTTGCTATGTTTCTTTGGTTTGCGGCCCGAGAGGGCCTTCGTGTGAAACATGACCCATGCGGAAATACTAATTTAACCAAAATAGAAGCGGTGGCCGAAGAAGTTATCATTTGATTTTATTCCGGCCCCACGTTTTGGCCGATGGTAACTTCAACTGATGTACTTGGACCCTTTCACGCGATCTTAACACGGGCTGGAGTGGCGAGGTGAGATTACATAAAATTTCCTAAAAGAACTTGGACCCAAAACCCACTCAATCTGTCACATGATTCCCCACTTACCCACGAAATGAATTGGAATCCTATACCGGTTAGACTAACGAGTTTAATCGTCGTTGTGCAGGAATGGCCCCCCAAAATTATAAAAAGATCTAATTAACTGACGTTAAAGTTATACGAACCTGTGGGGCAACCCATCACCAAGAAGCATGCTTTCTCTCTCCTCCCTCAACATTTTCTGGGTTGAGATCAATGGAGGTGGAAACAAATAGAAACAAGACAATAAGTTACTTCACGCGAAGACCAAGTGAGATCCTGAATTTACACGCCATTGGAGTCCATCAATATGAATTATGAATCGGAACATTTTGTTTTACAGAGAGAAGAATTAGCGAGGCCCTGAATTTACACACCATTGGAGATCTACAAAGTTTAACAGCATTCACCCAAGGACTCAGGTCCAGTCGCAGAACATATTGTTGTAGCAATAGAAAGGGCAGCTGAGGCCAACTTGAGAACCATGAGCATACATTATCTTGGCAGTCAAAAGAAATGAACCCTGCAAAATAGCATAGGCCTGCTTTTACAATTAGAATCATATCAAAATTTCCAAGAGTAATGACAAACTAACTAATAACATTTGGCCTACTCCCATATATGGGATGTCTTAATCACCAAATCACACTACAATAAAAAATATTGAAAATAACTTGTTCCTAATGATTGATTTCAGGCTTCTGAGAAAAGCAATCAATTGGACCTCACAACAAACAATTATTGGCCTTCTTAATCCCATGCATTGGACTCATTAGCAAGCACTAATTGGTCCTGCCTGTCTACCTCATCATCTAATAAAGATGGTATGTTTGCTCAAAGCTAGTATCTTGTAACAGTATATGACACTAAAACTGCACAATTTTAAGTTCATTGGAGCAACAAAGGCAAAGGAATGCTCAGCCATTTTGGTTGGATGATACTGGCTCCAAATAACAACTATGGCGAAGGAATACTCTGAGAAGTGATATCCAAACAATATGGGACACAAAAAGAAAAGCCTATATACACCAAAAGAAGCAATGCCATACACAGAATAGAAGACCGGAAACTGAAATGAGCCTGAAACTACATAATAGAGGAACACTGATAGCCAAATCAACGAAACAGAAGTCAAAGTTGGACTTAAAGTGGTAGTCTGAGGATATTCTACAATTTGCAGCAGAAGAAATAACAAGCCAGCTCATTCATATGTCAAAATCAAATCATATTTACCTGCCTTAGAAAGCTCATTTAAAGCTACAGTTCACTGTAATTGCGCCAAACAGCACGGAATTCCTCTCTGAATGTGTTCAGGCGTGCTTTCAGATTAGGTGTTCTAAAGCTTGCATGCAAAACAGTGGCTGAGATAGAAAGATAAAGACAGGATTATGACACATCAAGTCAAATTGCATTAAGAATATGTGTGAAAAAATGTGGAAGCAACAAACCAAGAATTCCAATGGCAAGGGCCCAAGCAACAGTCAAAAGACCACAAGAGACATACCAAAGGATGAAACTCACTGCAGAATAAGGGAATAAAAGGCTTAAGACCAGTTTGACATAAAATAAACACTGTAGTTCATGAAATAGTTCTCTTCAGACTGCTATGAAAGAAGATAATTCCCGAGGTAAGTAAGTACCACAAGAGAATATCATGACAAATACCCAACGAGGCTGACCACAAACGTGAATTGCTCTTTTAGCTGATGGGCGTCCACGAATAACAGGTCTGTTAATGATTCCGGTTAAGAGAACAGCAAAGATAGAGGTCACATACAAATCACAGTAAAAATAGACTCACGTAAGTGGGGGTCTCATTTTTGCTGCCAAATGTGGAGAAACTTGCCTCACAGTTCTTGTCACCTTCTCACTAAAAGTACCTGCAAAGCTGTAGAAACGGGAAAATAAGTGCATTGTTACAGATGATAAACAAAGATGAATGGCAATGGAGGAGCAAAATGTATAGGTTATCAAATTTCAATAGGATGAGATGATGACATCCTTAAAGTTTCTGTGCAGAGGATTCCATAGAAGCAATGAAACAGTTCAACTGTGAAGCATAAAAGTAGATGAAAGGCATAATCTCATATCCCTGAGCAAACTCCCTCTACTCTACTCACTCTCTAAAGGTATTATCTGCTAGAATTCAATTTGCGTCGAGAGAGACAGGACATATCTTGCTTGGAACTTTCTTTTATTGAAAGTTCCCTTCCTCAGTCGAATTTAAAATTTCAACTGTTAAATCAGTAAATGCATGTGAGACACATTTGTGAACCCTATCACACAGGATCTGGAAAACTCCTCTCAAGAGACAAAATTTCCAGATCAAAATAGCAGTGCACGCGCATCACCAAACCTCCACCTCCCAACCCAAAACAAAACATAGAGACATAGGGCAGGACTAAAGGAGTTAACCTGTCATTCAGAAACGCAACGGTAAGTGCTGTTAAAAGAACAGCCAATATAGCGAGTGGCCTTCTCAGAAAACCCAGTCCTGTAATTGCAACTCAAAATTATAAAAATGCAAACAATTGCGGAAAACGTTCGAGAGGGAAATTAAACAACCCCTTACCCAAAATTAAAATGATCACGATGAAATAGTTCGTCCGGTAGCTGCAACAACAAGTATCGCCCGCTATCAAAACTGAATTAACCCGAACACACGCAAACATTAAATTCATCTAAACATATATTCTGAATATATATCTACGAGTAATTTCTACACCCCTATTATCAGATCAATTCGATTCTCGGTAAACCGAATTCAGCAAACGATCCAATCAGAAAATGCAGAATAACAATCACGGGTCATTTTAACGTTAAAAGCACGAATGTAAAGAAGAGTAAAACGATTATTCGATCGAAACAATTTTTTTTTAATTAATAAAAAAAATAAGAAGAAGAAGGGAAAGCGCACTAGTATAGATTGCACTTGAGGCGGCTGTTCCATTTGGCGTAGGATCGGGGCACGGTGAATCGGGAAAAGAATTCCGAGAGAGGGCGCGGCGGAGATGACCAGTCCACTTCGCGGAGGGCCTCGATCAGGTCCTCCGCTGTTACGTTTCCCCAATCCATCGCTGTCCCTCGGCTAAAGCGAAACCCCCAGAAAATAATTGCAGCGTAATCGAAAAACCCAATAAAAAAAAAAAGAAGAAGAAAAGAAATGAAAAAATAAACCGCAAATTCTGAGGAGAGAGGACTTCCAAGTTCAGATGAAATGACAATCGAGGATCTGGGCGCCTTCTTCTCCTCTAATCAGGAAAACTAGTTCGTTGATAACCAAAAGGATTTATAAAACCCGTCGAAAGGCTCCTTGTCTGAGCCCGGGTTCGAACCGGGGACCTCTAGTGTGTGAGACTAGCGTGATAACCAACTACACCACCCAGACGGGCGTCAGTCTTGCCTATGTCATTGTTTTGGTAGGCAAGCCTCATAACGTTGCAAACAGTTTGGATCTGACATGTCGGCGCACGGGTTGAGTGACTTTGTCATTCTATTCCCTTCGTGAGTCCATTCGGGTGTAGGGCACTCGGGCTTGAGTCGCTTAGAAAATCGAGTCAGTGACATTTCGCATCATCTTGAATTGGGTTTTTTTTTTTTAATTTTGAGTTCTTTCAAATCATGTTTAACTAGTTTTTAATGTCAAACTATTTCCAATGTTTTGATGTCAAGTAATATTAAATCAACCAATTCGTTGTTGAAGTGATTCATATTTGAATTATCCGATACATTTTTTTTCTTTTTTAATAATTATTTTAATCGAATCAAAATTTTGGTAGATGGAGTCGGATTTGAGGTTCGAAATCACTTTTGCCACCGCTGCTTTGGAGGCCCATTCCCTAAAAAATAAATAAAAAAAAATATATATATATATATATATATATAAAAGGAGAGGTGCAAACCATACTTACCAAATGTAGAATCCAATAAACCAACAAACACACGGAGCAAACTGAGATTGGGGTCACGTTGAAAGATGGCCGCGAGGACATAAATAAAGAAAGTTTGGACCATAAGAGGGAGCCATGAAAACTTCTAGTCCCTAATAATCAAAATCCAATTTGGATATATTAATTCTATTAGAAAACATCTCCTAATCCTAAATCACCTAAGAAAAAAGGAACCCTTTCATTGGTTAAAATAATCCAAATTCCACTGTCCCTCAATTTGCATTAGACTTAAATCACTGACATCGCTCTTCAAGTATTTAAGCTTTATTGGTTCAATTCAACTTTCTTAATTTATTTCAACAGAAGTTTTATCCTGCGGTAATCATAGAACCGAAGTCGAACGACACAAGTTAAAAAGTACACACAATCATATCATTGTGAACGCCAAAAGGAGAAAACCCCGGAAAAAATTAAAAAAAAAAAAAAAATATATATATATATATATAAAAGGAGAGAGAGAGAGAGCTTCATTAATTGTACGATCCTCCTCTGGTTGCATTCAAGAAACCGATCCGATCCATTCAGGTTTGGGTCGAATATCTGAAAAATATCCTCTTACAGTGTCCGACAATTTGAGGGAATCTGCTTCGGAACCTAGGGTTTCCGAGACAAGACAATGATGGCTCAGCCGTCGGGAAGGGGCAGGGTTGTCGGGGACTACCTGGTGGGCAAGCAAATCGGGTCGGGTTCTTTCTCGGTGGTGTGGCATGCGCGGCACCGAGTCCACGGCACGGAGGTGGCAATAAAGGAGATCATTACTAGCAAGCTAAATAAGAAGTTGCAAGACAGTCTCATGTCTGAAATTGTTATCTTGAAGAGGATTGATCATCCTAATATCATCCGCTTAAAAGATATTATCGAGGTTCGTCGATTTTAACTGCCGTTTCCCTTTTTTTTTTTTTTTTTAATAATTAAAAAAAGGAGGTTAAACCTGAAAGAGGAGACAGTTAATTTAAGGTTCGTTTTTATTTATGTTAATGCCGTATAGGTTCCCGAGAGGATACATATAGTATTGGAGTATTGCAAAGGAGGCGATCTTTCAATGTATATTCAACGTCATGAAAGAGTCCCAGAAACAGTTGCCCAGAACTTCATGCAGCAACTGGGTATGTTTCTAATTTTATTTTATTTTTTTATTTTTATTTTTAGGCTTGTTTCATTTATTTTGTTGCATTTATTAGTAGCTTAGTAAAAAAGCGTGTGTTTTGCAGCGTCTGGTCTGCAAGTTCTCCGCGACAATAATCTTATACACCGTGATCTAAAACCGCAGGTTTGGTTGACTATTATTTTCTTATTTATTTTTATTCTTTTTGCAGCTGTTTAGTCGAATTTAGAAGACCCAATTTTATGTTCGTTTTCAAGAAATAAGCTGCTGTCTGTGCAGAAAGTACAGCTTTTTTTTTTTTATTTCAATGATCATTATGACTGTACAAAATATGCTGAATTAGAACTTCAATGTGGGTTGCTTGGCACACGGAGCTGTATTAGAGGCTTTGTTGTTAGTCTTGCATGTTACTTACACATGTACTCAGATATTATTTATTTATTTATTTATTTTTTACTTACAGAATCTTCTCCTTTCCAACCACGGAAGTAATGTGGTTCTGAAAATTGCTGATTTTGGATTTGCTAGGTAAATAACCATTTTGATTATTCAGTTTACCATTATCAAAATCTTGGCAGAGGTAGGTCAATCACTGTTATTATTAGAACATTAGTCAATAAAGCACTTTCTCTGCTTGCACAATCTTGCTTTTGTACATTTTAGTCATATGTGTGCAGGTCTAGCTGGTTTCTGTTCTATGTTTCAGTTGGATTTTTATTTTATTTTTTATTCCAAGGTTTGGTATGTAAACACACCAATAACTTTTTTATTTATCATAAGCTTTGAACTACTGTTCTCCTCAAAGATATTCTGATTTCACCCTGTATAATGGTCGTTCAAAAACATTCGCGTGGATTCCATTTTGTGATACTGATGGTAACTTCTTCATCAGATCTCTGCAGCCTAGAGGTCTGGCAGAAACGTTGTGTGGTTCTCCCCTGTACATGGCTCCAGAGATAATGCAACTTCAGAAGTATGATGCAAAGGTGACATTTTTTTCTGTCCTAGTCTATGAAGTGGCATTTTTTCTTGTTGGTAAACTTCCTATTAACCTCGAACTGAATACGCAGGCAGATCTCTGGAGTGTTGGTGCCATTTTGTTTCAGCTTGTGACTGGCAAAACTCCCTTTACTGGAAACAATCAAATACAGGTGTGAAAGCTTCCTTTCTAGTCTAAATCAAAGTATTTCTGTAAGAAATTTCTAGTCTCTCTTGGGATTGGCAGTGATTCTCAACGCTTTTAAAGTAATTACTCTATATACATTTTTAGTTGCCCTAACCAGTATGTTTAAACTTCGTGTTGCACAGTTGCTTCAAAACATTATGAAATCAACTGAATTGCAGTTTCCTTCAGATAATAAGGATTTGACTGTTGAATGCAAAGACCTATGCCAAAAATTGCTGCGTCGTAATCCAGGTATTCTGGGCAGTATAATTTGAACCTTAATTCTTATTTGCAATTTATTGGGAAAGCTATGTGTGCATAACTATATCTGATTCTGTTAGATATATTTGTGTGACTGGATAATCGTAGTTGAGTTTATTATAGGATTGCAATGTCAAATTATTTTTGGCCTCAACTGAGGTGGAAATTTAATGTAATGTTGATCTAACTTTTTTTTTTGGGGGGGGGGAATCAATGTCATTGGCTGACCTATGATTTATGCTTCAACAAATTTTGATTAATTTCCCACTTATTGTGCTTGCAAGATGGTGTACTTTATGATTGCTGTTTACAGATATCAAGCCTGTAACAAGACTGCTCGCTTTGGCTTGTATTGTAGCTTTTTAAACAGTCTGGGGTTGTGATGTAAAGCATTGAGAATTGGCTGGATTAATATGAGAGCAATGATAACTTTGTATATTCATTAAATTCTTTATATATTTTCTAAAATTTCATTTGTCATAAATGCTGCTTTATCTTTATGTGCACAGTGGAACGGCTTACATTTGAGGAGTTCTTTAACCATCCATTCCTTTCTCAAAGAAAAACAGATGAATCATTGAGGTACCTGTGATAAGATCTTTAAATTGACTTTATTAATTTGTGTTGCTTATAATTTCAAAAATTATGTTAATGCAGGAGTGGTAGATTTTCAAGATCAATGGATGGTTTTCCTTTGTCTGAGGACAATGCCACAACAAACATAGAGGAGAACTCTCAGGAGGATTTTCTGCCTTTCCTTCTAGATGATGATTGCAGTGGTCCTGAGAGGAGCTCTTCATCCTCTTCATTTTCTAAGAATAGTTCCTTTACTAAATCCACAAGTAAAATTCCTTCTGGTTCAAGAGCTGATGGAAGGGAAGCAACCTCTAATGTTCTGAACAACATGGATTTTACTTCTAGATATGGTACTGTCAGATGTAACTTGGATAATGCTAATTTTATGCCTGCTGTAAATAAATCTTCCATTGAAAATCTAACTGGATTTCCAAAGCCCATTGCCCAAAAGTCGGCGAACACCCTCTCAAGAGGTACCAAGAATTTGATCATGTTTCATTTACCTTTTAGTCATATGATATAATTTCACATAGTGTATTGCCAAGTTACATTTGCTTGTTCTTTTTTCTTACTTTTGCATGCAGACTGTGCAGCCATGGATTCGCTGGAGCTGATAGATCGAGATTATGTTATGGTTTCTGGACCCTCTTCAGGTGTATCGATGGCTTCAGCAAGTACTTTGAAACCAAGCAATCTACCAGAGAGTTCAATGCAAGCATCTGTTTTCTCTAACACCATCCCAAGTGCTCCTGTGCCCATAATTGGTGCTCCAAAAAGTAATGTTTGCCGTACTTCAAGCTCAGAAAGTCCTAGTTCTGCTCCTGGGACTTCCCAGGGATCCATGGACATGGGATATGCTGCAGAGCAGCCGCCAATTGACTGCATGACTAGAATAAAGTCACTGCAACAGTATGCATCTATTATCACAGAATTAGCACATGAAAAGGTAAGTCTATACATGCCCATTTGTTCTGTTAAGCAAGTTTCTTTAGAGTTCCCTGCACTAGATTATCCATGGAGCTATGAAATCACTTTTGTGAAACCAGAGTAGTTATTAGTGTACTACCTATCTTACCTGTAAAGTCTTGTGTTTAACTGTCATGTTACCTGTTCCTACATCAGTTTGCTCTTTGCATCTTCATAAATTAAGCACATAGCTGCAATGTTTTTTTTTCTTCTGTTGTTATCATTAAGGCATAATGGAACGAATTATAACTAGATTGGTCTTATTTCTATAATAGACATATGATTGAACAACCTAAGTGCATAAAGGAAAAATTGGCCTTTGACATTCAAATAGATTTCAGTTTTCCCCACTGATTAAGATCTGCTGGAATATAGTACTGGATGCACAACTGTTTAGATTGCAGGAAACAAGTTATTTAATGTTATGTGCTTAAAATACCACTATCACGTGCTTTGCTGCAATCGTCCTATTAATTTAATTTGGATTGTCTGCATACTGAGAGTTGTTCATTTTCGTTGTCCTTGGAATAGATGGAGGCGAGTAAGCAACTGGAAGCATTCTCAATCCAACTTGTTATTCTTGCAATTTGGAAATGGGCTCTGCATATTTGTCATGCTCAGGCTGCCTCAGCCATTGAAGGAAGTCCAAGCCAAGAGAGCACAAAGTTGAACAGAAGCAGCAACAAGAAGCATGGCTCTCCCAATACAAAAAATTGCCCCAATATCACCGAACCAGTGAATATATCGGTTCAGATAGAGGGGGAATTTATAAGGGAAGTTGCACATGTTGATGAACTTGCTAAGGGTATTGAACCTGGTATGAATTTATTATTTGATTTATCTCTATCAGTTTAAAAAGGATTCTTGCTCTTCTCTCTTCTCATTGGCATGAGACCCGAATGTTTGTTGTCAATGAGGCTTAACAGTCCCCTGTGCCCTATTTTCCTACTTTCATTGCAAAGCTGCAAAGCTTGTTGAATTGTGAAATGCTTAATTCTGTCTACATGAAAAGCTCTCATTCATGCCCTGTGTTATTGTAGGAGGTACAATAATGCCTGATGCAATGGAGACAATATATCAATCTGCCCTTGATCTAGGAAGGCATGGTGGGGTGAGTATCATAATTATTTGGAATATCACGCACTTCATGAATTGGATAATGAAGTGATATAAAACTGTGACCATAAGTAAGCTGCACAAGTCTTTCTGATAAATTGTTTTATTTATGACTTGGCAGACTGAAGAGCTTTTGCGAAACAATGACAGTGCAATTCAATTATATACAAAAGCAGTCCATTTGTTTTCTTTCCTTCTGGTGGAAGCACCTTCCCTCACTGTGAACCCTCCTCTTTCCCTCACCAACTCAACCCGCATTAGGCTTCGCACTTACATTAATGAGATAAACAGTAGACGACGATATTTGTGGTCTCAAAAAATAGAACATCGCAAACATGGGGATCAACAATGCTCACCATAAGACCAGTCAAGACGTCTGTGCTAGTATCATGGCCCATGTAAAGTCATTTGTTTGTACAGCGATTCTTTTGAGTGATTGGGTTAGGGGTATTTTGCCGGATTCAAACTGTGCATTGGGTGATGGATTGCGGTAAATTTAGTTGTTCAATGATTTAAGAATGACAGGCTTGGAAAAGGAGGAGAAGAAAAGGAAGATTCACTGATTGGTTACTGGCTGGACTAGAGTGCCTTGTTTTTAGCCTGGAACTGCATATGAGAAAGTTTCTAATTTTGTGCAGATGATCATCGATCATATACAAAGCATCTGCAAGGTAACTCCCTGCCCAAGTGTGGGTTTCTTTTCTACTGAAATGAAAATAAGTATCAATCAAAAAAGAAAAAAAGAAATAAAAATAAGGAGAGAAATATAAGAGCCCTCGGTGGCACTTACATCGATGCGATCAATGGGAGGCGACGCCAGTAGCTGTTCCCAAACGTGAGGGTCAACACTGCCAACCATGGGGCCAGCCAAGCCTTCTGGCATCTAATCTAGATGCTCCCTCAATTTTGGCACGTAAAGATTTACTAGTTTCCACAGCCAACTCTCTGGGCGACAGCATTTCGAATTGTTATATATCGTCAAAGTCAACACGGGACTCTAGGAAAACGATCCTGACTGGGAAAACTAGAAGAGGAGTCAAGTGAGATCTGAAAATGCGCGTTTTCTGTGATTTTCCAGGTTGGAAACTAGGCGATGAGAAGGGCTTTCGGCATAAAGTCTTGCCTGATTTTCAGCATCGGCCTGGTGGGCTTCCCTTTTTCTTGGACCGGGAATCAGCCCACTGTGAATCGCAATTGAGAAAAGGTTCGATCCGGACATGGTTAGTATATATATATATATATTTTATTTATTTATCAATCAACCTGGCATAGTAACTATACCAAACCGAACCTGTGAACTACCAGTTCACAATAATTTTTTAACGAAAACTCGAAAATATTTTACTTTTAAAGAAAATAAAACCGAAATCGAAACCAAAACGGATCCCAACCGCAGGCTAATTGGAACCGTGACGAACCAAAATCAGCCCAATCAGAGTCAAGTCTACAAGTGTGGGTTCCCTTTTCCCGGCTTCTTATGTTTGACTAGGGCCGGCTCCGCCACACGAGCGGAAGGACTGAGCTCGGTTTTAACCAGAAGCGCACAGAGGCCTTGCCTGCCGACCTAAGTATCGGATACTTTCATTTTTTTTGTTTTTTAAGGAAAAACTGGTTTCAATTGATGGCGGACAAGAGCTAAAAAACAGACAAGACAAGAAGACTTCATGTGTTTTCAGACTGTCTGGTAAAAGAAATTAATGAGATTAGGAATGGCTACCTCTTCAATTGAATCTCGATGGGACATGATATAAAAGAGCCCGACCCCATACATTCATTTTGACGAAAAGCAATTAACAAAAGTTCAATGTACAGTCGCTTTCCAGTGATTGAACGCCACATGCAATCAGTCGCAGTAGCTGCTATGATTTGCACAGTCTTAAGTCCCCGAATTACTTAACTTATTATCAGGTGTAAATTACGCTAATGTAGAGTTGAAGAATAAAGTCGAACGAGTAGAAAAACTTCGCAGCAGAATTAACTTTTTATTTTATTTTATTTTATTTTATTTATTTTATTAAAAAGAGAGAGAGAGAGAGAGAGAAGAAGAAGAAGAAGAAAGAAAAACAAAAACGAAAACTCTCTCTTTTCACTGCCGTGGGACCACTGCGCAAGGGAGCTGAACCCTAGAGTTATTCACACGTGCGCAAACATCCCCCACACGTGCAACGACAACATATAAGCCGAAAACGCAGAAATGCCGCGGGCGCCTACTCGCACTTGGACAGAGAGGAAAGCAAAAAACGGTAACTCTCAGCCGCCGTCGATTCTCCGCGTCCGTCTCCTGTATGTTACCTTGTAAAATCTGACTTTCCCTGTGTCCAAACAAAGGTGATATTCTACTTCCATATTTCGTTCTCATTTCCGCTGCGGCGCTCGCCGATTTGTCGACTCTGCCATTTCTTTTTTTTTTTTTTTGAAAGGAAAATGGCGAGTTTCGCTGCGGGTTTTGGGGTCGTGAACCTGCGAAACGGGGTCGTTTTCAGGACCACATGGCGTCAGCATCCGGCAATGGACAATAAGGTTAGATTCAGAGACTTAGTAGAAGAGGTACCGAGGAATACATGTACGCATGAGTCTGTTAGGAGACAGAGACTTGTGGTCGTTAACATTTCACACCCACAAGCAGAGTCCCAATCAGCTGTTTCCAAAACTACAGTAATAAACGCCGAGGGGGCTGACGACGCCGTTGGAAAGGCCGTTACGGTTTTACAGGGCGACGATGAATTGAAAACTGATACGGGTGGCCATGGCGGGGATATATTTAACGGGGATGGAATAAATGGCAAATTTCCTGGTGGTGGAGGCGGCGGCGGCGGGGGAGGCAGTGGCGGCGGCGATGGTGAGGTAGAGGACCAAGAAGACAAGGAATTTGGGCCTATTATGAAGTTTGAAGAGGTGATCAAAGAGACGGAAGCCAGAGGGGCTGCTCTTCCAAGTGACATGTTAGAGGCCGCCAAGTCTATGGGGATTAGGAAACTGCTCCTGCTTAGATATTTGGACCTGCAGGTACCGCCGATGGTTATTCTTGCTTGTTGTTAGTTTATTTGTTTGTTTGCTCGATCATGGATGCTGTTCATAAGAACTGGTGGTTCATTTGTTTTTCTCATTGTAGAGTTCAGGTGGGCTTTTAGGGTTCGCAATAAAATCATGCCCCTTGCTTCGGAACCGAATGTTGGCTGATCCCTCCTTTCTCTTTAAAGTTGGAACAGAGGTTTGTTGAACTTTTTTCCTCTTCTCTTTTTAGTATAATCTTTGTTGCATTTTTTATTTTCTTTTGGGTCGTCCCAACTTACATTGTTCGTTATCTTTTTAGTTTGTCAACTTTAAGAATATTTTATTGTGAGCCAGAAGGTATAAAGTCTAATCGTGAAATGATCTCTTCGTGAAAACAAGACAATAAAACTGCGTACATTTACCCATTACTGAACTTCATGGTGTAAGAGTTTGGTTTACCGAGGTAGTTTTTTTATGGGTGTTTTTTTTTTTTCAGTTAAGTTGGCCCATGTGTTAGCCCTTTGATATTCTACTTTGATTGAAGTGCTTTTCAAACATGGCGAGGCCTTCATAAAGTTGTAAGACCCCGAAAAGTTTTCGGTGTTTTCCTTCTATCATTTGAAGGCCACCACAGGCAAATAATTGCAGCTCAATTTCTAGGTTATCCACATTTGATATTCAATATGTATACCTAAGTTTCTCCATAATAGAAGTCACCAATGCTGGCCTCATCCTATGCAGATAGTCATCGATACTTGTTGTGCTACATTTGCGGAAATTCAGAAGAGAGGCAAAGAATTCTGGGCAGAGTTTGAGTTGTTTGCTGCAGATCTTTTAGTTGGTGTGGTGGTTAATGTTGCTTTGGTTGGTATGCTAGCACCCTATGCTCGTATTGGGCAACCATCTGCTTCTAAAGGGTTCCTCGGACGACTGCAACATTCTTATGGAGCTCTTCCCAGCAGGTCTGTATCTCATACAGAACAATTTCATATTTTTTTGATGAGGAGACTTTGCGTCCAATTTCAAACTGCTGAGTTTATTTTGGCATATATTTCATTGAATTTCTTCTAGTACAGTAACAAATTCCAGCTTTAATGTTTGGTTATGGATAAAATATTGAAGCCACAGAAGTGATCATTTGTTGCAGTGTGTTTGAAGCCAAAAGGCCAGGATGTTTATTTTCCATTGAGCAGAGAATTGCCACCTACTTCTATAAAGTATGCTTCACACGCTTCTTCAGAGAGAAATCAAATGTGCTTGTGGATTTATTAATATAATTATTCATGCCTTCTGTTTCCAGGGTGTTCTCTATGGAGCAGTTGGGTTTGCATGCGGTATTATTGGCCAAGGAATTGCAAATCTCATAATGACTGCAAAACGGTATCACTTTTTCCGGGCACAGATATTTTGTTCTATTTTAACCATGTCCTTGGCCTTCTGCATGCTTCATTTAGTATCATGGAGCTGAAGCTAATGCATTACATTATCTTTCACTTGCACTGTAAGATTGAAGAAAAATCTTACCTTTGTTGGGGTATTTCTGGCATTGTCTTTTTCTGGTATCATCTAGTAGATATTTTCTTTTCCCCAAGATAAGTTCTGCTTCATTAGTTGTTTTATCTGGTCTGTAGGTGATTATAGCACTGGCCTACTGGACTTACAATTTCTTTATTTTTTTCCTAAGCAGCACTTGTACCATTCAAAGCAGCTTTTGAGAAGCATATATTTTTACTCACTCTGTTGCTCCTCCTTTTTTTTTTCTCCTAATATTTGAACTTTTATGATCGCTGTTATAGAAATGTAGGTTTCTGTTTTTACCCATTTTGTTACATGTATCCAGTGCATATGTGTTTATAAAGAATAAACACCATGTTTTACTTGCATTAATTTGCTTTAATGTGTTTTCGCAAGCTTATATCCATACTTTGACACTACTCAATTACTTCCCTTGTATCAGGAGCATTAGGAAATCTGAAGATGACATACCAGTCCCCCCTCTAATGAAAACCGCAGCCCTTTGGGGTATGGTGAATTTTGATGTTTAGATTTTGTCAAGTTCGTCGCTTATGAGCTGTCATGACTGTGTAAAAGTTATTCAATTTCTGATTGTTGGCTTTACTGGTTTATTCTTTTATTTTGTATATGATCTGATTCTTCCAATCATTTAGCAACTCTGTTTTTGCCTTGTTTGCTATCCTTCTTATATGCATTTCTCTTGACTTCATTGGTGAAGTCATGTCTAACTCTTAAGTGGTGAACTTTTGGGAGAAGCTTTACTGTGTTTATGCTGTTTCAATGACTACAGTTTATTGGTTCCTAAATTGCAGGTGTTTTTCTTGGATTTTCATCTAATACACGCTACCAAATCATTAATGGCCTAGAGAGGTTGGTGGAAGCATCACCATTGGCAAAGCAGGTTCCGCTTATTGCAATGGTTTTCACAGTTGGTGTGCGATTTGCCAACAATATTTATGGCGGAATGCAGTTTGTGGACTGGGCAAGATGGAGTGGGGTGCAATAACAGTGCATCTCACGTCAACTGCATAATTTTGTAGACATGCAGTTGGTTTAGGAATAAGGATTGTGGTGGAATCAATCCAGAGCCTTCACTTAAAAATGCTAGGAAATTTTCAATTGTTTTAATTTCCACCCACCGGATGGAGGAGATTAACTGGGGCTGTTTTGATTGTATGAAACTAAATTCTCGGTGAGGAATTTTATGCTGGGAGAATTAAAAGTTGTTGGGAGGGACAGTGCATGAAGCCAATAAACTCTATGCTGTTCACTTTCGCAATGTGGGGATCTAATGGTTTACGGCTTAAAAGAAAAGGAAAGAAGCAAGAAGCTGGGAATCTTAAACCGCCGGAACAGGAATATTTGCCATTCTTGTTAGCGTCGGAAATGTACGAAACACAAAGCATAAAACAAAACAGAAGCTGGGAATGCATGCGTTCCAAGACCTCCACCTGCTCTTGTTTCAGTTTAGCCGAGAGACACATTGGGGTACGACACCAACTGCCTGGCCTTGTCCATTTCCATTTCTTAATTGGTAAACATACTTGCATAACCCGAAAGGCGCAAGGAAGCATTTTTGTTGACGTGATCAGTGATTGTAGCTGCCTGTGGAAAAGTCTTGAACCAGACGGTGGTTTTTCCCTTGATCATCCTCCCACGGATGACACGGAACAAGAAGAAGCAGAGATTGCTCGCGGGACAGGTTCAGGTTCTTCGATGAAGCTGCTACAATTGCGGATTCAAGGTGATTTGTACAATCAACGCATGCCCAAGAATCCTTGGGAGATTATGTGGCATGAAGCAACGAGTGGAGCACCTTACACTTAGGGGCAGTTCGGCTTTACAGGAATCGGTTGCTCTATTATAGTGGATCAAATCAAGACGTTCGGCCTGACGCAGGCAATTCAGACGGACTCCTCGATCCGCCCCTGCAAAACCTGATCACAGTAGTATTCCACAGGCCGCTTTACCAATAGGCCAACAACCAAATCCCAACGGCTAGCTGTCCCTTCCCGCTCTCTCTACCTCTGCAATCCAAAAATCTTCACCCCACACTGACACCAAAAAATTAGAAAAAAGGAGAAAACCCCACATAACAGCATCATTATCATTGGCTCGCTCCGTCGATTCCCCCTCACTGTCACTACCAAGAAATGCATAAGCACCAACAACCGCAAGGTCAGGACCAAGGCAAAGTCTCCAGTTCCCATGATTCGACAACAGCAGCAACCACCACCGCTCCGTCGTTTTATTTGATCAACCAGGATGAGTCTTCGAGTCAGGAGTTCAGTGTTTTCTTGATAAGGTGGTCTCTGGGTAAATGGGGTTTTCTTTAATTTATGGATCTTCACAAATATGCTGTTCCCGAAATTTAGACTTGTCGATTTTGGGACGGAAATTGGATTTTATTTTATTTTATTCCAATTTTATTTAGAGGAGCATGAAAACAAAGCGTTTTCTTGTTCAAGAAATTCTTTGTCCAAGGCTTCTGAAGATTGGGACCAGAATAAAAAAGTGAGGTTCAACTTTCTTGTACAGAGACTTAGAAACTTGTAATGGAGCGAGAGGTATCGTATCAAGGAACTAGACTTGTTTGTGGACTATGCAGAGAGTTCTTTGTGAATCTTTCTTCGGGGTTAACTAAAAAACGTACTGTTCTTGAAGTCACGGAGGGCGTAATATTGTAAATCGTTTGATGGTTCAATGGACAATTGAGGACATGAAATTTCATTCGATTTACTGATACATGGATGGATATGCACGCGGTGATCTGAAGCAAGTCTGATTAGGAAAAAAAAAATAAAGGGTTCTCTCTTTCTCTCAATCCATCTCTCTTATTTTTTAGTTTTCGGCACATGCATAACATTGTCATTGTATGTTCACCTTTAAGCACCTTGAAAAAAGCGTGTACCCACACTATGGGGTCTGAAACACTACAGCTTAAGCTTCTCATTGAAGATTAAACTTTGGGATAGGCTGCCCGAGGGACTCTGCCTTGCTTAATCTAATCCAATGCACTCGGATATGCCGGGCCGCAATTGGGACTGGAGACATGAATCCTCGAGAACTCACTTCTTGTAGAATTCATGTAACACAAAAAATCATGCTTTCTGAGACCACCGTTTCCATATGAATTGCAGATGTACTTGATTTAGTCATTAAAGGGTTGAAAGTTGTCGTTCAGCATCTATTTGTTCTTTGTACTAAACACGGCATATCTCTCTCTTTCTCTCTCTTTTTTTGGTTTTTGGGGGGGGGGGTTCGATCATGTAGTGTCCATGTCCGCTTACCTTGACCTTAATTAACCTATCTCTCCAATCGGGCCAAAGACAAGTCCTCCAAAACGGGAATAGAGGATTGCAGGTCCATGGATTTAACTTGGAATTCGAACTCAAGAAATCACTAGCGTAGCAAACTCCTTGACCCAATAGCTGCATCCCTAAAGCCAGTGGATATTTTCGAAGAGAATTTTTTTTATGGAAATAATGTCGGAATTCCAGACCTGCACCCGAACCTTCAAATCCCCAATAGTCATCACTCAAAACTAATTTTAAGTGGATATCAACTTTCATCTTTAATGGACGGTCACCATCATTCAGTTCTATCGTCACTCATCAACCGGGCGTAAGTTAAAACTTAGAACACGCTACTGCAGATCACACCTGCAAATGCCTATCGTGAGAATCAAAATTCGAAAAATTTAACAAACCAATCCAATCGCGGAGATAGATTCCATCAGCATATATCAATGCTGATATTAGAAGGGCGTAATGTTTAAGCTATTATTGTGAGCGAGTCAATTATTATCTTAGGGCGTCGAACTGAAACCTAAACGAAAATTTCGGACTAGTGGCTTCACCATGGCACCGCCTGCCTACCTGCGCTCTCGTTCGTATCACATATCTATGTGGAATTCCATCTCCTCACAAAAATAATGGTTCGAGTTTTTGTTCTGAAGGGATGGCTAAGACTTCATTAGAATCGAGATAGAGGTTATGCGGGTGCCGGAGAGACCCAAGATTTTGATTTCCCATAGAACTTATTACATTTATATGTCTTTGATAGCTAGGGTAAAAAGAGCCAGAAATGAAAGATTACCTCAAAACAGCTGAAGTTGTTTTTGCTTGGTTGGTGTCGGCACAATGTTTTCCATCGCCAGTGAGGACGAGATAATCTGCATCCTGAGGACTAGATCCAGCAGCAATGGCAAATCTGAACCTCAGGATGCAGATTACCCGATCCTTACCCAATATCAAGTGCATGACATAAATGACACGGTAGAAAACAAAGCTGAAAATCAACAGATGTACCTTTGTTGAGTTTTGTAGTAACAAGATGTTTGATGATGCTGATATTCATGGTAGTGTATTTATAAGGGTTCTTAAAGTTAAAATCACGATTTATTCCTTCAAAAGGGAACACGTGGAGCTACAGAGTTGGGGGTTCAAATGGTATAAAGTGATGATATAAGGTGCTACAGCCTCAGAATCATTTTCTTCTTCCCAAGCCAATGATAAGCTAGGTAGCTTTACTTTCCCTGGACAATGATACTTACATGATCTTGACTGCTTTTTCAGCAAGGCTGAAAGGGGGCTTTTCTTGCCACATTTATGAATGATTCTCTTCAAACCAGTAATATTGTACGGCTTGGTAAGGACGAACTTGGGATTGTGTGGGTTATACAGACCAGCTTAGGTTTGAATCCCCATAGGTGCATTCTATGTTTTGAGTGGAGAGCAACGCCAGTGGGTGGTGTAGTGCTAGCAATCCCGCGATTTGCTTGAAATGAATTTTTTGTCATCAAAAAATACATATATTGTGAGGCTACCAGACAATCCACATCACATACGCGTTGCCATGAATGTAACTTTTTATCTTTTGTGTGCCTGAAGCTTGCTAGTTAAATGCAAGAATCTGAAGATTTTTTATGAGCTCAAGGATTCTGTAGCCTTCACCCTCAATCAAAGATAGGGAACTGATAAGGAAATGGTCGTCACATACCTACGTAGTTAGAGGGTCTCCGTCAAGCTTTTACGCAGTATCATATTCTACTTCCTTGGTTCTTAAAAGGGCTGCCGCCAGCTGATGGCAGCCTTTGATTGGTCGCTAAAGCAGAGAGCGGAGCTAGTCTAGCATTCCATACGAATTGCAACTGCAGAGAATTGAAGTGTGCTAGGCAATACTGTTTAAGACCCAATGCTCATTGCAAATCGCATGCATTTTTATAGGCAACATCTGTGAGAGTCCGGATCTGTAAATGCCTAGACTGCATCTATAATAGACACCATGCAGATGAAGTCCATTTGTTGGCCATCCCAGATCACCCATTTTGTCCCTTTTTCCTTCTTTTCTCTCCACAGGTAATTTTGTAGTAAATTCACATCCAAAACCTGTTCTATCGTTGACCAAAATAGCCATTGAGGACTCTTAAGTGCAGTCATCCTTCTGAAGAAAACCAAACTCAGAGTGCCTAGTACCTTACCTAAAGAGGAACACCAGTATGACATATCATATCAAAAGACTCGGCAAGGGATAATCCATACACGCAGCAAGGTTCTACATTTCTTGATTAAAAAAAAAAAAGAGGGGGGGGGGAAAGGGTTCTACATTTCCTCCATAGCATCTAGTTCAGTTGCTTTCAATTGCCAACAGTTAAAATAAAAAATATCATTTCTCGTAATAATGATTCCAATGAAAGGAAAAACTTGTAGCCACAAAGCAATGATGCACCAAGTGCACAAAGAAGGTGCAAAAATAAGTAGCACTGATACATTAGCATCAATAAATGCTAATTCTCTAGAGGTTTAACACCTTTGGAATGGGATACACTCATGCCAGTATGGCAGTGCAACCTAGCTATACAAGGAAAATTTGGCAGCAATGGCAATTACCCTAGTTAAGCATCATGGAATTCCTCTATTACAAAACATTTCTTCAACCCATAGGTTGTGCTTCCGATTCTTGTCCATTTTTCTCTTCATATCATAAACCTAGGTAAACCACATTTTCACTACTTAGAACACCAAAATCGAGATGCAACTAAAAGCTTGGGGGACTTCGTGCAAAAAGCATCTTCAATGTCTCATAAGTCATGAAGACGATGCCAACGGTAGGAACCACCTTGCAATATTCTGGAAGAATGCCTCTATACAAGCCTCGGAAGCCTTCATTCTGAATTATACGCCCAAAGGTACCATACAAGCCAGTTGTGTAGACACGTGCCTGACCACCTGCCCCTTCCAATTGCATTCTCCTCCTCACAAGATCCAGAGGAAATATAGCTGCCAAATATAAGGACAACAAAACATCAGGGAAAATATTTCTCTAATCCATCATTATAACTAAAACGGACAGAAAAATCTCAACATTACTGGAAACACAAAAGAAAAGTTTATACTGTCTACAAAAGATCACACCAAGAGCATAAACAGAAGAAAACACAAGCACAATGGAAAACAGGATTATAAGCATTGGCAGGGTAGGGCCATATGACTTCTCTGCAGAGCAGAAGACAATAGTTTCCCCCCTAGAAGTACATCTCATATATTAGCCAGACCAGGTATCAAAAAAATCTCCTTAATAACTCTATTACTAACAACTTTACACATAGTTGCTTCTGCACAATATTACATTCTTGATAGAAGCCAACACTACAGGAATCATATATCTGAATATGTCATGCTACTAATACTACTTTGAAAGGTGACTTTGACAGGGACTCTAAAGTGCAACAGCATAATACCAGAACAATTGTTTCGGTCATGTACATGACCCCCCCCGGGAAAAAAAGGAAAAAAGAACAGAAAATCATGTTCACTTTATTACTAAGCAATGAGTCAAATGTGCTAAAGCCTGAAACCGTAAACTTTTTGTTGTTCAATTCCAAAGCAGCACACCAATCATTTCTAGTTAATTAGTGGATTCTGGGATCAGGAAATGGGATGAGATGATGCACAGTTAACTTGCCTGTTGACGATGCAATGCCAGAGAGACTACCGCATGCGAAGCTCACCATAACAGTAGAATCATTGGGCCTGAGGTCAAACCAAGAGTCATAAGCACAACAAACAATAGACTTGGAAAAAAACAGAGCATGCAAACAATTATCTATCCAATGAGCATTCACCTTTGAGTCTTCCAAAATGATCTGAGGTACTCATAAACTGAAAAGTTTATTGCTATATTTGGCCCAACTCCCTGCAGCATGAAAATACATTAAACATTCACCAATTCAAGCAAAAGCCAATCAAAGGAAACAAAAAAGAGGCATACCAATAATGTTGCTCCAAGTCCCTTGTACAACCCCAAAAACCCTTCTTCTCTGCATATAGTATTAAATGCATGCCAAATACCACTGTAATATAGTGTGCCTCTCTGTAAAATTTCAACACAACTCAGTTGCCAAAATAGAAATCAATGGTAACTCAAAATTAACAAAACCAAAACCAAATACTAACAATTATGAGCAAAATCCCCCACCCCCCGGGAGGTTCCTTACTCACCCAAGAATTATGGAGTTACCTGTGCTGCAAGCCGTGTCCTAACAAGATCCAGCGGATAGGTAGCAGAGGCAGCTGTTATTCCTGCCAAGCCGCCACCTACAAAGTGCACGGCAAGGCCTTCAGTTGCATTTGCTGTGCGATTTTCAAGTTCAAGGATGGATTGCATCCACTACAATTTTTTCCACAAAAATAAATAAATAAATATATCAGTAATCAGCATGATTGCATGCCATTAACCTCAGTTTCATGTGCAAATTGCAACAATATCATATGCACTTACACTCTTATACCGTTCATATGCATAGAAATTGACTGCAGAATAGGGAAGACGGTGAGCAATAGTGACTAGATTGCCTTTCCAAAATGCTTTAAAACCTTCTTCATTAATAACGCGAGAAGCCTCTCGCCATAAGCTAGTCTTGCTCAATGCTGTAACATCAGAGTACATGCCTTGAACCTGACAAAATTACAATTGACTAACATGAAGCAGTTAAGAGTAACAAACACCCAGGACAAGATGGGGTTGAGATAATCAACAAATCAATTTCAAGAAAAATTGTGGCTTTTAGTACAAAATTTCTTAAGGAAACAGCCTAATTTAGCCCCTTTCACCCAATACAACCTGTGACCAAATTCAATCCGTGCTTACAACGAGAAAGGTAATTTTTTTTTTCTTTTTTTAAATAAAAATCCATTGAATCCAAATTTTCAACAAACAGAAGAATTCATAAATTAGCACCTCCAGAGGAAGAATCCCAAAATTCCCAATTTCCCAGTCTCAGCACCCTTTAAAACCCAAATCAAAGATAATTACACCAAGTGATCCCAAAAAGCACCCAGATTTCCCATCAACCAATAACGAAACGAACAAGCGACCCGAGAAAGAAATCAACCTGAAAGAGAATCGTAAGGCGAGCAAGAGGAGCCGTGCATGTTTTGCTGAAAGCGCCGGCAATCCCACCAGCCAGCAGCTGCTGCACTGTTCCCAACGGCGGCTGTTTACTCAAAGACAGCTGATTAGTGTTGTGGGTGTGCTGATGCATGAACTTCCTGGCACCCGCGTCCACCACGCTGCTCCCATGCGCGGCAGAGTTCAAAGCCCTCTGCCCTCCCTCAACAACCACTCCAACCCTCGCCTCCATATTCATATCCCCTGTTTATTATTATTATTATTATTATTATTATTATTCCTATTATTATCTATCTCTGCTTCGTCTCACGTCTCTAATTCCAAGTCTTGTCTTGAGGTGGCCGCCGTGACGCGGGATTTAACGAGAAGGGCAGATTGGCGAGAAATGTGAACAGAGGAAAAAGAGAAATGTAATAGCAGGTGGTGAAGAGATAAACCCTAACGAGGGGCAACCTCTAAAGCCCTAGCAAACGGGGCGAAGGTGGGTTTTTGAGCAAATGGGCGCACTCTAATTTGTCTTCTTTTGTTTTTTCTCTGCGTGCTTTGAACGAGAAGGTTGCTCTTGCTTAAATTAATTTCTGAATTCAAAAAATTCCAAATCACCTCCATGACTTCTTTTTGTTTTTTTTTTTTTCCCCTTTATTGTACTTTTTAATTCGTTTTCTTTCCTCATTACTTCCCCGGTACCATTCGCCGTCTCATACGCAATGCAAAGATCACACGGTTATAATAATTTATTCAGAAGAAAAGACTTGCACAAGGTCCCAAACAATACTTCATTTCGAAAATGGAAAATGCTACAGAGGTAGTTATGTGTTTTAAAGATAAATTTGACAAACATAAGTTAAAATAATTTGCATTTTAAGCCACAATTTTGGGTTCCGTGCCATTTGACTAGACAAAATAAATAAATAAATAAATGTATGTTATTTATTAGTAGAAAGCTTAAAACAGACAAGAAAATTTGGCCATTATTATTCTTTATTTATTCTTTGCGCGACTTCCTAATCTTCGAATATGGTAGTTGCGAACATTTCCACTATCCTGTTCGAACTATTTGACCGGCATAGGATATTCGACACGTAGGACGGTACATTCTGATTACAATTTGCCGTCGTCTGCACCCTCCCTTGCCTCTACTTCCCACTAGAATCCACGTTTTTCTTCTTTTTTCATTCGATTTTTCTCATTTTGATCGAGGGCGACATTCCTAGGCACGCCAATCCTCAGGACTTATTATTATATTCAACCCCACTGCTTGCGTTTGTCGTCTCCTTTGGGGTGGTGAGGGAATGCCCCGCCGTTCGAGCAAGCCCGAAAATGGTTGACAGAGACGGTAACCTTGCTTCATTGACCTCGTGTTTAATGACTGGTTCGCTTAAATACATCATCTTCGGCTACTTATTGGCAAAATCCACCGGAGCTGTTTGCTTCTCCGTTTGTGTCGTCCACAGCCCAACATGAAGGATAGCGAGGACGTCACTCGAGCCTAGTATTAAGGCCCTTTCTTATACCGACACAAGGACTTATAGTTCACTCACTCGTTAGGGCCAACGCCTGATCACTCGATAGCCGCCGGACTGGACCTTTGAGAACACACTTACTGAGCCCATAGAGTTTCTAGGCATGATTGGACTACAACTATGGCGCATTTGTCATTCGATACATACATGCTAACTCAAAAGAAAAATATCACAAGCTTGGGCTTTCCAGTACTGAGAGCCAGAAACCAACCCGAGCCTTACCCTTTGACTTGAACAGCCCCCAAAAGCATCTTTTTATCGCCGAACTTGTAGATTTACAGAAGAATGTTACATCAATCTCCCTTCCTCCCGGCCACATATCAATAATTTTCATATGCATCCGCAGTTTTGATTGAAACAAACTTGGCTACACCTTTTCCCTTTTCCACCGCAGCCCATAACAGAAACATGGTAGTGTGAAAAATAATGCTCGAACATGCCTTAATCTCAAGCGTCATTCACCCAACAAAGTCGTGCAAAAATTGCCCTCCAATAACATCCCGGCCGAAGAGCCGATTTTGCGCTTCAAAACCGACCATAACGTACCCTTCGGTATTTGCTTCTGGGGCAAGGCCTAAACGTTGAGCTGCATTTATGGGAAAGGACTCTGCAAAACCCATCCCATTATTCTGGTGAAGACCCAGTGTCAAGGAAACACTGCCGCTTCCACCTGCCATGCCTACACCAACTGATCCCATTGGTGGATGACTAGACAAGCTGTTATAAGACAAGTTCAATGGTTCCTCATCGTCATTGCCCCCAGGTAGATCAGGAAGTTCATTTCTAGTGCGCTTTGACGGAATGTCTTGAGCCCGTTGTATGGAGGTCAACAGCAGGTTGTCCTGCGGGCTGGAGTTTGATACAAGTACCTGGTCACTTCTACCGTTGGCATTTCCTTCATCTCTTTGTGAAGCCTTTTGCAATTGCCGTGTTTCCATCATGTGGATTTCTTCCACCATTGGCTTCCAGAGCCTTACTCTTGCATTGATGAACCAATTAGAAACCTGTTTCACAACCACATATGAATCGGATACGGTGCCTCACATCTCATATACTCTAGCAAGTTTCAGTAAAAGTAAACGTAAAAGGAAATATAATGATAAAAGTCTATCAGGGTGGCACACCTGGCTTCGAGAAAGGCCAGTTTGTTTGGCCAACATTAGCTTGTCCGTATCTGTGGGATAACTGCAACAGAAACAGATAGTTCACTGTGTTAATGAAATCAGTAGAAGGAAACCACTTTCACATCTCGGAATGTCAAAAAAATAACATTTTATAAATTTCAACTAGAAAATGACACTGGTGAAGTATTTCACTCACGGGTGCAGGAAGTGTTCAAATAGCCATGATCTCAGGACAGTTACAGCACGCTCAGGAAGTCCCCTCTGGGGACGCCAAGCTGGTTGGTGCTCTATGAGAGCTGCATTATGAGCAGGCCTCTGGCAATAAATGCTTCTATCGCTGTTCCCAAAACTTGTAGCTGCTTCTTTCCCTTGGCTCAGTTGACCATGAACTTTGTTGGAGCATTGAAGCTGGTCAGTTATGGCATTTTTCAAAGACCTGAAATGTTTAGACATAGCTTTCAGAGCCATGTTTGCATATGGAGCTGCGTTACCAAGCCCCGCAACACATTCAAAAGATGCCACCACTTCTTGTATCTGCTGATAATATTGCTTGTACTTCCGGTAGACCTAATAAAAGTATGCACAATAAGAAGTCTTTAAAAGGCAGAAAATAGTTAAGGGACCAACAACAAACACATTTGAATCAAGACACATGAAACTACCATCATCATTTTATTCTCTTGTAATATGACTATCAAAAGCTTGGAGGCACTAAAGACTTTTGCTGCTACAGTTATCATCAATCTAACTGCACTTTTTATAAAAAACAAGAAAAAATTCAATGTAAAAAAATTATAGGATTCTTAACTGTTGAAGATGCATTTAAGTATAAAATAGCAAAGAAAGGAGGATGAAGAAATCTTTAATCCACTGCTGCTGTTGAAACTCCAAAACAAGATAGCTAATGAGGTGCATCAAATTGGGAACCAAAGATCAGCACGTAAAGTAGCAAATTGGGGTGTATTATTGGAATCAACATAGAGGCCAGCTCCAGCCACTCTAAAAAACAATTAACCAATCTACAAGCATTTTATTGTATGTGGACTTCAGAAGTCCAAAATCAAACTTCCACCATTTTGTTTACAAATTTGATTTTCAATCACATTAATTTAGTTGATCTAACTTATTCCAGAGGAAACTTGTGATGGCTAGGGATGCAGGCGCAACTTGTTTGACCTCTAACCTCAAATTTATTTAGTATTACGACCCAAATTGATAGCAAGCTGATTTCTCACAACTCCAATTCCAAACTGCCTTTTTAAAAGTCAAGACCCGGTCATCTACTCGTTATCTTTCTTTAGGATTTTCAGTATAATTACATTTTCCATGTACAAAATTTATCGGATTATGATCTATTCGAATGGACTGACATAATCACGTTAGGCAAATTCACCCTAAAGAAACGCTGACACTCTTACCTATTTGAAGTTGGAACCTTTCCTATGGTTGTCAGACACCTTACAAAAACAAGATTTGCGCATATATTCCCTCTTAACACCTTTTTTTTCAAAAAGATGTATAAATTTTGAGATCCTCGAGGCCATTTGTCTCTTGAAAAACAAGAATCTAATAATGCGGTTCAGAAAAGCTACAAGCTAAACAATATACAATCACTCATTAATGCAACCCCACAGGTTGGAAGCTTTGTTCCAGCAATGACTGCCCCATCTAACACATCGAAGAATAAGTAACTGTATTTAATAAGGCCAATGCGGTGGCTCTTACAAACTATAAGATTGGTTTTCGCTAGAAAGGAAGATTTCAGATTTAAGACCGCGAGACTTCATAGCCGAAATGGGAAGAGTAACTCCAAGAAGAACCCGACAAGACTACTGAAAATGAACAATATCTGAAATTTCACAGTTAAACACGTTGAAGTTAAACCCCATATTTGATCCAAAGAAAAAAGTTAAAACACCCTATTGGCATTACCTTATGAGAAAGAAAAGGAGAAAGAAAAAAAAAAACACCCTTAAAGCTCAAATGTAAATGATCAAGATCGAATTCTGAAGCCATACCTCATCTAGCACCGAAATCAGCCTCGACTTCTTTCTCCCGCCTTCAACTCCATCCTCAGAACTAAGTGGATCATCCACAATTCCACTCGCGCTCAAGCACTCAATAGGAGGATCCATCAAAGACGCTTCGACTGTAACCTTTTCCCGGTAAATTCCCCGACTCACATCACAAAGCTCCTCAAGCAGCTGCTGTGCAGGCTTCAAGAATCTCGATCCCTTCAAAATTGAAGCATAACCAGTAAACGGGCCTAGAGGGACCGAGCTTCTGGACACCTCGTTCGAGGTCGAACTACTGCCACCAACAATGCCTGGAACCATACACCCACCAACACCACCACCACCACCAGGAATTTCCTCGACATATATAGCAGACCCGTATTTGTGTAAATTAAGTTCTAGAGGGAGATTGCTTTGGTGAGGATGGTGAGACGATAGAGACAGAGACAACCCTTGCCCAGTGGCATTAGACGACGAGTCGTGGGCCACAGACAAAGGTTCTGGTTTAAACACTACCATTTCACTACCACTACTATTATAGGAAGGGTCAAATTCCCTAAGACTTTGAAAACCATGTGGTGCATAAAAGAAAGTATTGCCATTAATATCCTGAATTGAGGTAGGGTTTATATGCAAAGACGAGTTTGGATCTAAGTAAAGATGGTGCGTCGTTGAGGACGAAGAACCATTTACGATCCCACCACCAAAACCCATCAAATTAACAGCTTCCTCTTTCACTGCACAACCCGGATTCTCTTTACAGGCCTCGCTACTAACACCTGGCAGAGCGTTATTAGCGCACACTAGCAAATCTGAAGAGAGAAGTGAGGGATCGTCGAGGGGGAGCAAGCCAGCACAAGCTCGGAGTTCAGGATGGTTCTGAGCCACAACTCTCAGCTTTTCTCTTCTACTTTGTTGGGGGACGTGATAGGGCTCGTAACCCTCCGCCATAGCCAGTCAAGTCAGCAAAACCAACAAATGATAAAGCCTCTATCTTTGTAGTCAGAAGCCTCTCAATTAGTAGTAAAAAAAAAAAGAAAAAAAATAAGAGAGAGAAAAGAGGAAGAAGAAGGACGACAGGGAGGGCATTAATTGAAGAGAGTGGAGATAAAAGCAAGAGAGAACAGTGAAACAGATGTGGTGATGATGAAATGAAAGGTTATCATCATGATCTCCAGGGTCTGCAAGAATGGCAGAGAGAGTGGCACAGTTTATCAGTTATATACGTGAAGAGAGAGAGAGAGAGAGATTGAAGCTCCTGCTATGGGCAGGTTGCTTGTTTCACGCATCCTCACACAGACACAGACTCGCACACGCATTAACACAACAGCATGAATGAACAACAAAATACTTTGTTAGTTTGTTTCTGTCAGCTCTCTCTCTCTCTCTCTCTCTCTGTCTCTCTCTCTCTCTCTATCTGTCTGTCTTTATTATTATTATCTCCACGGAGAGGCTGGAGAGCATAGGGTTTCGAGAAACCGGACGTCGACCGGCTATTTCCGGTACTAATTGAACTGATCAGCTGTGTTGCAGATATTTCTGACACGATTTTCTCGGGGAGTTTTGTCGTTTTGTAATATTTTATCTCTGTTTCTTTCTCTCTTTTGATTTGTGCATCATTTTTTATAACTTCAATATAGTTTTAATGCGATAATGAAATAATCTTATGATTAAACAAAGTCTCGCACTTTTATCATACTTTTAAATTCATTGATTACACTTTTTGTAAGCGTAAACTACATAATCTTCTTTGCCGAAGAAATCTGTATTAATTTATATGATATATCTTTATTATATTAATGTGCTGTTAATTTTGGGGAGTTACAAGTCACATACTATTTAACAATGGGGTCGTGACGACGCAGTGAAAACAAGGGAACAGTGATGGATGAAAAGGTGTCTCATTAATTACAATATTTAATTATAACATTATTTAAATTTAAAATTTAAAATTCAATGTCTTGCCTTTATAAACAAAACAAGAAGAAAGTGCCAAACAGTTGAGAACCGAGACCTTTCTTTCTGGCTTTTAGTCCTCCCTTTAAGACGTTTTCTATTCATTTGCGATTTCACTTCGCTTATATTCATTTTCTGGTCTAGCCTAGTCTAATCTAACTATAGTTGCCTACCCACAAAATAATTTTTTTTTTAAAATCTAACTATATTAAGGAATTGACAAAGAAAGATTCCGGAGCACAGTTTTTAATTCTCGTGGCATATGTATCTAGTGCATATAAATGTTCAATTTCCTGTCAAATCAACCGAGCTTTTTTTACACAATAATTGAAGAGGGGCTTCACAATATATATATATATATATAACGTTTAATAATTTGTTACCCGAGGCCTTTTTTTTTTTTTTAAGTGCCATCATTCATTTTGATATGTCATATAACATACGAAATGTTCGACCGAATTCAGGATATTTTGACTCAATGTCTCAATTTGCAATACAACTAACTCGTAACCTTAATTGCATATGATAATAGTTGTATCTTATGAGCACCTCGAAGATAGTTCTATCCAATGTATTCTTGGATCCTTTAGAGAGATTTTTCGCGCAAGCACACAAATTAGACGAAGTAAAAGAAAATTAATAACGACGGTGAATTGATGCGTACGTAAATATCTAATTTATTATTTAATATTATTTTATTTAGGAGAAAACTATATACGATAAATGATAAAGATTGTGGAAGAATGAGGGAAAAGGAGATTATTTTTCTCGTGGATGTGTTTCCGAGGGTGAATACAAGGAGGAAAATGACAACTTTCTTATTTGAATAGGTGGCTGTGGGGGAGATCTTCGCTAGATTTCCATGGTCCTATAGGTCAAGCTTCGATCCTTTCATAATTTTCTGTCCTCCCTCCAAAAATTTTCTTCGTCCCAAACATACTGTACTATAGTTTGATGTCTCCCAAACGGACATCTTTTCCTCTGTATGTTTTTGCTTTTTTATCAATTGGGTCTTGCATGCATAGGCAAGGTTACTTCCAACTCACATCCCCATTATTATTATTATTATTATTATTCATCAGCAAGTCATTACACTATAAACTATAATGAAATAATTTTTAAAATTTTTTTATTTTTAAAAATTATAATATAAAGTTTTAATAATAGTGATATAAATTATTAATTATTAAAATAGCTCATAAAAAGCCAAACGCTCGTTTTATATCAATGCTGTATCTTGTCTTCTAAACTGAAAATCTCAGGCTAAGTCTAAAACAAAATCTCTTTTTGAGAAACTAACAAAACATACTTTCGACTCTCCGCGTAATGTAGATATCCGTTTGGTAGACTCGAGGTGGGTGTTATGGAAGTTACGTTAATTGCATGCCCATTATAATTATATATGATTGCACGGATCCACCTGGGCAGCATTATTAAAATAGAATCACACGTCCTCCGAATTGACTTGACTTATATATATATATATATATATATTAAAAAAGGTGGCCAAAGTGCTTGTAAAAAAAAAAAAACAAACAAAATGCCATCACGTTCTACGAGGGTGAATCTCTATCTAGATAACCCATCGTGTAAGTTTAATCATCTAAATCGTAAATTTTGTAATTAGGACATAAGGATTATCGATTATTATTTTGAAAATATTCCAAAAAAAAAACAAAAAACTCATCAAATTACCATAGTCAGCCAGTAAGAAATGTTCTTCTCCTGATCTTTAAGAAAACAATATTTGTTAACATCTATGTCTTTACTCTCTCTCTCTCTCTCTCCAAAAATAGATAGATAAATAAATAAATAAAAATCCTCGGCATGGATCGGGGTCAGAATAGAGCAATAGAAATTTGAAGTTGGCTTTTGTTGGTTTGAAAGAAATTGGAGACTCACGTGAAAGGAAAAGGCTAGAGAGTAAAAGGAAACCACTCTTCTCCAACTTGAATTAGTCTAAATATAGGTCAAAAAAATCAGGCGGAAGTCTTCTCCTCCTTTATTCTCTCCCCCTCCCCCCCACTCCCCGTATATTCGTGCTTCCCGTCTATCATAGAAGCATTTGGTGTGAAAAAAATGCCATCATTTCCTTCTTTATACGGTAAATCATAATTAAAGCCTTTGGATATAGCTTCACATTATTTTAATGTACCGAATCATTTCTTTCACTTTCTTCTTAACTAAATAAAATAATTGTTAGAAAAGTTTAAGAAAAGAAAATTAAATTATTAAAATTAAAAAAAAAAACAAAACAAAAACAGAAACAGAGAGAAGGAAGATTCCTTCAATTTCCTCCTTTCATAACAAAACAAACAAGACGAGCCCTCAGATTTGCTCGTTCGTTTCTCCCCTAACAATTTGTCGTTTTATTATTCCCTTATTCTTCGAATGGTTATGGCATCAGAATCTTGTCCTTTACGGGAAAAGAAATATCAAATATTTTACCCCAAAATCTTTTTGGAGAGCGGTTGTTTTTTTAATTTTTCTTTCTTTCTTTCTTTCTTTCTTTTGTCCTCTCCTTTTCGGATACAAGATTTAAAACCCCTTCTCTTTTGCAATCCTTTTAATACGTATTTTTGTAGTTGAGCGGCCGACGATTGAATTTCCTTTTTCCCCCCTTCCACGCCCGTTAAAATTTTTTGATGCATCAATTTTTACATTGGTCGCCTGGCCAAGCTATTTTCCTGTTTACCAATAAACCGAACTATAGGCATGAGAGCGCAATTATTAGCGCCCGCAATTGGCTGAATTGAACATCATTGCCTAATAGTGTGGACCCGCGCGTCCTTGCCATACTTACCCCCAAGCCCAGCATTTGGTTCGGTTGAACACTATTGCCTAATAGCATGCTATGCCCTACGGGTCCTTTTTGCAGTATTAATGCAAAGGCCGGAGTACTATTCACGAACTTAATTAAATTCCTAAACTATAACGTGTTGCCAAAAGTATGGGCACCGAATGAAAACGAGTAATTAATATATGCACATGTCTTGATGATTTTAGGGTTCGGCTCAGTTAGTTGGCAAAACGAACCTGTTTCTAATTTTGTGGACCGAGACTCTTTTTTCTTTTTCTTTTTCTTTTTCTTTTTTTTTGTTATGGGTCCAGAGACATAGTTTTTTATTACTCGCCTCTTGATTTGAAGCAAAACGAAACTCAAAAAGTATGCTTCTAATTTTTGGTCTGTAATAATATTTGCATGCTTTTCAATTTTGTGACGGAAGATAAAAAATTAAAAAAAAAAAAAAAACTCGATGGGTTCGTAAGTAGTCATGCTTATTTTATTGTGTTGTAATTGCATTTTACGCACGGTTAATTAATTTAAGTCAATGACATCCATCGAGCGTTTGTATTTTGTACAGGCCACGAATCCTCACTTTAGTATGAGAAAATCAATCTCCAATGATTCATCGCCAATTCGCCATTTATTTTCATGAAAGTGAAACGTCCATTGAAGGGTTGGGGGGAAGGGGAAGGAATTCGAGACTAAAATATAAATCCGAAACAAAATACGAGAACCGAATTATAATTCACAAGCAAAATTTTAAGAACATTTTACGAAAAAGATTTAGAAACCAGTATTTTTTTTTATTTTGTGATTTAATAGGAGAACAAATAATATTTACTAAAGCAACGAATTGCTCGAGTCCAAAAGTCTTAGATAAAAATTATCTTTTGTACTCGCCATAAGTAAAGAAGACGAGAGACAGCACCTCGTGCTGGGGCTTTCTTCAATTTGTTTATTTCACGTAGGGACAGATAATAATGAAAGGGGTGTTCTAACGTACCCACTACTTTAATTAGTCAGTCTATGTCCTACGGGGAAAGAGAGAGAGAGAGAGAGAGAGAGAGAGAGGGGTGAATCACATTATTGTCCATCGGGGAACACATTAATTATTGCTTTATTGGCTAATCGTCTAGTAGTTAAGACACCGTAGTTGTAATTTTTGGTCCATTTTATTTGGGGAAATTTTGAAAATGACGACGACGAAAGCAGCTGAACGAGCAACGCGTGGCAGTCATGCTGACAACAAATGTACACATGGCAAGTTATTTGATGGAGGGATGTTCAGGTGACAACGTCATCTTAACGTCGGTGCTCCTCTTTGCTATATAAAAAAGATTAATCACTTCGATGGATCTTTTGCTTGTCGAGAGAAAGTAACTGGAGGACGCTCCCCGCCCCGCCCCCCACCCCCCCCGAGTTTGCCGTCGAATCCACCGTCGAAACGGAGTCTCATATTTATAGCTTTTTTCTCCCTTCTCCCTGGCATCCATTCTGAAATCGTACGTACAGTTCTGTTTATATAAATGAGAAGAAGAGGGAAAAAAAAAAAAAAATCTTATGGCCCACTCTCTCCCTGTGCCGGTGGAAGCACGCTCCTGCTTCCTTTTGTTGTGTATTGAAATCCTTAATACCATCCCAGATTCGTAATCTCTCTCATTTTCCATTGTTTATTTTCCTTCTTTCCCAGTTCCTTATTTTCCCTCTTTCCCAGTTCTTTATTTTCCCTCCTCTGTACTATTTCAAAACAATAAATTATATTCCACGCTGAATTTTTCCCTTTTGAACAATAATTTCCTTTTTCTACGTAGGAGTACTATACTATCATTTGTAAACGAACATACGAAAACTCGTACAATTAAATTGATTGATCGTAATTTACAATCAGTCAATTTAAAGATAGTCGCGTACCTGATGCCAAATCACGTTTCTAACTATTTGTGAAACTAAATTATATTTTAAAATTGGACAGGGAAAAAAAATCACTGATAAACTCCCAAATTGGACAGGAAACCATACGTTAACTGTTAAAAATAGTGAAAAAAAATGTCCCTATAAATACAATTTTCATAGATATAAATGATTAAAAAATAATTTATATTATATATAAAACATTTTAAATTGAAAGAAATACACTTTATATAATATAAATTTTTTATAATAATATAATAGATATTTATGTAATATAAATCATTTTAAATATAAGATAAATTATTTTAAATAATTATTTATATTTACGAATATTTGTGACCGAATCGTGGCTCTTAAATAGTAATTTGTGGGAGTTTTCTTACTCGCGGGAGCCGAGAAAGGGAAGGAAAAAGCGAGACAGTAAAAACTGCGTCACCCATTGCGTGAAAATAACCTCTTGGTCCAAACACGATTCCTTTGCCCTTGCACATTTTTTTACGTGCTTCACTTCTAGTCCGCACCACTGTAATTAATTAATGAACACATAAAGGCACTGATCCACTTCTGCACACGAGTGCTTTCTCCTAACTTTTGGACCGTCCGATGATCCTGGATTTTCGTGTTCAACCTGCTTCTGCTGTTGCTATCAGCTTTGGCGGGCTCGTTGTCTTTGCACTTGCAGCACCTCCCCCCCTCTAGGCACCTACGAACCCTTCGGCATTATTTTCTCGGAAAAAGTTTGCGGCCACATGGTATACGTCGCTGCACGTGTAAGGAAAAGGCACGTTCGTGAGGACCCCGTCTCACAATCGCTACTGTTGCGAACCAGTAACTGTGAGTGTAGCTTCTATGTAATCCAGTGACCTACTTTGTCGATTCTACTAATATACTATTGTCGTCAGCTGATGCTTGCTATGAAATATGAATCAAGGATAATAAATCTTCTTTTAACAACCAACTTGGCCTGAAAAGCGTGTTCTGGTGCTTATATATGGTGTCCGCGTGTGTTTACGGAATTGAACAATGGGGGACCTCTTCGATCGACTATTAAGCCTGAAATACAATTATCATCGTGTTTGATTATATTTTTTAGTGAACCGTTTCTATTGTTTTGTGATAGTGAGTGTGAGCATAGTGCAAGATGTGCCCCGTATAGGATTTTTAGGTATATGGGCCGTCTTGGGTCGTTCCATTTTCACATCTGCTTTATATCTTCAGCTAGTGGAATAATTGTTGTACTGTTATTAAAAAAAAAAAAAGGCCGAATTGGGATATTGGAGGAAAGTTCAAATCCATGAATGTCGAAAAACTATGAATATGAGATTAATCTATAATGTTTGCTACACATACGATCAATAGATTCATACAAGCTTAATGTATTGTTATGTTAAAAAAAAACGTACTTCCTTTAATGGTACTATTAGTTCAAGAAAAGGCGTTTGATACCTTGCCGTGGGCCTCTGCATGGAAGGGTATGGAGATCGTTTTTGAAATTTAACATTTAAAAGATAATTAATGTAAAAAAAAAAAAACACAGTAGATTATTGTTATATTTTGTACTCCTACCAGACATTACCTGCTACAATCAAATGGGAGCCTTTTTGAGAGGCGTGAAATCAAGAACAACAGTGAAAACACTATTGTTTTAAACGGAGCAATTGTTGAGGTGTGTTTTCGAAATCTCGTGCGGTGTGTTAAAATTTCATTCAAAAATTTTGGTGGGTGATTTTTTTTTTTCCTTTTGGTTTAAATTAAAAATTTTCAGCGAATACTCGCGGCGCAATTTTTTGATTCAAAATATTAATCGGTCAAAAGTTAGCGTCTCCACCAAAACTATAAAATCAAGCTCCATTAACGTTTGAGATGCATGTGGATTTCGAGAGGGGAGACAGCTGCATTTTTCTTGTGTAGCAATGTAACGTTGGTACGGTAGATACTGGTTGCCTCGAAAATCTGAAAAAGATGGGTAATTATGTCTAATGGGAAATAAAAAACAATTTTGTGTGATGAGCCTCCAAACAACCAAAGAATTCACTGTAACCATCCTTGCTCGAACCAGGAGTGGGGTTCTGTGTGACAGCGTACGCTCCCGATTTGAGTTTGAATCTCCACATGCACAATTAAGTTATGAATAGAATATGGGGGTGTAATGTGCAAAACAATGTTCGGCGTATATGGTGGCTCCTAAGAAAGTGAAAACTGAGGGGATCCACACACCCCCCCCCCGGGCCCAAAAAAAAAAACACAAGTGGTCCTTCTTTTTCTACGAGAAATATTGAATTAAAACGCGGAGCAGTGCCCCCTAATGCCAGTTCACGAAGGTGATGGCGACCTTAATGGGGTCGTCGGTCGATGTTTCGAGGAAAAATAAAAAACTTTATTAACTAAGCCAGAAAATTGACGTTGACAGTAATGACAGATGACATCCAACGATTTGGTCTCCAACCAGGTGAAGATGAAGGAATCCCGTCGCCTGATCGCTATTTCTTCGTTGCTTAGCTTCATCAACAAAATAACATAGACAGAACGACGAGAACTTTCTGGATAATTGTGCAATGGAAATTAGAGAGCTAGCAGAACAGCTAGAGCAAAAGGATGCTATCCCCCTGGATAGCTTAAACATGATTGCGACATGTCGTTTTGTGTTTTATCCAGCTGGTGAAAATGGACGACAAGGTAACCAAATTGGGAAACTGATGCAGAAGAGACAAGAAAGCATGGGGCAAGGTGGGCACGTTCGCCTGCCCAAATAGATATACTAGCCATTATCAAAGGGCCTCGTATTGAAACCTGGAGTACTCTCGTTGTCAAGACACTGGACCGAGATCGGAATATGCAAAACTTCTCCATTCACGAATACCTGCGGATTTATTATATACTGTTTGAGGACGAAACATGTCATCTCACAGAATTATAGCAGCGAATTTATTTTATTATATTGTCATTTTACCCTGCATACCCCTTGAATGTCTCCTCAAAAAAGCACATGAGATCTTTTGATTCAAGAATTTGAGGGGTTTAGAGTTCGAGAAGAATTTTTTCTTGCGGTCAACCAAATCTCCCCCGGTTCGGTTTCCAATACAGCTTGCTTCTCGACGTGAACATCATCCGATTGACTGGCTCCAGATATACAGTTTTCACACGCCGTTGGACTCTCGGCTTAATTATCTGGCCTTTGAATTAATGCTTGTCTTCGGCCCCGGAAACCTGGGGCTCCGGGTGTGCAGTAGCCTGGAGGGAAAATTGGATCCGACCATCGGTCCCTTAGCTTTTCCTTAACATACTTTTAAAACATCGGCCTGCCAGATTGGTCTAGAGTAGAAAGACACTGGGCCCATTGAGCCGATCCATCACTCCACCTCCAGTCGGCTCTTGTCGCTGTCACCGAGCCCTATAGCTAAACCATCCTCCCGTGATTAACCCAAGCCGAGGCCGAAGGGGATTTTTGGATATATTGAGCACGACTTTTGTGGTCAAGGTCCGTAAAAACGGAATTCCATCTCTGAAGATTTTAAAACTCATCATTTCAAAAAAAAAAAAAAAAAAAAAAATTTAAGATTAGATCATAATTTTACTGATCCTATAATTTTGATCAAGATTTTATTAACCTCACTGTGTTCTACTTTCTTTTTCTCCCCCGTTTGGCAGATATCACAAAGGTTGTGTATCTTCGTTGCTAAACTTCCACCAAGCCTATTCTCGTCCATGCCCAAGAGCTATGTGGAATATGATTCCAGCTAGCCTGGTGGTAATAATTCATAGTAGGCATCTTCCGTAACAATCTTTCCGCACTCATGTTGGCCTTCATCTTACGCTTCGAGATGCTCAATTACGCGTTTCGCCTATCTTTTTGCCTCTCTCTCTATGTGCAATTTAAGAAAAGATAGACTAATTAACTAATAATTCTGGCTTCAATTCCTGTTCCGAGAGAAATATAGCTGATTCGGGTCCGGTTGGATCGTGCCCCCGATTTTTAGATGTTATTGTAAGGGCATAATTAAAGAGCCCTTTTTCCATGTCTAGCTGTCAAAAGTTCTCGATGGTTAGAGTGGTGTCGATACAGTTCACATTACGGGGGCGCCTCGTCTCTGTGGATGACTGGATGCTATAAGGCTGAATTCGATTGTCAAGCCGAGATCGTCCGATTCTTCTAAAAATAAAGCCATCTGGGCCCATATCTTTAAAGATCACACGCGGGATCTTGAAGCCTACCAAGGAACAATCAAGGTCAACGTGCGGAAAATGCAAAGCTCGAAGATACTAAGTCTCCGGCTTGTCTGCTCTCGGCCGTGATCTTGGACTCGAATAGAATGAGATTTTCCATACTTTAAAATGACACCGTTTGTGTATATTCCTTTTAACAGGGTTGTCGATTAATTTTTTAAAATGCTGTCCACTTAAAAATTTAAGTCAGTGAAATCTATAAATCTTCTATATATATATATTACTCTCATATTTTATCACTATAAAATTTCACACTCTTCGTAGTAATAATAATAATAATAATAATAATAATAATACTAAATCCTCGTGAAATGAAATATCTTGATAGTCAAAAAATTCAAATCTTTATTTTTAAAATTCTTTATTATAATTTTGAGAAGGGACATGAGAAGGGACTAACCCAAGTCACCGAGGCATTTCAAGGAACGAGCATATGCATGCTATACATAATATTGGATCTGTACAGATACACGCATAAGAACAGAATAACTGGTTACGGTATCTTAAAGACAAAACTCAAAAATAAATCAAGTACTTGATAATCTACAATAGTAACGTCTATTGAATAAAATAGTAACGTCTTAGTCTAGGGCTAATAGCATTAATTAGTGAACGGCTAGGAAACATCTATGGACGTGCTGGCCACCTCAAGAGGTTCGATGCTCATATTAATACTTTTTTAGTTTTTCTTTTAAAAAAATGTGGATTCGTTAACTATATTTAGATCTTTACGTTTTACTATTATATCTTTTGTTAAAAATCACAGGTCTGGACGAAGAGGTGACTTCTTAATCCACGCCGACGTCTCCCGGGCGCGAGGGAAGCCAGAATCAGGGGGAAACGGACCAATTTTGTGTCCGTAAATCTCGTGCGCGAGGGCACGGAGGCAATCCGCCTTTCCCCGTAGCTCGTTTAGTTTTGTTAAATTACAATGACTTCAGCATTCTAATTAATTAATTAATTATGTATAAATTATTTAATTTTTATTAATTTTAAAATGATAACAATAATTAATCTAAAAGTAAATATATAATAAAAATATTAAAATTTACTCAATAATCACGTAATAAAAATTTACATCTATTAATTATATACTAAATTAAAATATTTAAATTTTTATATATTAATTAAAATGTAATTTTACTTTAATATTAAAATTATAATAAATAAAATTTAACTATTTAAGTTTTAGTCGAACACTCAATTTGCGTAATATTAATTAACTTCGACAAATTGGGCTTTAGGTCAGGAACCACGGGTCAGGGGATAGAGAGTTGGTACGACCGTGGAGCGCTAGAATACACTTGCCGGTGAGACGGCGACAGTGGGCAGCCTGGCGCGCCCTTCGCTTTCCGCTGACGCCACCCGCCCTCCGTAGCAACAAAAATCCAGAGACCAAAATGAACCAAACGGAATAAAGTTGGCGTCGTTGGCTTACGTGTCCGGACCGAGCCTCCAAATGCCGACGTTCATTACCTGCTATTCTGCTAAGGTCCCACCTTTCCACGCCTCTCTACCATTGAATTGAATTTTAGCCAGGCAGGCAAGTCACAATTACACGACTTCAAATCAACAATCGAAACGGCTCGAGTAATGTGGGCGCTTCAATTCTGGTCAAACGGTACACACTTAAATTTCACTCTGTCCCGGTTATTGGTAGTGCACTGGCCCCCGTGAATAATTTCCCGAACTCCCCAAACCAGCGTCGAGCTGGGGAGCCTTCTTATTACTCTTCATTGTCCCTGTCATCTCTCTTCATGGATTGCCTCTCTTCTCTTCAGTGGCTGTTTATTACAGTCTTCGCCCTTACAATTCTAACGCGTGCTCAGCTGCCTGGCACTTGGGAGCTACTGGTTCCCAACGCCGGAATAGCCTCCATGCATACGGCGGTCACGCGCTTCAACACCGTGGTTCTCCTCGACAGGACCAACATCGGCCCATCTCGAAAACTTCAGCCCGGAGGCCACTGCCGCGATGACCCAAACGACCCCATTTTAAAGCGCGACTGCTATGCCCACTCCGTCGTCTTGGATCTCCAATCCAACCAAGTCCGCCCTCTACTGATTCTCACCGACACTTGGTGCTCCTCTGGCCAGTTCCTCCCTGACGGCACCCTGTTGCAAACCGGCGGTAGCATGGATGGTTTCAAGAAGATACGGAAGTTCGATCCGTGCGAGGCAGACGGGGATTGTAATTGGGTGGAGCTCCATGACGTGGAGTTGAGTATTGGGCGGTGGTATGCTTCGAACCAGATATTGCCCGACGGGTCGGTAATAATTGTCGGCGGGAGAGGAACATATACAGTAGAATATTATCCGCCAAGAAACGGCGCAGTCTCATTCTCGTTTCTGGCCCACACCGAGGACGATCAAATGGACAATCTCTACCCTTACTTGCACGTCCTCCCCAACGGTCACCTCTTCGTATTCGCTAACAACAAGGCGGTCCTGTACGATTATCAGACCAATAAGGTTATCAGAGAATACCCGCCGTTGGATGGTGGCCCACGGAATTACCCATCCGCCGGATCGTCGGTCATGCTAGCTCTCGGTGGTGACTACTCGACGGCTGAGATTCTCATCTGCGGAGGGGCCCAGTATGGAGCTTTTATTGAGAAGAGTACCGACAGCCCGGCCCACGGCAGCTGCGGGCGAATTGTCGCTACATCACCGGACCCGGTTTGGGAACTGGAGGACATGGCATTCGGTCGAATCATGGGCGACATGGTTATGCTCCCGACGGGCGACGCTCTGATCATCAATGGAGCTCAAGCCGGGACCCAGGGGTTCGAGATGGCATCTAACCCTTGCTTGTATCCTCTTTTGTACAGACCGGATCAACCCATCGGCTTACGGTTCATGACATTGAACCCGGGAACCGTACCCAGAATGTATCACTCTACGGCTAATCTTCTACCAGATGGCCGGGTGCTATTAGCGGGAAGCAATCCACATTACTTGTACAAATTCGATGCAGAGTTTCCAACTGAATTGCGAGTCGAGGCGTTTTCACCCGAATACTTGTCACCGGACCTGTCGAATCTCCAACCCGTAATCGAGGGAATTCCCGAGACGGTGCGCTACGGACAGGCTTTTGATGTGTACGTATCCGTTCCACTGCCTGTTGTGGCGGTGGTGGAAGTCAATATGGCCAGTGCGCCATTTGCAACGCACTCTTTCTCGCAGGGACAAAGAATAGTGAAACTGGCCGTTGCGCCGTCCGTACCCGACGGCAGCGGGGAGTACAAGATCGGGTGCACTGCGCCGCCTAGTGGAGCGGTGGCTCCGCCGGGTTACTACATGGTTTTTGCGGTTAATCAGGGCGTGCCAAGCGTGGCGCGCTGGGTACAGTTGGCGTCTTCACACTAAATGCTTGTTTAATTTGCACACTATTGCTTTTGTCCCTACGTTAATTATGGCTTAATTGTAACTCATTGTGGGGGTTGGTTTAATTATTTGCTCGCGGTTGATTTATTGTGTGACTTTTGCGTCTTTTGTGGACACGCCGGACTAACATTATGGACAGATCTGCTTTCCCATGTTCTCGCTTCTGGCTTCTTGCTTCTCAGTTAAGAAAGCGCGCGCGGCTACATTAGAGTAATGGATGGACAAAGCTTAATCGAATGCGAAAGGTTGGTTAAAGGCAAAAGATAATTTAAGATTCAGTTGAATAAAAAAATAACATAATAAAATAAATTTATTACAATTTAAAACTATTTGCATGCTGCCTAAGTCAATGTAGTTTGTTTCATTTTAAAATAAAAGATGAAGTTTAGGCCCGGCCTTGTGCTGTTCTATTGTCATTCGTCAGCAGAGATCATAGAGCACACGCACGCCGCTTGCGTACCCGGGAGGCCCGTCGCGGAATGTCGTTCTTTCCCTTTTTGAGGGACGCGCGGTGACGCTCTCAGTGGAGAATGGGCTTTGCAGAGATAATTCGGAGGCAAGTGTGTGGAAGCACAGTAATAGGCCGGGTGGGCTGCGTTCGGCAGTGAGAAATATTTTAATTAACGAACAGTTGCTGGGTGCTGCTCACGTTAATACTCTTTTTATTTATTTAAAATCCAAACATTCATACTCGTCTTCGTCTTACTTTCTCTCTTTCTCTCTCTTGGCTTTTATACGATGAGGGAGTAAATAATACGTTATAGCCGTTGGGTTTTGAATGAAATAAATGATTTGTACGTTAGACAAAGGTAATAATGTGTACATTCTCTTGACATTTTGGCAACTTTCAATTTCATTCACACCAAGATTTTTGTTTGGGACCAATTAACCGTGAATTTGAATTTGAATTTGAGATTTTTAATATAGCATGTCAGTTTTGAAACACAATTCTGCCCTTTGCTTACAGGCCCAAACCGATTGAATCAGCTGCGAGAGCCCACCGGCTTTCTTCTGAATTCTTTTATGGTTGCAAAAAATTAGGAAATAGGAAAAAAAAAAAAAAGAAAAAGAAAGCCTGGGACAGATGCATTGTTGAACTTCCACCAACAATTATATTCTAAAGACTGAAATATATCATGCTTAATGACTAAATAACAGCATGACATTCTATATAGAAGAAATACATATATATAACAGGCCATGTTGTAAAATAAAGCATTAGCTTTTATTTCCATGCTCCCAGGGAATTGTGTATTTCAAGCCATTGAACCAGCAGAATCACCTTCGTGGCAATCGGCCACAGCCACACTCCGCTGTACATTTTTATAAGGATATCGCCGAGCCAAGAAGACATATACGAACAAGTTTGCTGCTGTTATGCCTGCTAAAAGCCAGTAAAATTTGTCCAAGCGACTGCTGTTTATGTCTCTGCCAAACCAACTCCCCTGTTTCTCTGTGACGTGATCGACAGCCGTTATCAGGAGACTACTAACGAAGTTTGCAGCTCCGATCACGCTAAGGTAAAAGGCAATGCCTAAGCTTCTCATAGAATCCGGAACCTGGTCATAGAAGTACTCCTGCAAGCCCACCAGAGTAAACCCATCTCCTATGCCAATGATTATGAATTGTGGAGCCAACCAGAAGACACTCATTGAAAGTGAACCCTCTGGATTGCTCTCCACCGTGGCCAGCCTCTTTTTCTCAACCAAGGCTGCAACTACCATTGTAGCTACCGAGAAAACCATACCAATGCCAATTCTCTGCAGGATGTTGATTCCTCTCTCATTTCCTCTTACCCTCCTCAATGCTGGCACCAGGATCTTCTCATAAATGGTTACAGAGATTATCATTCCAATTGCAGCAAGCGTGTAAATCCAGGATGAAGGGATCTGGAAACCATTGGCAACCTTTCTGTTCATTGTAGTGCCTTGCTTGATGAAGAATGTGGAGGCTTGAGCCACACAGATCCCAAAAGGCAAGGTAGCAAGCCATATTGGGATCAGGTTGAGAATAAGCTTCATTTCCTCAACCTTAGTCACCGTTGCAAGCCTCCAATTACTCTGCTTCTCAGCAGAATTTTCTGTTTCTTCCATGATAGCGGCTTTGTCAAGAAACCTGCAAGTCAGTCCGACAGAGCTTGGAATTAGACAACAGACGAGCTGACCAAATTGGAATTTGAGTGAATTTTTCAATCGGCTTACTTGAGCTTATTGGTATGGAAGAGAAGCCTCCTTTGATTCGCTTGTGGCCGAGGGACTTCATACAATTCACCAGGATTGGAAGGGTATGGCAGGTTTCGTTTTCTAATGGCAGCCACAAGGACCTGCAACATTGGTGTTAAAGGGCTGCCCGTGGGCAACCTATAGCGGTAAAAAGGCCTTCCTACAATGAAGATAACAATTGATGAAGCCATAACTCCCGTGAGAATAATATCTGCGGCACCCCAATTCACATGGTCTTGTACAAAAACAATTAAGGTCACACCAAGCAGGAGACCACTGCACAAGCCAAAGTTCCACCAGTTGAAATAAGACATCTTTTTCTTTCTTTCTTCGCTATAATCATCGTCAAATTGGTCGGCTCCAAAACTCTCCAATGAGGGCTTATGACCTCCGGTTCCGACGGAAATCAAATAAATGGCTAGGGAGAAGACAACTTCATGAACCTTTGTGGGTTCTTGGCACGGAGGTGCACGGCAAGCCTTCAGACTTGGCAGGTACCAGGACATTGTTAAGAGAATCAAACCCTGTTTGTCCAGATCAAAAAAGGAAAACGCAACTTTCAGATTTAAGTTAACCAAAAAATAGCTTTTTCCACAGAAACAGCGGATTTAAAAGGGTCAAATTTCTTGATTCTTTCCAACAATTAACGTGCTGTTTTATTTGACTTGGGATTGAACAAGCAAAGATCGCCGGTCATTTTGATTGGGACCCACAAGGCCTAAAATATTTGAATGTTAAGAAAACATACTTATGGAAAGGTGGACATGAGGTCAAAACAGCAATGAAATGGGCCCATTTGAAAACAGTCGGAGCAATTGGGTAGATTTGGGCAACCCCCCCCCCCTTTTTTTTGGTTATATACCATACAACACACCGATAGTTTTCGTAAATTCCCTTTTCTCTCCTAACTAGTGAATTCAAATTTTATATCTCTACTCTGCAAGTTTGAGTTCTGTATCCTTCGAGAGAAGTAATAACTTGTATCTAAGGACGTTTGGTTATTGAAAAGTGAGGTATTGACAGAATCAAATATTTTGTTTTTCGTTTTACAATCAAATATTTTGTTTAAGCCAAAAATATTTAAATATATTTGAATGAAGAAAGAGATTACCAAAAGGTAGACAATGGTGGAAAATACGACTGTTGGGAAGCGGCCCAAGTAAGCATCAGCGATAAATCCTCCGAGTAGTGGCATTAATGTGGTCACGCCAGACCAGTAGTTTACACTCCTGGCAGCTGCCTTGAGGTCTTGATGAATCACTTTGGTTAGGTAAATAATTAAGCTGGTTGCTATCCCGAAATAGCTCAACCTTTCACTAAATTCGATTGCTGACAAAGAACAAGATCCCGTTAGAATATTCACTCAAGATATATACCAGTGTTATTTTGGTACATAAGACATATACCAATGTGGTCAAATCAATCTACTAGCAAATCGTTTATCTTGGTTATTAACTTTAACTTTTTAGTATAAAACAATAACTATGTCTTAAAAATACAGTCATATGTTCATATGTGTAACAAATATAACGACAACAATATATATATATATATATATATATATATTTTTTTTTTTTTCCATCGGAAGAATTGTTGTTAGAATTTTTACTTGCAAATTGTAATTTTTTATCAACAAAATTACGGCTATGTACCATAATTAAAGTTATTAAAACTGGCATCAATTTCATTCTACAAAAGTTGAAAAAAAAAAAAGAAGGAAATATCTTATTATATTCAAAACTAGATAAGAAAAGAAGAGCTCCATTATATAGCCAGAAAATCTGAGCGGAGACCAGCCCAACTGTAGTCTCTATTTAATAAAAATAATATTTTGATTTTTTTTTTGAAAATTTCAAAATTCTTCTAAAAAATTAATAGATATATAACTAGAATAATAAAATATATAATAAGTAACATAAAATATGCACTAAATTATAAAAATATCTAATAATATTTGATTGCATATATTTTTTTTAGTTGCACATTTATTAATTTTAAACCTAACAACTGAAATTTCAATATATATATATATATTAAATAAGATTCATATTTAAATTGGTCCCTGATTAGATCCTCTAACTATAAATATTTATGCTAAAAAGAAAAAGGAAAGAAGGTGAGCATTCCAAGATGTTAAATTGCACTCAGCTGGTAACTTACCATAAAGTTTTAGCTTGGTAATAGAATAAAATTAAATGCACTTATTGTGGGTCTCAATTAGTTCCACGCATGTAAGCGCTAATGTAGGCCACCTATTTCCCTTCATAAGAGTCAAGGGCCATTGGTCGTGGAAGAACGAATAAGTTCTTCAATTCACTGTGATTGTAGCGGAAGGAACAATTATGTAGATTACTGATTTCGATTGCCATTGCACGTCGAAGAACGAATAATTATTTGGACATTGAATAGACAAACACAAGAAGCACAAATTCGAGAGTCAGTGGGGCTAGGCGCTAGGCAACTTTACCCTGAAAACATTTCTAGGTTTCAAGAATCAAGGAACAGCAGGACATGCACTCGTATGCTTTCTGGGGACGCAAGTGCTATATAGACGCTGCACCAAAGCACTTTACGTACAAATTGTGCTGCAGAGCTGCAATGGCCCCTCCACTTTTGTGGGAATCTATTTGTGGAACAGAACTTGTGGTATACGACACTGGTCAAATGTGTGGCTTATGTAAGCTTAGTACGAATCAAAGTGCCTAGAGAATCATGTTCATATATTCTTCCTATAAATTCAGGGGATCCTGAAACCGGATGGATGGACCAAAGTGCAAAGTTACGCGAAGTGAATAGTCAAAGTCAAGGGATGACTCATCTTAGACATGTAAACAGCCAAAATGGTTCCAATCTGGGTCATCATATTCTTGAGAACCAGAAGAGAAAATGGTGATGAAATTAGAAATCATTAGGGTGGTGTCTCTTGTACTTCTTTTAAGAATATATGCGAAAGAAAGAACGTCAACATTTTGGCAACGGAAAGCGAAAACGTTAAGATAAAAAGAAAGAAAGAAAAGGGAAGCTGCCGATTTCTCATCTGCGATGATGGGTACGCGCTAGTCAAACCAGAAGTCTAGCAGTCTATCTACGCTTAAATTCTAGTTTTCCATGCTCTCCATAGCAACGAAGGCAGGCATATTACGGGCATGAGAACTTGTGTGTTTACCATTAATGTAAGCTTTTAGTCCTTACCGATGATAAAGAGTGCCGCTTTCCAAGCACCGGTGGAAGCTCGAAGAGGAACCCTTCCTTTATGATCCACAGAAGAATCATGAACCCATTTCTCTTCCTCAACAGCCCTTGTTTCCGATCCCTCTCTCCTCTCTATCTCCATCGTTTTTTCTTTTTTTTCTTCTTTTTTTTGTGTATGTTTTTTTAAAACCGCCGTATTAAGTTGGCAAGGAGGATATGATGATGGGAACTTGGGTAAAGAAGCTTGGATTTGCTCTTATTATATAGAGCCCCCCCGGAGGGGGGGTGGAGAGAGATTTTGCTTCGTTGACTCATCGAGTTTGGATTGATAATCATCGATACGGTGAAGACCCCACAAGGGCACCCCCGAAAAATTCCTCCTACTAAGGCAATACAACAAACTGGCAAGTGTTCTGTTCATATTATTGCAGAGGCGAGAAATAAAATTCCATTTGACAAAATTTGCATTGGTCCCTGCAATCTCCATCAAATTTTTTGACAATGATACGGCCATAAATTAACCATAAAGCCACAAAAAAAAAAACAAAAAAAAAAAAATCTTAGAGGAAGATTGACAGCTTGATTACCCAGAATTTTGAAGCCATCGCGGAAGTTAAATAAATAAGGAATGGAATTCAAACAATCACTTTTTAAATTTTTCGGTCTGTGGAAAAGACGGCGAGGCCCTCACGAGGCAGTGGGGATGGCCGTTTTCAGGCCGCCGTCTGGGCCCAACAGAACCTACAATGTCGGAAAGGGAGGGATGTATGAGGAACGGACTGGACCCAACCAGGTCGAAGTGGGTCAGAGCTTTTTTTTTTGTTTTTGTTTGACTTACCAGATCAGACTTCAGAGTGAGAGGGTTGATTGGTCTAAAAAATAATAAAAAAGAAAGTATTAGAGATATAAAATTTTTTATTAATTGTTTTTCAGATACTAGGGAATTTTTTTTATTCACTCGATGTATTTTAAGATTGACCTCTGTTATTCTGAGACTTATTTATGAACTTAGGTAGTAGGGCACACCCTAAAATTCAAAGGCTACGAATTAACATAATTAATAAAAAATAATTATTGAAAACAGAAGTAATTATTTTACCGTTAAATTTTGTTTTTTTTTATTTAAAAAAAATTTGTGAGTCTTTACAATTACCCGGTGCATAATGCTATTTTTTACTATTAAATTACTCGACCGAGTTGCACCATATTACTGAATAAGTGATGTAAATCATTAATATTATCTCTTTGATTAAATATATATATTTTAATGTTTATCTCTTTAAACTTATTCATATTTACTTAACAGTAAAGCTAATCGTGACACCCATCGGTGAAGAAAAGAAAATCATATGAAAAATAGCATTATTCTTACTAGGTGGTGGGTACATATAAAGAAGTGTAAGCCATACCGATGAGGCAATATCAATGGCCAGTCATCAGAAGACCTTTGACTGAATGAAATTTATTAAAATGGTTTCTTCTCTACGATAATGAGAAGGAAATGGATATCGCCAATTAGTCATGAATTTCGTTCTTTGCCAGCTTGAAACATAATCGATTCAACGAACGCGAATCTCCGATAAAAGCTTTCTGTCTGTTTTTTTTTTTTTTTGGATAGAAATATCCAATTAAGTTAAGCCTGTTTATGAAAGCAATGACGATAATCCAACACCATTTTGACCTTTTCTCGTATGACAATATTTTTAGTGGGATCGATCTTGGCACACCCTTTCTTCCTACAGGATTTTCTGGGTGCTGCAGAAACAGAAGAAAGGCCTACCTCCATTACATATCAGACATTGCATGCTGACACAAAAACCGGTTAAGGGTCTTCTCTGGAAAGCCAAGGCCTTGAACTTGAGAAGCGATTGGCTGGTTATAACTTTGCAGGTGCCAAAAGGTAAATATTTGTATACGGATTTAATTGTAAATGAATGTTCAGTGGAAATGCCTTCTGACTGGTTGAAGTTGGGACCGTGGTCCCCATCAAACGTTTAAATTAGTTGCCTACTTAGTAGACCAAATAGGCACGTGAAAATGTGCATGCAAAAACGAGAACAAGATTTGAGTTTATTTTAAGTCCAATTCCGTCTTCAGCATTACACAAATCAATACGCGGCTTGGGTCAAAATTTCACAATTGCTTCAAAAAAAAAAAAAGGGATAGTTGGAACTCGAGAGCTAAATTAAAGAAGATTATAGCTCGTCGTCTCAGTTGGCCGATCGGCATGCCGAAAGCTCGAGAAAGAAATTATAGTGGTCAAAAGCTATTAGGATATAGTTAATTAGTAGTCTTAGATGCAACTTTCCACTGATAATAGTAATACTGCCAATCAAGATAAACGTTAATGGGAAAAATCTCTTGATTAATTAAGATAATAATTTAGATTTAAGCATTAACGCAGATAATTCAACTCTATAATCGAACTCATCTAAAGCACCATAAGTATGGTTCTGGTCAACTCCAAGTACATAGTGTTTAGCATTCAATGAGTAATGGTTGATGAATTGTGACTTTCCATGGTGCTCGGAGCACTTCCGGTATAGATCATGATTACCCTACCAAAGATGGGTATTTGTCACCGATATCATGTCGCAACCACACAAAGTTTAATTTAGTAAGTGATATATATTTTATTTATTTATTTATTCATATATATATATATATATTCCAATGTGAAAATTAATTTAGCGACCATTTTGGCTGAAATAATTTAAGTCGGCATTCTCGATCCTTGATCTTCGCCTTGCAGTAAAAGCCAAAGAATTGTTGGTTATATGATGGGAGACGTCTTTTGTCCAATGAACCACGTGTTTTTAGTTCTCTTTCTTTCTCTTTTTTTTTTTCTTTTCCTATGGATCCGTGTGCTTCCTCCTCCGCATCGAATCAAATTGCACAATAGAACTAATCTGCTGACATAATTATGTATGCAGCCCACCGCCACCTTCAGATTCCTTTCACAAACTAGTTTTCGCCAAGGGTTGCATCTTTGATTTGGCTGTGATACCCGGATCAAGAGCAAACATATTGTTAAAATTTTAAATATAAGTGATTTCATAATAAAAATTTTATTTTTTTCAAATATAATTTATAAATAAAAATAATTTATAAATTTAATACTTAAATTAAAATACAGTGTACTTTATTTGAATCTTTTTAAGATTATTTCTTAATTTTTGACTTTTGTTAAAAGAGTAGATGGAAAAAAAAAAAGGAATTAATTAACCATCATCTCAAGAATATATCCAAGAAAATTTTTAAACAAAAATTTTAGGCTTCCCTGAGAAGGCGAATGGAAAGAGAGAAACTGATTAACCATTATCCCAAGAATATATCCAAAAGATTTTCCAGGCGAAAAAGAACGTGGCACAGATGTGTCACATGCCACAGACGCTCCGCAGTCGGCCAAACGCGGAGGAACATAGATTCAGTCGGTGAGATTCCATTTTCTTTTATGACTAATTTCCTCACCGTCACAAACAACTGGGCCGTAACCCGTACAATTGCTCAAATTTTCAGTATCAGTGGCACGAAGGTTCTGCTTTCTGTACATCCGGAAGTAAAAGTTCGAATCTCTGAAAGAAAGAGGGAGACGGCTGCTGCCTACCGATAGAGAATAGTTCATGACAATAAAAGTGCATTTCAAAGCCTTCGTTGTAAATTGAACTTCTGACATGCGTCCCAGCTTTTCCCTGGAACCATATCAGGTGCAAGATGGAATCTCGTGATTCTAAAACGTGGCTAGATCTTTTATATATATATATATATATATTATGATTTGATCCTAAACGCGTTTCTCCACAAATCGGAATTTTATTTTTATGAGAGTTGAAACGCGCATCATTAGATGAACATGACAGATACGGGTTTGATGTCCTTATGCTGTTCTATTAGATAGAAAATCGTTTTCTTAGAATAAAAGATCAATTATAAGTTCCTTTGATGCGTTCTACTTCATTTTCTGAAGTTGGGTCACGGGGTTTCCGCTTTCTAACTACATTTTGCTAATCAAAGGAGTAGTTTTGTACGGGTTATCCCGTAGACCGAGGAACTGAAAACTCACCTTTTTATGAAATACAAATAAACACGCAATTTATCCAATAATATCGAACGGTTTGTTTGTTTTTCTTTTCGTTTTTTTTTTTCCTCTTTTAGAATTCAACCCTTCAACAGTTGATATCACTGTATATCTGCACATGCCCGAATAAAGTTGTGTTATGCAGGATTTCCCTGTTGGCAAATGGCAGCTCGGTGGTCGTGGACCCCATCCTCAGATTATAGGGCAACAGTTTTAGAATTTACATCGATATAATACGACGCATTCTGGAAGAATGGAAGAGATGGCGTCAATGGTTTTAATTTACATTCAAGTCCTGCCCCCATACACCTTTTTAAAATTTGATGTATGTGTGCCTTCGGAGATTCGCCAAAACTATAGATGAAAAAGAAAAAGAAATGAGAAACCACAAATCCCACACAGAAAACACTTTCAATTGTATCTACACGAAAAATGCCAGATGGGGTTCACGGGATTAATCTCTTGGAAATTCATTCACAAAGAAAGAAAAATCCTAGCATGGTCATTATTGTCTGAAGATTTGCCGAGATCCCTTATCCTTTTTGGCTGTTAAATCTATCAGTTCCATTGCTCGACAAGAAGCCATGATGCGCCTGAAAGTGTCGATAAGCCAAAATTTATTTGGTAGTTGAGTCAGATACTACTACTTTAAATAATCTGCACATGGAAGATATCTGAGATTGGAGTTTTCGCGCGAGTTGGGTTTCGTCTAGGTGGCTTGGTCACTTGCTAATGGTTGGAACTGTGGCCAGTGCAACGTCAGAGCATGCTATTTCAAATCTTCAGAGTAGCTCCAGAAACAGACCAGGAACAAAGTTGTCATTAAGTAATGCTACTCTTCACAATTGTGATTACTTAAAAGGCAACCACCTGACTAACACAATCTCGATCCCATCCAACAAATTATTTCTTTTTTCCCTTCAAGAGTGAGATAATTACAAACAGCAGCAACCTTAGTAGCACAAACTAATAGTAAACACTAGACACCACAACTCTTTCTTTTGGCATTCTTAGGTGATGATAGTGGCGCAAAACTATAGCACAGCAATAACACACGGCCAGGCCACCGTCTAATCGCATAATGTTTAAGTTGTCCTTTGATAAAGTGATGGAAGGGGCAGCAATTGAGCTGACCTCTTCGAGATGAATCCAGAGGTACCACAAGCGAAATGCAACACGAAATTATCATGCTGCATTGGGCCACTGTCATTTAAATCATGTAGAGACTGAAGACCCCATTTTTTCTTAGTCAACACATTCATAAGATTATTAAAAAAATAAATAAATAAATAATCATATGTATATAATTTTATTTTTATTTTTACAATATATACACACACACGCATCACACACACACACATATATATATATATATATATATAAAATTAGAATTTGCCACCATTAAGTCACAATAGAACAAATTTTTTCTTAGTTTAATCAATTGAAAGGTATGTTTGGGGGTTAGGGCCGAGAAAACATCAAATATAACGTCCTTATCAATTAAAAGAAGAAGCACCCGGTAATCATCTCTCACTTGGTATGTGTAAATGTCTTCTGTTAAATGAATGCGTAGAACATCCATCGAGCCCATCATGTCAAACTTCGAGACAGTCCTCCCGAAAACAGTTAGCAGAACAGGAAACCCACAATAATAGATTTGGGTGGGTTAGAGAAGATGAGTTCAGACAGTTCCACTAAGCCAATCATGCTTTAGACATTTGTTGACAAATAAGGGACAGTGATTAGGATTTTGGATATGATTTCCTTGGCTTTACAAGTAAAAGTGTGCGAAGATTAATCGAATGAGAAACTGTGACTCACCAAACAGGGGAACAACAAGGAATTTAAAAAAAAAAAAGAAAAAAAAAAGGGACGACCGAAAGAAAGAAAGCAAGAAATCAGAAAAAGAAGAAGGAAAAACCGACACCCAGTAAAGTGGAGATTATCCCAATGTCCCCAGAAGATACGAGTGGTCCAAGTCAGTCCAAGAATCTAACCGAAAGTGGGCTAATCACGACAACCCGGGCCTTCTTTTGTGAGCATTCTGATTGAATTGACGACAACTCCATAATCGACATTAGAAAATAGAGATAAAGGCAACAACCTATGCCAAACCTTAAACCTAATATTTGAACAAAAGTCAATTTTGCTACCCATAATTCTGGACAACATTCTAATGTCACAGAAAAATATAGCAGCCACCCTGGTTGGACTGTAGAAGGAGCTCTTTTGATCTTAAAGCCATAATGCCATCCGATAAAAAGGAAAACCAGACCCCCTTTCCATCAAAAGTGCAGCTTCTCGTAATAACTAATAGCTGGGATTTATTCCCTTTTCATGTTAGCAGAAGTGAAAAAAACCAAAGAAAAAATATGCTGGGAGTCCTCTGTAATTCATTTTTGATAATCACATACTCGAGTTACAAGGACAATTCGCAGGTCAAAAGAGTAAGCGAGGCTCGCCATCAGATTTTCAATTCACCTATTATGAATTAGCCATCAGTTGAACTTTAACTTATCCTACCTACATAGTCCCTGTCGTATCCTCACAAAATTTTCAACGTAACTGTAATGAATGAGCCACCGGTCGAACTTTACCTCATCCTAGCAGCTAGCTACATAGAACCTAGTATACCTTTGTTTTGTGTCCTTGACTGATTCCAACGATTGCCAATATAGTCAGATGAAAAAGACAGAGGAATTCGATAGCACAATGTTTAAACGCTCGATGACTCAAATTTTACAAAAAAAAAAAGGTCTTCAAATCCTCACTTTCCCTAAAGTAGTCCAGTATGTTGATTCCTCAGACCAACAGCTGTCTTCTTTGAACAAAATTATCACTATGTTTAACCGATGGCTAGCTAGAAATGATCAGAACTTCTTATTTTGTACTAATAAATTGTGGAAGGAGTATCGTGTTTTAAGACATCCTTTTTTTTTTCCTCCTATTTGTACCACCACTTCAATGCTTAACAGCCATTGCGTATCGATAGAGACTTGTATACATGATTAATAGTCCAATATAAAACAGTAAATTATACCCAGAATCAATGGATCGACGAAGGATTAAATCAGGTAACTTGGGTACAGCGTGAAAGACCCAATATACCGCTCAACATATCGGACACTAGGAATGATACATATACACAATTCTTTAAAAATTTACAATTATTACCCGATCATCTTCCATTAGCTGACGTCTCACTTACCACAAACACCAATTTTGGCAGGCCTGTTTGCATGTTTCTTTCTCCTCTCATACGCACCAGTGCAATTCTTTGGAGCCGGTATTAACCTTTGACAGGCTTTCAATGGCAATTAAAGCTAGAATGGCTGCAATTGAAATGCCTTCCTAGCGCCCACGCTCGGATTAGAACACATAAGTCCCATCTTCTTGCCGATTCATACCATAAAACTCAGAGTCAGCATTTCTTGAATTCCGCAAACCTTCGTTCCTACCAATTCGACCATCCCTTTTCCTCGGACTAAGCTTAGCATCATCAGCACGCCTCGAGGTGTTCCCTCCAATTTGCCTCCTGTCACTACCCAATTGCCCTGAATTGACTTCACCTGAACCATTCTCAAATTGCCTGCCACCACCATTCTTCCTCAATCTACCACCACTCCTGCGTCTACTTCTTGCATCAATATTGGATCCTCCTCCAGAGTGCCCTATACAGCCACTCTCTGCATCAAAATCGTCTCTTTTTGATTTCCCCTTGAAAGGTATGCTTTTTCTCCTAGACCCATCAATTCTCTCAATTTCAATTTCAGTTTCTAAATCCGATAAATCCTCCTCGTTATCAGAATCTTCAAGCTCAGAAATTTTCCCGTAGGGTTTAATGCTATGAACGACCCCTTTAGGGAAAAACCTTGCGGATGGAATACCATCGGGGGTTTCGAACAACTGGGGCCCGTCCCTATCGGACCACAAATCAAATCCGCCAGGTTTCTGAAACCGGTCAGCCAAAACCTTCACTTGCTCGTCGGCACCGACGGAGAACAGCTTCGGAGCTTTCTGGACAACCTCCCAGGGGCGTTCGAGCTCGGAAACGGCGGCCTTGAGCTCCGCCCTCTTTCGCATCTCGTAAATCTGGCGCTCGCGGCAGAGGCGAGCTTTGAGGAGCTGCTTGGCTTTCTTGGCCTGCATCCTCTTCCACTGCCACTTGGATACGCCGCCGGGGAAGGTCCTGGGCCCGCCACCCATGCGGATAATCGTTGTCTTTGTCTTGCGGGGGATGTTAACGGCTGGCGGTGAGAGGAGCGTGAGTTTGGAGAAAGAGAGCGGGTTTGAGGATGATAAGGTTTTAGAGAAGGAGAAGAGGTGGGATGGGACTGAGAGAGACATACTTGAAATTCAGAAGAAAAATTACCACCCGAGAGTCCCAATTCGAGTGTAGTCTGTGATTTTTCCAGGTCAAGAAGACGCCGACCACTTCGAACTAATTCCACCGCCAGGCGCGGCCCAAGAGAAGGTCAGGCCCCGAGCCCGACAGGCCCCGTGCGTATAACGCTCGCGCTACCTCCAATTTTTGCAAGTAAAAAAATTTCTAATTCTAGGTTTCACTAATTGAAGATGAGTAGTAAACTGGAGATTGTTACATTTTTCATTAAGCGAGATATGCCACATCCATTGTTTTTTTTTTTTTTTTATAAAAAAAATTATTTTAATTGCTTTTATTACTAAAATTTCATCCGTTAATTTAAGTAAGCAACAATTACTGTTCCCATGTTCTTAGCATCGTCAAGATGTAAAAAAAAGACAAGCTTGTCAAGCTTATCAAGAATTTGAAGAAAGAGGTTTTGACTAAATTGGACGATTCTTCTTCCAAAGAAAGTTCATCAAGGAAACCTTCAAGGTATTTTATTTTCTCCTTGTGTTTTCAATTTCATTTGTAATATAGAATTCTGATGAAAGGAAGTTGTTTACGTCCGTCAACTAGGGATCTTGATATTGCACATAAGGTTTGGACTAAATTGGACGGTTCTTCTTCCAAAGAAAGTTCATCAGGAAACCTTCAATGTAATTTATTTTCTTCTCGTGTTTTCATTTCCATTTGTAATATAGAATTCTGACAAAAGGAAGTTGTTTATGTCCGTCAACTAGGTATCTTTATATTGCACATAAGGCTTGGACTAAATTGGACGATTCTTCTTCCAAAGAAAGTTCTTTGGGGAAAACTTCAAGGTAATTTATTTTCTTCTTGTCTTTTTATTTCCATTTGTAATATAGAATTCCGACAAAAGGAAGTTGTTTAGGTCCGTCAACTAGGGATCTTAATATTACATTTGAAGTTTTGGATCTTTAATTTCATTGCTTACCTCTGAAAGAAATTGACATTTTGAATTTTAATGTATGGCAACCATGCTTTCGACACAACAGTCAGGTAATACTTGGTAACCCTTGTATGGCAATCATTCGGTTCTTGTCTTTAGACTAAAGGCTTATGTTGCACCTAATTTTTCAGGGGAGATTTTGGGTCTGGTGGGAGCATGCTTTTAGGTTTGTACTTCTGAAATTTAGGCAGTCACGTCACAATTCTCTTCTGAAAACACACATGCTCGCATGCACACAAACGCTCGCTGAGCATGGGACTGTTTAGGAATTACTGATTTTCATTGTCTGCGAGCAGGACCTAATGACCGTCGCTGGTTTGATGGAAGGGATGGGCAGCCTGGCTTACCTCGAGGACGGCTGTGAGTGGACTCTATCCTTTGCCCTGTTATACTGTTATTCTTTCCGTGAAACTAACAGTACATGATGACACAGGGGTGTTCCTCCAGGATGTCATTTTGATCCATCTGGCCCAACTAGAGCTTATGGTTTTAAGCCTGGTTGATTTGCCAAGCAATTATTTTTTTTAAGTGAATAATTTTTGCAAGCTCAATCCTGTTAAGTGATATTACATTTGAGGTTTTGGATCTTTAATTTCATTACTTATTTCTGAAAGAAACTGACGTTCTGAATTTTAATGTATGGCAACCATGCTTTCGACCCAACAGTCAGGTAATACTTGGTAGCCCCTGTATGCCACCTATTTCTCTTCCTTGCAAGCGTAAAGGTTGTAGCATCTTTCCAAAGTTTTGTTTATCTTTATTATATCCAATGGGTTATCAAGGTTGATGAAGGAATATTTATTTGGTCTATATGCTTTTGGGTTTGCTGAATGAATGGTTGTTATATCTGGAAGCACCCTAGGATAAGATTTTGCATTGGCTGGTTGTCTATTATTTTCTTTTCATTGTGCTGTTGTATCTTATTTGCAGATTAGATAGACTTGTTGAGTCATGGCGTGATATAAGTCAACCTGATATTGAAGTGCCTAAACCCACAAGGGTTCCAGTTCACCCATCTGGGTACGTAGTTCTTCCTCCTTTATTTTCTTTCTTTATTGAGCTTATAGATAATGTAGATAGTGATTTTGTAAAATTTATCCCTAGTTCATGTGTGATTGTTGTCATGATGTCGTTTTGTTGGTTTTCACTGTTTGTACCCACAACCTTATGTTGTGATCTAACTCAATCAATTACTGGCCTTTAAACTTTTTCATTTGATCGAGAAAATTTTTTCATCAATCTTGATGCTTGTGGTGATAAATTGATGGTAAAAGATGCTATGAGAGTGTCAAATTTCTTCTGCATGTGACCTGAATTTCTAGAAAGTAATTACTGCCGGATATGCCTATCTTGTGAGCCAAGCTGGATGCCTATAGTTCCAGTGTAATTTACTTGAAGGTGGCATATCACATGAAAGTTTTTTTTTTCTAATGAAGTAAAACCTGTTTCTTAAAGACAACATTGGAGCCAGTGATACTTAAACTTAGGCTTAGAAGGTGAAATTTTGATCATATACGGTTAATAATGACATTTTTTTTCTTGTTTATTAGCCAAAATTTCTGCAATATATGTGACTAAGACGTATTGTGTGGCTATCAACTCTGCACTCAGTTGATATACCAATCTCTTGCAAGGCATACGGGTAACCTCCTGAGCCAGGGTAATTCAGCTTGCCAAGAATGTGACACAATCTTTTTAAGTTGAAATTGAATAAGGTGAATAAGATGAAGGATCAAGTTGTCAATATTGAGTTCAATGATTCACCTACTCTTAATGAATTGTCCTTTATGAGACCTATTAATCCTGCTTTTACATAATTAGGGCAGCAGTATACTGTTTCTCCTGTCCACTTCCTTTTTAGTTTGAGTTTTGGAAAGGAGCATTCTCATTGTTTGATTATATACACTGCTTGCAATACAAGGACCTGGAAGAGGCAACCTTCATCATGAGACTGGTATGATATGTTAAACTGGGATGATGTTGAGTATCAGCTAGTTAATTGGATCAAAGTGTATTCGAATAGTTATGATTCTTAGGTTGTAGAGAGCAGAAGCAAATCTATTTGTGATTGATGGAATTTTTATGTTTTCGTTGGGATGAGTTGTCTATTTTTTCTTGTTGAGTCCTGTATGATTACCCAATTCAGTTCAGTGAGAGTTAAAAGGTTTACACCTTGTTTTTTTGGTCTGCTTCCCAGGATTGTGCATGCTCCTGTAAATCCAACTGATGGCAGCGATCTTGTTCCTGGCCCTGGTGCCGGAGTGTACCCAACTTGGTGCTTCATATCACAAATTATTGCTTTATTAGCCATTGCTATTAGATGCAATCATTTGGTTCTTGTCTTTAGACTAAATGCTTATATTGCACCTAATTTTTCAGGGGAGATTTTGGTTGTGGTGGGAGCATGCATTTAGGTTTGTACTTCTGAACTTTAGGCAGTCATGTCACAATTCTCTTCTGCAAAAACACACTCTCGCATGCACACAAACACTCGCTGAGCAGAGGACTGTTTAGGAATTACTGATTTTCATTATCTGTGAGCAGGACCTAATGACCGTCGCTGGTTTGATGGAGAGGATTGGCAGCCGTGAGTGGACTCTATCCTTTGCCCTGTTATACTATTATCCTTTCCATGAAACTAATAGTACATGATGACACGGGGGTGTTCCTCCAGGTGCTCGTTTTGATCCATATGGCCCACCTAGAGTTCCTGGTTTTGAGCCTGGTCGATTTGCCAGGTAATTATTTTTTTAAGCAAATAATTTTTGCAAGTTCGATCTTGCTAAGTGATAAATTCCGGCACCTTCCTTCCTTTTCTTGTTCCCATGAATTCTTGGTGTTCTGAAACTTGTCTGGGCTTATATACAGAAACGTGAGAGCACTCCATTAGGCTTTAGCTGGAGCTAAACTTGTTCTGGGTCTTGTTGGTATAATGGTTTCTGTAAAAATGGATTTCAATGCCTCGAGAGCTTGATCAGATATTCTGTAATTGGAAACCAATGGAACTGCGTTCGACAGTCTTCCCTGTTGGCGAACGTGCAAAGAAAATGAGGAAGCAGAAGGGACAAGGGATGGATATAGGATATGTATTGTGGCCTCTACGGGGAACCTACACCAAGCCTATCATTCGAACTATTACTTGGGTACAAAGTACTAAATATGGTTCTGATAAATTTTTGAAGAATTAAAATACAGAAGCAATTTATATACAAGTACACAATTAAATCATATATATAAAAAGTGGGCTGGTGGCAATGCATATCTGTAGCAACCATGAGGTCTTGGGTGTCAGTGAAAACATTTATGAGTCAATCTCGTTGAATGGTGGGGTTGGCGCTTTAAGCAAATTTAGATTTTAATAAGCATGTGAGATGCATAGAGTTTGTTTTTTCTGTGTTTTAGTCGGACATTAATTAAGGTATTTGAGTTTGTAGCTCTTCCTGTTCAACTTGACGTTCTGACCTTAGACTCCGGATGATCTGGCATTTCCTGCTTCCGGAGTTCTTGCAGAAGGCCGCGGAGCCCACCAGGTGGAACTCATCCAGATCTCCAGCATTTTCGTAGTGGCTCGGGCTTCATTCTAAAGCCAATGTGGTCCGCAACTTACAATGCTTTCGATATTTGCGTGCTGCAAGAGAACGAAAGGCTTAAGGCCGGAGTGGGTCTCCTGAGAATAGAATAAAGATGGTATGGAGATATTACCTTTGAATGTAACCTGGGCTTTTGGGGCCTCATTGTGGACGGGGCCCCAGGGCCCCCCTCGGGCTCCCTTATCAAAGGTTAATTTAACAAGACTACTATATAACTATTTTTAAAAAAACTATTAAAGCTGATTTTGCAAGACTAATAACATTTTTTTAAATATATATAATTAAATTTATTTGTTCCGTCCATTAGAAGTCCATTAAGTCATGAGTTACACACAATTAGAGTAATATTTTTCATTCTCATGAATTTTTTACTCTTTTTTTTAATCTAAAATATAAACCTTAAATTTCATGAATAAAATTTTAAATCTCTGATTCTCAAAATATTCCTATAAAAAAAAAATTAAGAAGATAATCAATTTTATGTCGGCATTAGAAGGTCACAAGCCCACAATTAGAGTGCCGGTGTGGGCACTCGCTGTCTTTGCTTTTGCAAAGGTAACCGAAGACTACTGAAAAATGGAGATATGAATAATCCACTTCGTAGTAACATATTCAATATAAATAAAGAACGCAGGGGAAAAAGAAAAAAAAAAAACTACCTTAGCACATTAATTCATATCAGTTTTTACACATCGCCGATTCAAACTAAGATATTTGGTATGGTAAAATGGATATTTAGCTAAAAAAAAAAAGAATTTTATTTACTACAATATTACAATAATATTAATATGCATTAAGTTGCCAATGCTTTCTGTGGACTTCTATTAGCAACTTAATAACTTTAACTTTTCAAGAAAGTAATATATTCGTTTCAAAGTAAATCAATTATCTAATATTTGATATTTTAGTGAAGGGTCAATGCGGAAATGAGGCGAGGAGAGAGGGGGTCAAAATTGGGTTCAAAATTCAAAGTAACTGACGCTAACGGTAGTTACAGCGGGACTTCTCCAATAGGCCCCACTAAGGTTGACAACATTCCACGTGGCACATATCAGCGCCGTCGTGCGGGTTGAAGGACGAGAAACAGAAATGGAAATGAACCGTAATATATATATATATATATATATATATATATATATATATATAT